>BLSH010546710.1:576065-589093 GCA_018402905.1 Glandirana rugosa
CATTCACACTTTGGGTCCAATTTGGAAATTTTCACTTAGGGGTATACTCACTTTTGTTGCCAGCGGTTTAGACATTAATGGCTGTGTGTTGAGTTATTTTGAGTGGACAGCAAATTTACACTGTTATACAAGCTGCACACTCACTACCTTACATTGTAGCAAAGTGTAATTTATTCGGTTTTGTCACATGAAAAGATATAATAAAATATTTACAAAAATGTGAGGGGTGTACTCACTTTTGTGAGATACTGTAAGTGCCCATCAGTGCTACCTATCAGTGCCTCCTCATCAGTGCCTCCTCATCAGTTCACACCAATGCAGCCTCATCAGCGCACATCAGTGAAAGAGAAAAATTACCTGCAAAATTGTATAACATACAGTACTATGAAAACATTTTTTTGTTCTTTTTTAGTTTATTTAGCAAAGAATTAAAAAAAAATGTGGTAATTAAATACCACCAAAAGAAAGCTCTATTTGTGTGAAAAAAAATCATAAATATTTTGTTTGAGTAAAGTGTTGTATGACCGTGCAATTGTCAAAGTGAGACAGCGATGAAAGCTGAATATCGGCCTGGGCAGGAAGGGGGTAAAAGTGCCCTGTAGGCAAGCAGTTAATGTATGTAGATATGATAAGAATATGTGAATAGAAGAGAAGACAGTGATGTGCAGATCTCTGTAAATCACATTCCCAGTTCTTGATAAGCTAACCCAAAGCTTGTAGAAATCATATGTCCCCTCTATTCTTTTTTCCTCCAGCCATAGCACTACACACTGTTGTCAGTAATCTGGTAAATCCTTTGGGTTTATTTGTCTGTAATACACATTCTCACAAACACACCCCCTATTTTGCTTATTTCTGTTTAGTACAAAAATTAAGTGTTTTTGTGTTGTAAAGCAGGAAAATGTTTGTTGAAATAAAGCACATTGCACACAATACGTTTTATGAATGCCTTGCATTTATTTATTATTGCAAACATACATATATCAGCTTCCTTAATAACGTTTTGTTGTTTTTCCTATAATAGCACAAGATGCCATTTTCCAGCAAATTATTCATGAAAGACGATCTGACAATACAAGATATTCTTGATGCTGAAGATTCTGAGCCAGACCCTGAACAAACCTTAGTAATGCTTTGAAAGCCTTTCCGTTAACAACTTATGTCATTCATTGTATATCTTCAAACAATAAAATAATATTGTAGAAGCAAATTTTTATCTGTAGTATTGTAAATAATTCAATCATAAATGTACTACCAAGCTGAACTAAGAAGGTAATATTTAGCATTTAACAACTTATAAAAATCTGCAATCATATTTGCCAACACCATTTGAAAGAAAGGTCTGCTGTAGTTTGAAAACTGTCCTGGTTATAAACTGTATTAGCAGTATCTGCCCCCTCTTCCCCACCCCATAGAAAAACAGATGAATGTTCCTGTGGCTTCAGCTTTCATATTTATGCCAGCCTCTAACCAAATTGGCATTTTTTTTGACAGTTGGATCGTGCTTCTATGCTCAACCTCCATCAGGGTCTATGGAATACTTAAAGTGGAACCAAACCCAACAATTACACTGTTTTCCCAGTTACATTTAAGGCATGTCATGAATGATAACTGTCACTGTATCTTCATGCTCTCAACCAAACTGTCAGGCAATCAAATGGCCGGTGTCATAGATGATCACATTTGCAGCGCCATGGCTTCTGTAGAGTAAACAGAGGCTAAGATGGCAGCTTCCTTGGCTAAGAGAGGAGGGGTTAGTTCTGCTTTAAATCGGGTTGATAAATCAAATGGTAAAACTACTAGAAACCTTAAACTATTTTAGGATCATTTTAGGAACATCAAGGGTACTCATTGGTTTTCCTTAAACAAAAAAAAGTTCCATAAAGGATTCACAGAAGAACTCTTGCACCAGGTCCAGGTTTTGTGGCAAACAGGCTCTGTTGGAGTAACGATGATCTGCGTTCATCTGTTTTGTAATATTTTTCTTGTACACTTAATAGAAATTCCTCCAGTTTATCTGAGGGAACCATAGAAACCGTACATCCTCCCCATCCAGCCCCGGTCAGCCGAGACCCAACAGCACCAGATTTCCTGAAAGTTAAAATGTACAGTTTTTTTATTATTATACCAAAACAGAAATTCACAATGCAGAAAATATAAATGCTGTATTTTTTCTGTCCGCTTAATCCAACTTAACATATACTGTAATAATCCATAACATAAACATGCTGTCTGTTTTCATCTGCATAACAGAATTTGTATCCCTTAAAAGGTCCATAGATGTTGACAACTACAAACAATTTTGATCCTTGCTAATCACAACACCTTCAATTATTAGTCTATAAAGTAAGTCTGTTTTCACTTTGAATCTCCCAAATTGAAGGAAGACATGTTTCGCCAGGATCGAAATTTGCTTGCAGGTATTAGTCACATATCTTGTAGTGCTCCATTAGAGCCTCAATACAAAAGCTCCCTTCCTGAATTCAAGCTTGGCCCTGGCCACTTCCTTGTGATGGACAACTGCACTGATCAATTATTTAAACAGTACCAATATATTATTTACAATTATGCATACATTGGCAGCCAAAGAGTTTGTGTGCACAAGTGTCAAAAGCATCCTGCCTTTCGGAATTTAGTACCCCAGTGCTAGTACCCTAGAAAGGCCTGAGTAAGGAGTGGCAGGTACATGAATCATACAGCAAGCATCTTCACCAGGACACCTTGGTATAGTGATAATCTTGTTCTTTGTTAACATAAAGTAACAGGCATCACAGGCTGACATTTTGGCACCTTGCAGGATCACTTTTTCAAGTGATACACTAACATAGAGCTTAAATAGTACCAACCAATCAGAAACCGATTCATGCAAAAACCTGTGATGTAAGAATGACCCCATAGCCCCTCACACACTAAAAGTTTACCCTTTTTGTGTGGGTAGTTTCAACCAAGAAATCAGTGTCTCCCACCAACAGCCCCCCCCCCCCAGTTTATTATTAATAGAACCACTCCTTATGGTTTTACCCAGATGTATCAATATACCATGCAGCAATATCTGTCCCTTTTCGATTACCATGCCTTTTTTCCATGCCTCTGCCCATATGCACACTTAGGCAACTTTGTCTCATGCTATTGTGCAGGGGTCTCCAAACTGCGGCCCTGGGACCAAATGTGACCCTTTGCTTGCTTTAATCTGGCCCTTGGGGCACTATTCCATCCACTGACACCAGCAATGGGGCATCATTCTTGTTGCCGACACCAGCATTAGGGCACTATTCCTCCAACTGACACCATCAAAAGGGCACAGTTCCTTCCATTGACACCAATGATGGGGCCCAGTTCTTACCAATGATGGGGCACTAGTCCTCCCACTGATACCAAAGATATGGTATTATTTAGGCCCACTGGACACCTAGACATTTTCTACTCTCAAAGGCCCTAGTCCGGCCCTCCTAAAGTCTGAAGGACAGTAAACTGGCCTTTTGCTTAGAAAGTTTGGAGACCCCTGCTACAGTGCATCATTCTGCCCTGGAAAAGAGATCTTGTCAGATCCCGAAACATTGGCCTCTGATGCCTGTTACTTTGTGTGAATAAAGGACAAGATGATAAGAATACCAAGGTATGTTGGTGAAAATTCTTATTCCAGGATTCATGTACCTATCACAATTAACTGCTGCAAAACACTGAGGTGTACAATACAACATACCAAAAAAAAACTACAACACATAATAGCTGCTGCAGCAGGTTAAAAATTAAAGTAGTTGTAAACTTTAGTCATGGAATCTGAGCAAAGCACATATATCGGTAGTGTAAGTGTTTATTTATCTCTCTCCAAAGCTCTAAGTGTTGTTTCTCTCTGGTGCTCCGTTCTTCTGTTATCCGCACGAGTCACTTCTGAGAAGTTTTCCAGACACGAGATAAATTTGTGTCCGGAGGGAGAGCTTAGCAGACAGCTTGTCTATTCACAACACAGTAATTCTGCTGTGTGGAGGGGGGTGTTCCTTTCCTCCAATCAGCTCCCACACACTGTTACTGCAGCCTCTCCACCCAAGATGTTAACCCTTTTCTGCCCATTTGAAGGGGTGTAGGGAGGAGAAGACTGCAGATAAACAAGTAAAACATATGTATGATGATTTGTTTCATCTCTGTGTATCATCTGAGGCTGTTCGCCTCACTGGTTATATGAGAGAGTTTACAACCACTTTAACATAAACATGGGGTTTTTCCTGAAAGGCAGGCACCCATGTACATAACACTTCCTATATCAAGGTGTACTGGTGAAGATCCTTATTTTATAATGATTGCATGGTGGCACCATCCACCATTCACTGCAGCACCCTACACAAACTTTAGGTGAGCATTTAAGGAGTGCAAACAATAGAACACAACAATTTCAGTGTGGTGACCCAAAGGATATTCTAAAGGTGTCTAGGACACCCTTTATTAATTCCCCCATTATCTTGTGTAGAAGAATAAATACAAATCAAGGCATGGCAAAACCAACAATGAATGCACGAGGACACATCTTTGTACAATTAGATTCAAAATTTAAATACTGCATTCCAGATCAATAAATAAAAATGATCACAACATGCAGGCCAGAAGCAGAACACAAATTCCTGTATATGCTAAACCATATCAAATTTCCTAGCTGCTTCTTTGTGGACATTTACTACTGAAATTTAGTGAACTACTAGAGTCCCTGGAATGAAACATTTATCTGTTGGTTGAGAGGGAGTGGCATGCTTAAAATAATGTCTTTCTATGGTATTAAAGTTAATACAAGTCAATACAAAAAGGTTCTCATTGATGAGGGTCATGGTATAGCTAGTGGTAGTTAGTCACATTCAACTGGACTTAGTCTGTAATCCTGAAGAAGTTTCATAGCTTATTAAAGTCAATTAGTTTCCAAGGAGTAGCAGAAAAATATCTCATCATTTACACAGGTAGTACAGACACCTTAATCTAACTGGCATGGAAAGGCAGATGTTAGAACATCTAAACATCTGCCTCATTCTCTTATTAGAATTGGAAAAGTTACTTAGATAAGCTAAGATATGTCTTCAACATTACAGAATACATTCAGCCGAATGTGAATAAGTACTACTAGCTTTTACAAAGAGATGTGAAGGGTGCATTCAGCCACTACAGCCAATCAATGCAGCTGTTATATTGCCGCTGGCACAAAAAAAAAATCTGTGCTTAAGGGTTACTGCATTCTCCGCTTCTCAATGAACGGCTGTTTTTTTTTTTCAAGAAAAAAATGCATCAGCTATCTTGTGAACAGAGTAGGGCTGGGTTCACACCTATGCGAACCTATGGGAAATTACACCACATCCAATTCGCAGGACACTTGAAAACATATTGTTTTCAATGTGTCCAGTTCACATATGTGCGATGCATTCACACTCCGCATTGCACAGAAAACGTGTGCCTTTTCTGTGCACAGCTGTGCGAATTACAGCCCCATTTTGTTCAATGGGAACGCATCTAATTCGGAGATGTGTTCTGCATTGAACAGGGATTTTTTTCCCCCTCCTCACTGCAACACCCCTCCCCGGCCACCTGATATGCTGTGAGAACAGAGACAAGCCGCTGAACAGTGGCTTGTTTCCTTCTCACAGACATTGGAGCTGGAATTCGCACCGGACAGGCGAGAATCCAGCCTAAATGTCAATAGTGCCACCTTTCCCATTATTTAAAAGCTTTTGACTAAAAACTATACAGTATCTCACAAAAGTGAGTACACCCCTCACATTTTTGTAAATATTTTATTATATCTTTTCATGTGACAACCATGGTCATGGTCGACCAAAGAAGTTGAGTGCACGTATCCAGAGGTTGTCTTTGGGAAATAGACGTATGAGTGCTGCCAGCATTGCTGCAGAGGTTGAAGGGGTGGGAGGCAGCCTGTCAGTGCTCAGACCATGCGCCGCACACTGCCTCAAATTGGTCTGCATGACTCTCGTCCCAGAAGGAAGACTCTTCTAAAGATGATGCACAAGAAAGCCCACAGTTTGCTAAAGACAAGCAGACTAAGGACATGGATTACTGGATCTACTGATGAGACCAAGATAAACTTATTTGGGTTCAGATGGTGTCAAGCATGTGTGGCGGCAACCAGGTACAAAGACAAGTGTGTCTTTCCTACAAGTGTGTCTTTCTTCCTTGGTGGTGGGAGTGTCATGGTCTGGGACTGCATGAATGTCAACATGTATTGTGACATACTGAAGCAGAGCATGATCCCCTCCCTTCGGAGACTGGGACACAGGGAAGTATTCTAACATGACCCCAAACACACCTCTAAGACGACCTCTGCCTTGCTAAAGAAGCTGAGGGTAAGGTGATGGACTGGCCAAGCATGTCTCCAGACCTAAACCCTGAGCATCCGTGGGGTATCCTCAAATGGAAGGTGGAAGAGCGCAAGGTATCTAACATCCACCAGCTCTGTGATGTCCTCATGGAGGAGAGGAAGAGGACTCCAGTGGCAAACTGTGAAGCTCTAGTGAACTCAATGCCCAAGAGGGTTAAGGCAGTGCTGGAAAATAATGGTGGCCACACAAAATATTGACACTTTGGGCCAAATTTTAACATTTTCACTTAGGGGTGTACTCACTTTTATTGCCAGAGGTTTAGACATCAATGGCTGTGGGTTGAGTTATTTTGAGGGGACAGAAAATTTCCACTGTTATACAAGCTGTACACTCACTACTTTACATTGTAGCAAAGTGTCATTTCTTTAGTGTTGTCACATGAAAAGATATAATAAAATATTTACAAAAATGTGAGGGATGTACTCACTTTTGTGAGATACTGTACATGCACGGGAACGTTATTTGTGAATGATATATTTAGCGTATATACACACACACATCCATACATACTCTTTGTATAGCAATTCACAAAATTTAATATACTAAGCTGGCAATGATCATCTGGTAAAGTATGGAGCTAGCAAAGGATCCTGAAATACGTTAACAAAGGGATTACAATGTTGTAGTCTGAACCACCCATGTGTATTCTATTATTGGATACAACTCCTAGCAACTACTAGACGGTGGAATATGTTGGTCCAAGTTGCTAAACAGCTAAAAGGGCTGCAGGTTGCCTAATCCTGAATTAGAATATCTTCTGTCTTGCATGGTTAGGGAAGTCTTAAATGTCAAACTGAATCACTCTGGCATTTTAAGATGTCTGAAAGAACAAGTATTACGTTTGCAGATTCCCAAAAGACATGGTGAGTTGTCATTATACGCTCATAAAAGAGATACAACACCAAGTTATACTTAAATAATGCGAAACCAAAATGTTACACAATTATTTATGCAATAAAAAGAAAAGAAAATAGTGAAGCATGATTTCTAAAAGCAAAAATTGGAATTAGTATCACAGCTGTATCTCTAATCCTATAGTCCAAAAATTCACACCCTTTTAATGTGGAATAAATGTTACCTTTATCCACTAAACATAACAATCCATACACTTCTTTTGCTAGAACAACTACAGGGAACTATCTTCAATGAAATGGAACCAGCCTGATAAATACAGTGCAAAAAATGCAACCAAGGTTTGTTATGCATACAATACACAACTAAAATCCCTTAAAACATCAGAACAAAGCCCTTATGTCTGTGCATATATGATATCCCAAGCACGAAATACTCTTGTAAGGACAATATCTCTTACCCTTAAGTTAAGATCCTATTTATAAAAATAACTTTCAGCGGTAGTTGGATTTACCATAAGGCATGCTAGCAGCTGCAACATGGCAGGGTTTTCAGTTAAGGTGCTGTTCTTTCTGTTAAGCCTCTCGGAGCAAGTCCACTATTCGTTCTCCAGTCCCCAACTATATCACAGAATAAGTATGCAGTCTATGCATGCATCTCAGCAGATAACAGCCCGTTATCTGCAATAGCTGTTAAAATTGCACTTTGAACAGGCTGGCATTACAACAAAAAAGATAGAAAAAATGAAAGGGCTGTCACAGCCCAAAAAACACAGTGCACAATACCGGCCAAATAAACCTTGCTCTAAGTAGGTAACGCATACAATAATCAGTATGTACAAAAAAAAAATCAATATTTTGGTGAGACAGGCAGGCTGATTGCACAGCTGTATGCTGGGCTATTTAGTTGTGACCTGACTATGGCTAGGGGCCCCACCCAACAGACAGGAAGTTTGTGTAAGGGAGTCAGGTGGACTCACATTCCTCTGCAGGAGTCAGACGCTGCATGGCGGCAGCCAGTGTAGCACAAGGCTTCAGGATAACACCGAGTTGCTGAGTGTTCAGGTCTGTGGGAGACAGACCTAGGCCTAAAGCAGAAGGCCTTAGCAGGAGAGCTGCATTTACAAGCCAGGAAGGCTGCATATCATTTACTAACCAGGAGACCTGGAGATTGTTTATTTCACCAAACAGCACAAAGCTGACAGTGAGTAAGCCAGGAGGCTGAAGCATGTTTATGCAGTAATGTTGGGACCCCCTGCGAGGGAACATTACTGTTTTATTTGACTTTTTTGTTTCTTTTAATAAAAATGGGCTGCCATGCCATTAAAAAACAGTCTTGAGTCGCACGTTTCCTGGAAATCGCATGCACCACTTGAGTTCAATCACCCCGCACGTTTACATACATTAAATACGCACTCTTGGAAAGAGAGAGAGAGATGGTGTGGGTAGTCCAAAATGCTAATAAATGACTGCTATGTAAAATAACTTCTGATGTGTAACTGGGGGTGGGGGGGTTGAGTACTCATAATCCAGTAACTGTGAAAAAACAAAGGGAAAACACACAAGTGCAAACCCCATAGTTTAGCATTTAGATAAAAAGCGATTCATTAATTGGTTAACCAAGAGGAGCATAGCAGTAGCTAGGAGCTAGGTGGCTTGGGTTCCACGGACCCGTCTCCCCCAAACTACATTTAATGCAGGGGGTAGCTCACAATAGACAGGCTGCTGAAGAAACTGGTAAGCTTTGTAAAGTGCTCCAATGCAAAATTTCTGCCACGTCTAGGTAAAATGGTTCTTTTTATTCTGTGAAGGAAGGAAAAAAATGTTTTTTTTGAAGGAGCACAACACTTGAGGTGCCCATGAGATGTAAACCTGCTCTGATAATACACATCCAGGCAATGTCACACAGTAATGACAAACTTAACAGCAGAACAGACCACAATCCCCAGGGGGTGACACACATGGAAGTGTTGGATGCCAGCAGTACTCATAGCTCTTCAAGAGAGCAGATTTGACTAAGCACTCGCTGAAATTTTTTAATATTAAGGCCCCCTTCACAAAGTTGCCTGAACACTGCAGTAATGTGCAAACCACTATATGCAGTACCATGATAGTGTCAATCATTTTCAATGCCATCTCAACACACTGTTGCAGTAGCAAGTATCACTCCTGCACTGTAGTATCTACAAAACAAAACTAATAAGTTAGTATTATGTACAAAAATAAGTAATTAAATAAATAAAATCAAGGGACACTGAGGAAAAATAACTAACACATAAACACTTACAAAAAGTAATACAAAATAAATGAATTGATTATATATGTAAAATATATATTGTGAGAGATTAGCTCGTGGGGCTCACTTTTCAGAGGAAAATATTCAGCATGGTGGTCAGTTTCTTTAAAATCTGGCAGCTTGCCAGGTTTATTATCACAGGTTTGCAAGATCAAAACACATGAAAACAGAAAACAAAACTTCGCTGTTCGGCACTAAACTAAACAATCAGCGCAGGTGGCGCTACTTGAGGCGCCCATCACATTGCGACCGCAGTGTCGAATCTAGCTAAATCCAAAGCCCCTGGTCCTGACGGACTCCCTTTAGAATTCTACGATACATACTTGGACCTCCTGGTTCCAAAACTACAGCTCCTGTACCAACACGCTTTTGACACGGGTACCCTCCCGCCTTCCATGACTGAGGCCAGGATAGTGGTCATCCCGAAACCCGGGAAAGACCCCCACTATCCTGAATCCTACCGCCCCATTTCCCTACTGCCGGTTGATGTTAAGATTCTGGCTAAGATCCTCGCTACCCGTCTAAACAAAGTCATACTATCCCTAGTTCACCCAGACCAGACGGGCTTCATGCCTGGGAAGAACACAGCTATGAATATTAGACGTTTGTTTGCAAACCTTCAGGCGACACATGACAATGTAGGCTCCAGGGTAGTAGTGACGCTTGACGTGGCAAAAGCGTTTGACTCAGTGGAATTGCCGTATTTAATAGAATGCCTTCACCAGTTTGGCATTGAACCCCACTTCATTAGATGGGTACAACTACTATACAGCCTCCCCAGAGCACGTGTACTAGTTAATGGGCACCTATCCGAACAATTCAATTTGGAAAGAGGAACTCGACAGGGATGCCCCCTCTCCCCCCTGCTATATGCCCTTGCAGCTGAGCCATTAGCTATAGCGATACGAGCCCACCCTGACATATCGGGAACCAAATTGGGGATAGGGAGGAAAAAATTGGGATGTATGCGGATGACACTATCCTATACCTTGCAGACGCAGGCCATTCATTGCAGACGGCCCTTCAAACAATAGAGGATGTAGGAAGATACTCGGGCCTGCGCATAAACTGGTCCAAATCTCAAATCCTTCCTATAGACCACTTCCCCTCTCCATCGCAAGACTTATCCCTCCCTCTGATAAAGGTGTCCACGATTAAATATCTCGGGGTGACGATTACTAGATGTCTATCAGAGTACTATACCCTTAATTTAGAACCCTTAATTGCTCTAACTAAGCACAAAACTCAAATCTGGTCCAAATTACCTTTGGGGGTCATGGGCCGCATAAATATAATAAAAATGATCCTCCTTCCAAAAATTTTGTACAGGCTATGGCACTCCCCTTTATATATCCCCCTTAAATTCTTTAAAACACTAGAATCCATACTGAACTCGTTTGTATGGGGACACTCAAGACATAAACTGTCCTGGATGACTCTTAAAAACTCTACCTCCTCGGGAGGAACAGCTGTCTCAGACTTTCAAGATTATTATATTGCTTCCCAACTGTCGCACCTTTATCATATTATGAAAAACGAGGAATCGCGATACCACTCCTTGGTGTGCCACCCTCCTGCACATCCGGCCCACACGCCATTACAGGCGATACTTAGAAATCATACAAGAGACTCCCCTCTCAAATTTAACGACGGACTATTGGCACATCATCGTAGAATATGCTCTATGGCCCTACGGAAAACAGGCATCCCAGCCATCCACCCATACACACCACTATGGCACAACAATTCCCTACCGGAACTCATGACAATTTCAGACCCTAATCTGTGGATAAATCGGGGTGTTCTCTACTTATACCATGTGATGACCGCGACTGGACCTAAATCATTTCAATCCCTTAAGGAGGAATTCTCTCTCCCCAATCACTTCCTTTTTAGATACTTACAACTTCGCCATGCTCCACAAACCCAATATTCGGCCACTCTCCCACTGCTTGACAGCCCCCCTATCCTGAACATAATATTGGGCTCCGAACCTACCAAACTAATTTCGTCGTTCTATACTGCCTTGCGTTTCCCACAGGACAGGAAAATTGCCTATGATGCCAGATCCAGATGGGTGGATGTGCTGGGGGAGATAAATGATGAGGACTGGGAGGAGATTCTTGGCAGTGTCAAAGCAGTGTCGTCTAAACTATCCGGCAGACTCACCCAATTGTATATAATTCACCAGGCATATGTCACCCCAGTGAAGCTTGCCAAATTTCAGCCCAATCGCAGCCCATTATGTCAAATGTGTAATGCTGTGGCTGGCTCCTTTTTCCATATGATCTGGCAGTACCCAGGCATACAACCGTATTGGATCCAGATTGTCCATTTTCTACATGATAACATGGGATCCCCAGTTCCACTGGATCCTAAGCTATGTATTCTTGGTCTGCATCCCGACGTAGAGATAGATAAATTCCAGATGATTTTTTTGAACGAAACATTATATATGGCAAGAAAAGCGATAGCTCGCTGCTGGATGAGAGCCCAACCTCCCACTATTCAGGAATGGAAGCGTGATATTAATACCACCCTTCCATACAAAAAGGTCATATATCAAAATAGAGGATGCCCTACCAAATTCTCCAGAATATGGGACAGATGGCTATCAGATGGGGAGACATGTGATCTGGAAAATTCATGAAAGATACGCACCTGATTCAGCTTGTAACCCACAAGAATACTAAACCTTGTATAAGTGACCCCCCGGTGTATGTGAACGTTTGATATTGCATATTTAAAGTATACTTACTAAGATCAGCCTTTCTTTTTCAATCTTTCTTCTTTGTGAAAATACGGTAATATGAGTAAATACCCTATGTGATCTGTCCTTATTTCATTCACTCAATGTTGTATTGACATGTACCTTGTATTTTAATTGAAAATAAAGTTGCTTTATACAATTAAAACTAAACAATCAGGTTCCTCTCTATACAGTGTGGGGCTGTCCCCGACACCCACAAAACATAAGCACAGGGCAAACCTTGATCTTTTAAGGCCAAATAAGCACACAGGGCTCAGTCAGCTTTCTCCCTCTGAGATCCAGGATAGAGCTCACCTCATGCGCAACACAGGAAAGGCAGGGGGAGATTAGAGCCCTGAATGCATGGCTAAAGACCTGGTGTAAGGAGGAGGGCTTTGGGTTTTTAGAGCACTGGGCTGACTTTTCACAACGTCGAGTTACTTTTCAGTCGGGTCACGAGATTTTTGGGTTTCGGGAGGAGGAATGTGGTCCAGAAATCGGTACGTAAGTCCCGAGATTAGAGGGGGACGGAAAGGACACAACGCGTACTCCACTCGAGATAGGACCTAGAGTCTCCCTCTTTCGACTGACTCGGGACACACGAATAAACCGGAATTTTCTAGTTCCAAACGGGACACGAATACAAAACACCCACAGCCCCTGTCGGGGTGTGACATATCTCTCCTTGGACTAACAAATCAAAATTAACATATTTCGTTGAAATAAAAGTTAATTTTATGTTCCATGTACAGTTATGTTGT
>BLSH010546710.1:591495-628728 GCA_018402905.1 Glandirana rugosa
GGAGAAAGTGCAGAGAAGGGCAACCAAACTAATAAAAGGCATGGAGGAGCTCAGCTATGAGGAAAGATTAGAGAATCTGAATTTATTCTCTCTTGAGAAGAGGAGATTAAGGGGGGATATGATCAACATGTACAAGTATATAAGTGGTCCATATAGTGAACTTGGTGTGGAATTATTTACTTTAAGGTCATCACAAAGGACAAGGGGGCACTCTTTACGTCTAGAGGAAAAAAGATTTCATCTACAAATACGGAAAGGTTTCTTCACAGTAAGAGCTGTGAAAATGTGGAATAGACTCCCCCCAGAGGTGGTTTTGGCCAGCACGGTTGATTGCTTTAAAAAAGGCCTGGATTCTTTCCTTAATGTAAATAATATAACTGGGTACTAACATCTTTAGGTAAAGTTGATCCAGGGTGAATCCGATTGCCTCTCGGGGAATCAGGAAGGAATTTTTTCCCCCGTTATAGCAAATTGGATCCATGCTTTGCTGGGGTTTTTTTGCCTTCCTCTGGATCAACTGTGGGTGAAGTATTGTATATGGGATTATTTGGTTGTATGTGTATATGTGTATATATATATATATATATGTATATGTATATTTTTTTTTTTTTTTTTTTATTGGTTGAACTGGATGGACTTGTGTCTTTTTTCAACCTGACTAACTATGTAACTATGTAACTATGCTCTCTTCTTGGTCATTAAATGCAAGTGGAGAGGGGTTTGAGTGGACCAGAAAGTCCGAGCCAGAACCAGCTCTGCCACGGTGGCTGGCAAAACCCGGGTCGGACTCTCACTAGTCGCCTCAAAGTGATCGCATGCGAGGCGACAAGTATCGCCCGTCCATTATGGCCCCTCGCATAACGTCACATATCCCCCAACCCTGTTCAAGCCCCTGGGGTGGAGCAACTGTCCCGAATATGCAGTGGGCCCGGGAAAGGCCATCGGCGTTATTTTGGAGCCTTCCGGCCCGATGTTCCACTGAGAATTTAAACGGCTGTAGGGCCAGGAACCACCTAGTCACCCGGCTATTTTTCTCCCAGGTGTTACACATCCACTTAAGGGGGGCATGGTCGGTGACTAGCCTGAATGACCTTCAAGGTCCACTTGATGGCCAGGCACTCATTCTCCACAATGGCATAATTCCTTTCATGCCTATTAAGCTTCCTGCTTAAGTAGACAACCAGGTGCTCCTCACCGTCTCTGATCTGGGACAGAACAGCCCCTAGTCCCACCTGAGAGGCGTCGGTTTGAACAACAAACTCCATTGTGAAGTCTGGGGTCACGAGCACCGGCTGTACCCAAAGGGCTTGCTTCAACTTCTGGAATGCCTTCTCGGCTTTGGGATTCCACTTAACCATTCCCGACCCTCTACACTTCGTCAGATCCGTCAGAGTTGGGGATGAAGCGTCGGTATTACCCTGTAATCTATAGGAAGGCAAAAACCTGTTTTTTGTTCACCGGTTGGGGCCACTTTCGAATGGCCTCAATCTTATTGGTCTGGGGCTTGATCAGACCCCGACCAATAACATACCCAAGGTATTTGGCCTCCTCCAGACCTATGGCACACTTTTTTGGGTTTGCTGATAAACCCGCTACCCTCATCGAATCTACCACTGCCTGCACCCGGGGCAGATGTGATTCCCAATCTGGGTTGTGGATGACCACATCATCCAGATAGACCGTTGCATGTGGCCTCAAGGTTTTGTGCATCATCCTCTGGAAGGATGCAGGGGCCCCATGCAGACCAAACGACATTCTCTTAGATTGGAAGGACCCCTTGGGGGTACAAAAGGAAGTTTTTTCCTTTGCCGACTCTGTTAGGGGGATCTGCCAGTATACCTTAGTTAGGTCTAGGGTTGGGCACCTCCCAACCTGTCCACAAGTTCGTCAACCCGCAGCATCGGGTATGCGTTGAACGTAGACACGCCATTATCAGGTGTAGTATATACATCACTTTACCGTAAAGAAATGGTGGGCAATAAGATCCTGCACTATAGTAGTGCACATCCCAGTTCCCTGGTACGTAGTATACCATATATTTAGTATCTGAGACTGCGGAGGAACTGTGCCAGGGATAGGGATTTTGAACTATAAACCTGCGAGTTATACAATCGCTTAGGGGCTCGTGAGTATAGCAAGAAGGTGTTGAAAAGGGCTTAACAGCGAGCCAAAGTAAATGATAGAGATGGCCTTATTTTCAACTCCAGCAAACGCACCAACTGTAACACCACAAAACTTATTACCACCTTTGGTAAGCAACAAGAAGTTTTCAGACAACTGTTAACCAGAAACTGGCATTTCTTAGCGGAGGATGCGACAGTATCCAAGTATATTAGGGATCGCCCTGAGGTGATGTTTAGACAATCCCTCTATTCAGAACAAGCTGGTGCATAGCCACTACACAACCCCGGATTCCATCAAGGGGGCTGTGGGAGGCTATGGTACCTACAGGTGTGGTGCCTGTGCACAGTGTCTCTGGATTAGAGAGGGGTCGTTCTTTTCACTACCTAGGGGAGGCAGTATCAGATTGAAATCATATGCAGACTGCCAAACAGTGGGAGTTGTGTATATGGCCATATGCAAGTGTGGTGCCTTTTATATTGGGAAAACTAAGAGAACCCTGGGGAGACGAGTACAGGCCCATCTTTATTATTTGGATGCAGGATTGTTATACACACCCATATGCAAACATGTGGGTCTTAACCATAGCTTTGATCCCTCCTTTATCTCGTTTTTTGTACTAAAAAATGTCCTCCCCAATCCTCGGGGGGGCAATTTCAACAATAAGATATTAAGGAGAGAGGCCAGATGGGTGGAGGCCCCGGGACTTAATACGTCCCTGGTCTTCAATGCTTTCTTGTAACACTTGAGCAGCAGGTACATTATATATGTACTCCCTCAATTTTTGGTCTGCACTGAACCAGAATCTGCTATTTCATTGGTGTAGCCAATAAATCAGGAATTCACTAATATGACCATTATTAATGTGATTAATGAGTCCCCTGTATGATATACACTGTTTTTGAGGCATATATGTACAAGTGTCCGTTGTAAAGTTTTCTTACATTGGTAATGATACAATGTTTTTTCTCCACTAGATGGTGCTGTGCAATGTTAGACGTGGAGCTGACGGTATACTCCGCAGGGCCTTTTGATGGGTGTCCGAGCTCCGACGAGTGACAGGGGCATTGTCTGAGCCCCCTTGTCATCCCGTGGCTTTCTCATAGCTGCGGGGTGGTGGTAGTGTGCGGGTGCCTTCTGACGGTGATCGTTTGGTTGCGTCGGATGGTCCATTGCGCATGCGCCGCCACTCGGGTGTCCGGGCCGGATATGACGTCAGAGAGCCTCGTGGGCTTTGTCACTTCGGAGATGCTACACACACTGGAAGCCTATCTTCTGAAACAAGTTATGATGCAACATCCTTTCATTTAAGGATGGGGATAGGGACAACATGGGAATAAATGGACCAGCTGACCCATCAGGATAAGATATATACCATTGCCGTTTACATGTACATTTATATATATATATATATACATTTTTTTGATAGCATATATATTTTTGGAACATTGTAGATTACATGGCTTTTTTGCTGCGACACACACACTCTATTACTGGTCCAACGCCCGACAGCCAGGGTTGGTGGTTCTGGCACCGCCAACGACTTGGCCGAGTTCTCTGTTGGGAGTGGTCGGTCCGCGTCTGTGTCGCATTGCGCCATATATCGGTGAAGGAGGAATATGGTGAGCACTCAGTAATTTTTATATATTTGAATACATGATACTGAACATATTCTGTACTGTATGATGTTTATAAATGTTGTGTTTAATTAATAGACATATAAATAATTGGAGGTATCCTGAAGAAGCAGATTATCTGTGAAACATTGATGAATACTCCACTTGCCAAGCAGTCAATATGTCCAAACTTCGTTGGATATGTAATATGTAAAGCGCAATATACGTCTTAAGTCTTTTTATCAATCTTTTATACCACTACGTATTCACTAAAGTATGTAATTTTTATACTATTGTTCTGATTCAGTGTGCTCACTTTAGACAGCCATCAATCCTTCAAAATCCCACGTCCCAATAGACGAGGTATGCCCTCTGACTGGTTCTTTTATTTTTGTCATTCAGCTTCCTGAAATCGTTACAAAACCGGATAGTG
The DNA here is from genome assembly GCA_018402905.1 of Glandirana rugosa. Lineage (NCBI taxonomy): Eukaryota > Metazoa > Chordata > Amphibia > Anura > Ranidae > Glandirana > Glandirana rugosa. The sequence continues at coordinate 595,666 of BLSH010546710.1, forward strand.
CCATCGGGCTTTGGGACCAGCACTATAGGGCGCGACCATGTGCTGTGGGACTCTTCCATCACGTCTAACTCCAATATGGTTTTTATTTCTCTCGCTACCGCCTCTCGTCTAGCCTCAAGTATTCGGTAGGGTTTTACATTTACACGGACCCCTGGTTCCGTGATTATATCATGTTGTAATACAGTGGTCAGTCCGGGTAAGGAAGAGAAAAAGTCTCTATTTTTACTGACAAATTCCTTAACGTCGTTTTGTTGCGTCAGTGACAAGGACTTGGTTATGGGGACATCCAGGGTCAGGGGTAACCTGTCCTTTTGGGGAATGGGCACTGCCAATAAACTCTCTCTGTCCTTTCATGGTTTTAGGAGATTAACATGGTAAATCTGCTCCGGTTTCCTTTTCCCAGGCTGGTAAACTTTGTAGTTCACTTCCCCTACACTTTCCCTAACCTCAAAGGGACCCTGCCACTTTGCCAGGAATTTACTTTTGACCGTGGGGACTAGCACCAGCACTCTGCCTCTGGGGTTGAAAGTTTGGGTTTTGGCACCCTGATTGTAAACCCTTCTCAGGGCTTGCTCCATATGCTCTTGTACAAGAGGCAGGACAGCTGCGATTTGATCCTGCATCAAGGAGACATGCTCTATGATGCTTCTATATGGGGTGGCCTCTCCTTACCACGTCTCTTTTGCGACATCTAGCAGCCCTCTGGGATGTCTACCATACAAGAGTTCAAAGGGGGAATACCCTGTAGACGCCTGCGGTACCTCTCGTATGGCAAACATGAGGTACGGCAGCAAAAAATACCATTGCATAGTCCAGGATCACCAGGATGTGCTGGTGTCCCCAGGCCGATTTTACTACTGGTCCCATGAGATCCATGCCAATTAGCTCAAATGGCACTTCAATTATGGTAAGTGGGACAAGGGGACTACGAAAATGGGGTGACGGAGAAGACATTTGACACTCAGAGCATGATTCACAGTATTCTTTGACGTCTGCATACAACCCAGGCGAGAAGAATCTCTGGGTTATTCTCTCCCTGGTTTTCTCCATACCCAGATATCCCCCCATTACATGCCCATTGGCCAGATCTAGCACCATCCTGCTGCAGGGTTTGGGAACCACTAGCTGTTGCACTTCGTCCTCCCCACATTTCACCACCTGATACAACAAATTAATTTTAAGCGCCATGTAGGGAAAAGACACCCCCCAATTAGGGTCCACAGGTCCCCCATCCATCACCTTCACGTTTTTTCTGGCTCTAAAGAGAGTGACATCCCGTATTTGTTGCTGTACAGAAGTCCTCTCTCCAGACATCTAAGTCAGGTACTACATTTGGTTCACTCTCACCGACAGGGTCAGAGACATTGTCTGGGTCATTAGCCCCCTGCTGTGAGCCATTTCCCAGCTCCTCCGATTCCCCAGCCAGTAAAGGAAAAGGAAGAGGGTCTCCTCCCTCCTCGGTCCTGCCACCAGTTTAACCACTGCCGTCTGGTATTTACGAGTATCCACATTGATGCAAATAACTCAGACAGTGCTAGGGTGTAACCTTGCAGGATCTACACAATTGCTCTATACCAACGTCACCACACTACCCGAGTCCAGCAGTGCAGTGACTGGTCTCCCATCAACAAAAATCACACACATTTGCTTCTCCATGCGACTTGAACATGATGCTGTATATGTGACCTGTGCAAAAAGAGAAAGGTGTCTATTCACATAAGTATAATCGCATTGCCTGGGTTCATCATTCAGGGAGCAATTGGCAGCAATATGGCCCAATGCATGGCATCAGTAGCACTGTATGTGTTCTATACCCAGTCCTCTCAAGGGTCCCCAAGTTCTTCCAGTCTCCAGGTCTAGAGCCCCCAGTCTCTTTAGCCTCTATCAGTCTTATCAAATTTCCCCACACCCCTGAACCATGGAAAAGTCTAACCGGGTCCGCCAGGCGATCTTTCCCCTCTAGATACATTGGAGTGGGGCACAGATGGGCACAACAAGTCCTCAGCAGCCGTGAGGTCCACCAGTTGGCTTGCTGTTTTGGGGTCCCCATGGTTGACCCATTTCCCCAAAGCAGCAGGGAGTGCCCATAGTTAGCGGTCTATAATCACGTTTCACAATCTGGGGACCTGGCAAAGTCTCCGGCTGTAGCCATTTACTAGTAAGGTGAACTAAGTCGAACACTTGCGAATGCGGTGGCTTGTTGGTGGGGTAAGTCCACTGATGCAAGCGTTGGGCCCGGACTGCCATGGTGACGCCCAGGCGTGCAAGTATCTCTGCCTTTAGAGTTTCATAGTCCTGGGCCTTATCTGGTTCCAGATAAAAGTAGGCCTTTTGGGGCTCATCTGTCAAAAATGGGGCCAATAGCCCTGCCCACTGCTCCTTCGGCTACCCTTCGCAGTCGGCGACTCTCTCGAAAGTTGTGAGGTACACCTCTACATCATCAGCCAATGTCATCTTCTGTAGATGGTAGGAGGCGTGCACCAATTTTGGTTCCACTGCCACAGAAGGTGTGGGCCCCTTTTTTAACTCCAGCAGGGCCTCCGCAAACTGGTGATTCATCTCCTGCTGAGCAGCATTGACCTGTGCGACCTGCTGGTTGGTCTCCCGCTGGGCCGCAGTCGCCTGTAGCAAGGCCTTCATCATCTCCTCCATTTTGGAAAGATGCCCGAATCCTCCACCACGTGTGGGAGATTAGCTCGTGGGGATCACTTTTCAGAGGAAAATATTCAGCATGGAGGTCAGTTTCTTTAAAATCTGGTGGCTTGCCAGGTTTATTATCACAGGTTTGCAAGATCAAAACACATAAAAACAGAAAACAAAACCTCGTCTTCCGGGGCTAAACTAAACAAGCGGGTTCCTCTCTATACAGTGTGGGGCTGTCCCTGACACCCACAAAACATAAGCACATTGCAAACCTTGATCTTTTAAGTCCAAATTAGCACACAGAGCTCACTCAGCTTTCTCCCTCTGAGATCCCGGATAGAGCTGACCTCTGCTCTCTTCCTGGTCATTAAATGCAGGTGGAGAGGGGTTTGAGTGGACCAGAAAGTTCAGGCCAGAACCAGCTCTGCCATGGTGGCTGGCAAACCCAGGTCGGACTCTCACTAGTCACCTCAAAGTGATCGCATGCGAGGCGCCAAGTATTGCCTGTCCATTATGGCGCCTCGTATAACGTCACAATATATATAAATATAAAAATATAGGGGACCAAACTAAACATGCCAGTAACAAGAGATAGGCAAAATGTGAAAAAATGCACAACTGTATGCAATGAGATACAATTGTTTACTTATTAGTTGGTCATATGCAACACAGCAAGAGCCTACATAGCACAGTCAATCACCAAGGAGGTTTGCTGTCCTTGTGATTAGAAAAAATGGTTATATTTGTTACTTTGCAGTCCCAAGTCGCAGGACAACTTGCAGAAGTGTGAAAGGGGCTTTACAGTACTTGTAAAACACATTCCTCCCTTTAATATACAGTATCCGGGAACACAAAGAAACATTAAAAATGTCATCTGTTTCTTCTGCCTTTTCTTTCCCTGTCCTCTGACACTTGTCATTACGGGCCAGTGTAAGCCCTGCTTTGTGTACATTCAGGGGTTTGTAACCACAGTGCAGTGTAACAGCAGCACATCTGAATAACTTGAAAATATAAATAATGCAGTACTAATAACAATTCTCAAAGAGGTTGCGGTAGCTGGCTCCTGGGTGGGTATTATTCCCCTACATCCCTCTTTCCTCTATTTCCTCCTGTACTCTTTTTCTTACCTCCTTCTTTGTATTCTTTGTACTTGGCTGTACTCAGACAGTCAATTGTTTGCCTTCATCAGTTATGCATTGTGTGACATGGTGCTTATAGAAGTATTGTTCTCACCGAGAGGTCATGGACTTATCTCCCTATGGCATCCCAAGTTCCCCATCTCGGGCCCTTTCTACCCTCCTTCCCTAGCAGAGGGGGGATTGGGTGCTGTATATGAACTTGATTACAGAGTTTAAAATTCATGAGATTTTGCTATAAGCCCTCCCTTTCTTCCTTCACCCTGGACGGGGCTACCGCTGTGAATGGCAACTCACACTATATCCGACCCTCAGTATGAGCGTTTACTTTTTTAAAGAACAGCAAAAATATTATCTTTATACCTCTAAAGTTTTTAAATTGAGGACATCCCACTCACTGCCATAGTGCCTAGGCCTCTAGGTCTTCCTTCAACAATGATCATGAACAGGCTAACATCAGGCAGAACAGTTTTAGTCCCTGTATGTGGAATTAGTTATCTTGAAAGACGTGGGACTTTTGCTTGAAGGTTATGATTACTTTACACATATCACTGTGGCTCTACTGAGGACTTTATCGGCAGACATGGTTTTGAGAGCTGTACTGCGAGATCAGAAGCATGAGGTATGTGAAGTTCTTGCAGAAAGAACAACAGAGTACAGGGCAGCTGTGCCATGAAGTTGAAGGAGGAACAATTAAAATCAGAAGACATATTTGTGTAAGAGTCTCTTAGCTACATCATAACTAGACCAGCTAGAGAATGCTAGCACAGGGCTAGGGCCATGCCAATTTGATATGCACAGTGTCACAGGGGCCCTAAATAAAAAAATATCACTTGGAGCTATAGGGCTTAAAGGTCAACTGCATTAGTAATGGCTAGTATATATATATATATATATATATATAAATATATATATATATATATAGTTCCTTTTTACTGATCTTGGGTGAGGGTTCCCCTTCTGAGATGTATTAGAGCAGTATGGATTGAAATGGGGTCTGCTCACCCCTATTATGTACATGTGAGGAGACGGAGTTACAGAAATGATGTATGCCATAAATTATAAATCTGGGAACTTCCATATCTACAAATATTGCAGGGTAAAAAACAGTTACTTTTATACTTGAAATTGGACTTCATAAAATGGATTTGTTTTATACAGGAGGTCTTCGGGAATCCCCTGGTGCATTTTTATGCTATCTTATAACATTAATGGTATTTACACAAAAAATTCCTTAACAAAGTTGTTCTTTAAGGCAGGCTTGCGGCATGATGGAGGACTGGATATAACAGATGAGGTTTGTGTGTTCTGGATCAGCACTGTTTACAATTCTATTCCACACTGGTCTAAATTCCAGTAATTCTGGGTACTCTGCTTAGATTCTGCGTGCTACCTTCTTGTTATTTAGAAATAAGATGCAATTTGGACGGCTTTCATATATTTTCCTCATTATTTTGTCTAAACCAAAAGTGTTTTGGTTTTTCAAGTTCATTCAATTTAACAGAGAGAATATTTATAACTTTAGTCTGTTTACCCACACCACAGATTTAAAAAAATGTATGCTAAAGCAGTGCTTTGTACAATCAAAAAGGGGGAAAAAGTAGAACGAAAAAATACTGTCACTGTCAACGGCATCTGTAATTTGAGTCACCATACGGCATATGTCAATTTTTTTTAAACTTTTTTTTTCTTGTTTTCATTCCCTTGGTTCTCTTTATTCTATTTTTATAGCCAATGCATTGTAATATATATTAAAAAAAACTTTCCTAGTTGACATCACCACAGGTCCAAGTTCAGTTCACAAGAGGGTGGAGGCTGGTGCAGGGTTTCACCCCCATTGTTCCTTAGAGGATTGGACTTCCACTTTTTAGAATAAAATCTAGTTGCTTTGCCAGAGGGAAGTTTTATGTGGCGCTATTGTTTCATTCTCCTGAGAACAATCATGGCCTTGTCATATAACTGCTTCACTGTTCTTTTGCACCATTCAAAATATACTCATCGTTATTCACAAAATAATAATTCAGGTTCAGATCAGGTATTTAACTAAGTCTGATTATGAAACAAATTTTTCAAAATGCCTTCCAATAACATACTGCTCTAAATTACTGACATTTTTTTGTAAAGTTTCAAATTAATTCATTAATGAATAATCTTTAGTAAACTTGAGGCATTAAATCCTTTTTTTTACATTGTCTATGACTAAACAACTGGATCCACATGTGTGGCAGAAATCAGACATCTCAGAAAGATAATTATGGCATCTGAAAATGTCTTGGATGAGTGGATGGGTGGAAGCTTCGTAATGGAGAAACAGTCCATGCATACAAGATGTACCGAATTATAAAACATGGTCCCATGTGAATAATTTTGATAGAAATATTTTTTATGTCTGTTCATACAAAATATAACAGCTTTAGCTCTGTGATTTTTCTTCCTGCCAAAGAGCAAATACTGTACTATCTCCCAGTGAACAGAGACAATGGTTATAATATTCCAGAGATAGAGTTAAAGTGACACTGTCATAAGAGAATTAAGAGGGACTGTCACTGCAGACCTTCCTATAAAAATGTTGGATGTCTGGTTGTGTCTGATTTCAGAATGTTTCTGCAGTCACAAACCCAGAACAGGCTTGCTGTAAATATGTGTCAGAATTACATATCTCTAAATTTGTACTGGGTAAGCAACTCAGACAATATTGAAGTCAGCATCAGAATGACAGCCAGGGAACTAGCAGTCTCAGAGGAGAGTTCAGGAATAGCAGCCTCCATGACAATGTCCCCTAAACCGGTTCCCGACCGCTCACTGTATATTTACTGCGGCAGTGTGGCGCTGTCCCGCAAATCGCCGCATATATACAGCGATTCGCGCGTGCTCAGTTAGCGGGCGGGAGCGCACCGCCTCCGGCGCCTTCTCGTGCCCGCCGCACTCTGCAGGAGTGTGCCCACAGCTCGGGTGGACCCGATTTCCAACGGCGAGCCGTGATGACCTGCCAGAGAGAAAGATCGGGGAACCACTGATGTAAACACGGCGGTTCCCAGCTCTGTCAGTGGGCATGTAAAAGATCTACTGATCCCTGTCACTGGGATAAGTTAGATCTCTTATGCCCATGGTAGCCCCTCACAGTTAGAACACACCTAGGGAACACAGTTAACCCCTAGATCTTCCCCTGCAAGTTAACCCCTTCACTGCCAATGACATTTACACAGTAATCAGTGGATATTTAAATTTCTGATCGCTGTATAAATGTCATTGGTCCCAAAAAAGTGTCAAAAATGTCCAACATGTCCTCCCCAATATCAAAGTCCTGATAAAAATCGCAGATTGCCGCCATTACCAGTAAAAAAAAAAATGTAAAAACTGCAGAAATTAATTCTCATGGTTTGTAAACCTGGCAACTTTTGCTCAAACCAATCAATAAACGATTGCGATTTTTTTTACCAAAAATATGAGGAAGAATATAAATCGGCCAAACCCGATGAATAAATTCGTTTTTTTATATATTTTTTTTTGGATTTGTATTTTAGCAAATAGAAAGATTGTTTTTTTTTTTTTTTTTGCAAAATTGTCGCTCTTATTTTGTTTATATCTGTGATCAGAAATGACACAGAGGTGATCAAATACTACCAAAAGAAAGCTCTATTTGTGGGAAAAAAGGACACAAATTTTGTTTGGCTACAACGTTGCACAACCGCGCAATTGTCAGTTACGACGACGCAGCGCCGAATCGCAAAAAGTGCTCTGGTCCTAACATGGGAAATCCTTCTGGGGTTGAAGTGGTTAAACTATTTTAAAGAGCCTGAGTATTGCAGGATTGAACCTGAATGTGGAAACAGAGGGGGGCTTCCTTGCCTTAAAGTACCAAGAGTTCACTTTCTGAAAGGCAGGGTGATCTTCTACCTTCAGGTTGAACGAAGACAAGACAAGGAGAGAAGGAAATGTAAGACTGCATTATAGAGTCACCTAGTTATTCTCCTCGCATTATAGGGTCACCCAGTGGATCTCCTCAGTGGACCATAAATATCCATCATCGAACAAGAAACCTACAAATTCACATTCAAAGATGGTACATTACTTTTCTTCTCTGAAGTCAAGGACAGGATTTACCAGCACAAAAAATTATAAAAAGAGCTGCTGCTGCCAACGGATGTTTATATTCAAACTGAGCCATATTTTGAAATCACTCCCTACTGGCCACACGTGATAAGATATTTATAGAGAGTCCATAGCCATTAGGGCATTGCATTTTTCTAGTGTTCATCCCCTTTTTCTAAAAATACATGCTCCGATTGAGAGATGTCTAAGAGATGTTTTATCTAAAGCCTTTCAATGAGCTATGAAAAGACAATTTTTGCCTGTTAAAACTCGATCTAAAACTCAGATTGTATGGTTTATTACAGATTGCAACACTATGGGGGCTAGATTTTATATGTTTTCATCTACTAGTGACGGTCATCTGCCAATATTGTACACTCAGGGGATGAAGGAGGGGGGCAGTGTGCACTTTTCTTCGTTTAGCACAATTAACAGTTTGGATCCTACAAAGCTTGTTGTAAGTATTCTCATCTTCAGCTTTTGGATATTCTATTTTATCTGATCTACAACCCCACTTCTAAAAATGTTGAGATGCTGTGTAAAATTGTCATAAAATCAGAATGCAGTAATTTGCAAATTTCATAAACCCAGATTTTATTTACAATAGAAAACATATCAAATGTTTAAAATGGGAAAATGTGCCATTTTAAGTAAGTGGTACTAACAAAGAAGAGCTGGAAGAACATTTTGCAATTAATTAGGTTAATTGGCTACAGGTCAGTAATATGATTGTGTATAAAAGGAGCATCTTGGAGAGTGAGAGTGATTCAGATGTGAGGATGGGCAGAGGTTCACAACTCTCTGAAAAGCTGCGTCTAAAAATTGTCAACCAATTTTAGAATAATGTTCCTAAACATAAAAATATAGGTGTCAGGTCACCTGATGGCAGGTGAAAGGTGCGCACTGCTGGGGTTAGGGGCGCACTGCTAAGGTTGTGAACCCTTAGCTGACTTCTGCGAATGGAGCTCTGGGTGGTGCAGGTAAGAAGGTCCACTGGGGCACTGACAAAGATACACAGGGAGCTAGAGCATAGATTTCCCCAGGGCGCAGAGTCTAAGAGCCAGCAGGTTTTCACCAGAGCCTCTGATGGTGAGGATGGACTTGGCTGCTACTGACTCCAGGTCGTGGCCCATAGGGTCTCCTAGCTCACGCTCACAGCTGGCTACTGGTGGATAGAGAGGTAGCAGCAGTGCAGGACAACAAGGCATAATCAGTAGGATAACCAAGAGTCAGTGCCACGAGCAGACAGGGACAGACAGGAGAACTCGCCAAAGATCGGGGTATGAAGCAGGCAGGAATAGTTACAGAACAAGCCAAGGTCGGGGTAACAAGCAGATAGGAATAGTCAAAGAACAAGCCAAGATTGGTAGACAGAATCAGACGTAGAGCACATGGCAGGAACCACACACACAGGAAGCCTTACACACAATTTTAATTTGCAGCGCTGGCTAGCACTGCATGGTGTTATATAGTGTTCCTTGCTTAGAGGCTGGGGAGGAGCCCTGCTGAGGGAAGATTACTTAAGCACACAGGTGAGAGGTGCGCGCTCTCTAAGCTGAACACGAGCAGAGAGGTAATCAGACAGACATGACATGAAATGTGCTGTAGATTCATGACAATAGGTTTATGAGATTTGCAAATTATCGCATTCTGTTTTATGTAGATTTTACACAGCATTCCACATTTTGTGGAATTGGTGTTGTAATTTTGAATTCTAGAATTGTGTTATTATTTTATAATCTTGGGTATTCCACAACCACCACTGTGGTTCTTGTAGGGATTAATCATAATATTGTTAGTCCATAAAATAGGGCTTGTTTTCTGGCATATCTTTAGCTACTTACCCAGTAATATTTAATATTATAACATCAATTTGGAAGGGCTATATATGATCTTATTTAAACTGGAGATTAAAAAGTGGATGAGCAGACTGGGGTGGGGGGCAAGGTGAGCAGATGTAAGAGAATGAGGGCACATTGTGGGACTGGGAAGAAGGGGATCAGGATGTTCAAAATGAACAGAATAACCAGACTGATGAGGACAGCAGAATACCCAGAATAAGGAGATGAAAGGTAGAATATGCAGATTAAAAAGGACAATTGAATACCGCAGGATAAGTAGATACAGGAGAACAGAACTATTGTTAGAATGGGGAGGGAAGCAGGAAAAGTAGCTTCGGGAAGACAGCAGAATATTCATGGTGCAAAGAAATAGGACAGGATAAGCAGACTGCAGAGGGCAAAATAATAGAAGACAGATGGAGGAGGGCAGCATAAGCAGGCTGAGGATGAGAGATAAATACTCAGAATGGGTAAACAGTATACTCTGAATGATAAGAAGGGCATAAAAAGCAATCTGAGGAAAAGGGGAGATCAGCTAAAAGTTGACATATAGTAGAACACTAGGAGAAGTAGAAATGGTTTAAATGAAGTGGATTATACTTAGATTTTTTTTTCAGGACAAATTGGGCTTTCATTTGGTAAATAGTAATGGATATCTCCTGATTTTGTTTTTTTTATCATCATGGGAAAACTGGCCCAAAATAGTAAAAAAATATACCTTTTTTAAAATTTAGCTTTATATTTCTTGCTCTTACCATAACTTACCACCAAAGAATAACCCAAAATAAATTCTCCTATTCCTGGCAATTGCAGCAATACCACATATGTGTATGTTATTTGAACCCGTAGTAGGGCCCAGAAACAAAAGTGTACATTTTGCTAAAACATACTGATACAGATACTCATTTAAAAAATGTTTTTTTTTTTAAATCCTACCTAAAATATACAGACTCTGACCTTGACCTTAACATTAACCCTGACACTGACCTAGATCAAATCTTAACCTGGCTATTTTGCAGCTTGTAGTACATTACGCCTGAAACTGGCATCTGAGGAGGCCTTAAACATCCACCTGGTAGCTAAATGAATGAATTTTCCCCTGCGCTACCAAATATATTAATTAGTGGTTAAGGTGAGTGATGATTACAAACAACCCTGAAAATGTGTGTAAAAAACTTAGAAAATGCTGCAATATCTATTGTGTGTTCACAATCCACATACATAGTATAAGATTTTTAAATGATACTGCGCATTTCTAAATAAACATCAAATAGCAACAACACTTAAATGTACTCAGTAGATATAAATGCATTCAAATATATGTTCTTTATGTGAATAATACTTTGTGTTCAATCCTATAGTCTAATGAAAGTGTCCAACTGTGCAAAACTGCAAGGTATATATTAACCAGTTGCCGCCTGCCGGCGGCAACTTGGCTCATTATCGCAAATCGATGTGACCACGCCCGCGAGCTCACAGCGCGCTCCCAGTGATCGGATTCGATAGAGGACCGACCAGTCTACAGGGCCAGGCCAATAATATTTGGCCTGGACCTGCTGATCAGTCCTGGCCAATGAAATAGCTCCCCTGCCTCTGTAATGTAAACAGAGGCAGAGGAAATGAGCTCATCTTCCTCCCCAAAGCTCTTTTCGGTTCCGCGGGGTAGAGAGAACTTCTAACCGTGAGTTGCACAACACTACACTGACACCAGTACACGTTAGACACACTTTTAACCCCTTGATCGCCCCCCCAGTTAACCCCCTCATTGCTGTCACCCCCTGTCACTATGTCATATAGTGCAATGATCTGATTTTTACTGATCGCTGTACTTGTGACATGTGTGACACTAAATCAGTGTTAGGGTAGGCTAGTAGTAGGCCCAGGTAGGTATAAATACCACACCCTACCCCCAATAAAGTTTTTAACCCATTGATTGCCCCGTCACCTGTGATCACTGTATAAGTGTCACAGGAGACGCTTGCTAGATAGAGGTTTTTTTATTCCTCAGGGCACCCGCTATATATATATATATATATATATATATATATATATATATATACCTAAATAAAGATTTTAACCCCTGATTGCCAGGCGGTGACACCAGTTAGGTTTTAGCATGCGTTAGGGTCAACGTAAAAACCAGGCAGGACCAGTTAGTTAGGTACTCTGACATGCACACACATTAGATAGGTGTTAGATACTTTTGTAGTATCTGATCAGATCAATATCTGTGATCTGATCAAATATATATTAGCGTCCCCAATACATTAGCGTTCTAAAAAACACGGCAATAGCGTGATCAGCCCAGATACCTGCTAGCACCTATGTTTAGCCCCTTAGCCCACCCAAGTGCAGGATCAATAGATCGCTGTCACTTACAAAAAACACAATATACATATCTGCAGCATTCGCAGAGATGACACCCGATCCCTGCGAAATCTGACAGTCATTTTGGTAGGGTTTGAAACAGGCTCTGACAACCAGGTGCGCTTTTTTGCCTGTGAGTCACGCTAGTGTACATATCAAATTTAGAGGCCAAAATGTCCAATCGCACAAACACTAGTAAGAGGCCTACGCGTTGCTGATTATGACAGATGAGAGTGATGGGGTAGCACCACTACAGCGGCACCCTGTCAGATAGCTCTGATAATGGAGTGGTCTCTGCTAAGGTCAGGTGTACCAGATCTTGTTCTGCTGTTGCTGAGGTGCAAGAACCGCAGGGCCCTCGTACGGATCAGAGAACCAGTACTAGTGCCACTACTCCTTCTAGTGAACTGGCAAGCACCAATGGCCTAGTACCCCCTGGTCGTACAACCAGCATTGCAGTAACACTTGATGACATGGCGAGCTCCATAAGTGCAGTTCAAGCTGGTATGGCTAGCACAGTTAGTCTCCCGCAGCCACGAGGACAAGACAAACACAGGCCCGCAGAACCCATAGTGCCCTTCCCGCTGAATTCCCTAACCCTGATTGGCAACCCGCCACTGATTCAGCGCCCGTACTTCCCCCATTCACTGGCCAACCCAGAATTCAGGTGAATACAGTTGGTTTTAAGCCCATTGATTTTATTCACTGTATTTCACCGAACATCTCTAAAGATCTATAATGGACCAAAGCAATTTATATGCTGGTCAATACATTGCCGCTAATCCCTATTTGTCCCTTGCCAGAGACTGGAAACCAATTACGGTTCCAGAATTTAAGTCCTTTTGGGCCTTACCCTCCTCATGGGCTTACATAAAGAACCTAAGTTGCGGTTATATTGGTCCACTGACCCAATTCACCATATGCCCGTGTTCTCTAGTTCCATGGCCAGGGCACGATACAAGCAGATCCAGCGGTTTATGTACTTCTGCGACAATGAACTCTGTCATCCATGGGTGAACCCGAATATGATCGGCTCTACTAAATTCGGCCCCTCGTAAAACACTTCAACCAACAGTTCGTAGCACTTTTTACTCCCAACCAAGTTGTGTGCGTGGACAAGTCCCTGATTACATTTTTTGGCCATCTTGCTTTCAAACAGTTTATCCCCAGCAAGTGTGCCGATACGAGGTCAAGATGTATAAGCTCTGTGACAGGGCCACAGGCTATACATATAGTTTTATGGTTTACGAGGGAAAAGACAGTCACGTAGAGCCAAAAGGATGCCCAGACTACATAGGGAGTGCTGGCAAGATTGTGTGGGACTTGGTGTCACCCTTATTCGGAAAGGGGTACCACTTGTACGCGGACGATTATTACACGAGTGTGCCACTTTTTAGCAAGTTGTTTGATCATCAAATTGGCGCATGTGGCACTGTGAGACCTAATCGCCGGAGCTTACCCCAACGGAAGGTAGAATCCCGTCTTAGACAGGGGGAGAGAGCCTGCTTGAAGTGTAACAATTTGCCGTGGTGAAGTGGAGGGACAATCGGAATTTTTCCGTCCAAATTCCTACGGCGACTAGTGTTTTGGAGAAACCCATCTGTGTCCACGACTACAACCTTAATATGGGAGGGGTGGACTTTAACAACCAGTTATTGGCGCCGTACTTAATTGCCCGTAAGGCCAGATGCTGGTACAAAAAAGCAAAAAAGTTTCTGTATATTTATTCCAATTGGCTTTGCTAAACGCTTATGTGCTATACAAAGTGTCAGGACAGACTGGATCCTTACTCAAATTCCAGGAAGAGATCGCCAGAGCCCTTCTGTATCCAGCTGGTTCTGCATCCCATGTTCCCAATCCAAATGTAGTGAGCCGGCTGCATGAGAGGCACTTCCCAGAAGTCCTCCGTGGTACCCCAGGCCAAAGAACACCCCAAAAGAGATGTCGTGTCTGCAGACGATGCAGATACAGGCGTGACACCCGCACTTATATTCCCACCTGTCCTGACCAGCCTGGTCTCTGCATCAGTGAATGTTTCACTGGCTACCATACACTAGTAGTGCTTTGCTACTGTTTGCAGGCATGTATTTTTTTATGTTACTGCTTACCTGTAATGTTTTATTGTTCATGTGTTTTATAATTGTTTTATGTTACTGTGTTTTATTAATTGTTTATTGCTTTTCAGGTATGCCATTCAGCTGCAGCACTGATTTATTTATGGTGCCCGCAACATCGTTTGCTCCCACCATACGTAAAGCAGCGACTCCAGCGCTGTTGGAGGTGATTTCACCACCAGTTAAAAAAAGAGCATATATAACGGAGCATGGGGCAGGGGTGGAAATTGGGGCGGATTGCCCCTATGCTGCAGTATATATTTTTAAAAAAGGGCTATGCCCACCATTAGAAGTGGATTGATGAAAGGCGGTTTTCTAATGGTGGGCATACCCACCGATTGACTCTTTTTTTTTTCATTTAACCCACTGGCTGCATGAAAAAAAAGAACATTACAACATATGCCCAACAAGGACCAGCGATGTACTAGTATGTTGCTGGTACCCCCACCGGGGAACACGAGAATGCAGCCGGTGGTTCCGCCAGCTGACCATAGAACTGATCGAAGACTAGAATGGCTCCAATCATCTCTATGGCCAAAGAAACTGGAGGCTACAAGCATTTCGTGACTTTGTTTTCGCTGGATATAAACAGCGCCATTGGGAAATTGGGAAAGCATCTTATCACACCGATATTGGTGTGGTCAGATGCTTTGGGGCTGAGGGAAGATCTAGAGCACCCAAATTAAAAAAAATATATATATATATGCGACAAAACCTTTTTTTATCATTGGGGATATGTAAAATCCCTGTGATAAAAATAAAACTGATAAAAAAAAAAAAAAAAAAAGATGAAAGGGACAGTGTAAACATAAAATAAAAAGCAAAATGAATAATTTAAAAAAAATGAACCCCTGCCCCCCAGTGCATGCGCGCAAAGGTGAACGCAAGTGTCGGTCTCGTGTCATATGTAAACAGCAATTTCACCATGCATGTGAGGTATCAAAGTGAACGTCAGATCGTGGGCAGTAATTCTAGCAGTAGACATCCTCTGCAGATCTAAAGTGGTAACATGTAAAGGCTTTTAAAATCGTATATAGTTTATCGCCGCTTTGAGGGTGTGCGTCATTTTTAAAGCATGTCATGTTTGGTGTCTATGCACTCAGCATGAGATCATCTTTTATATTGCACCAAACATTTGGGTTATATAGTGTATTTTGGTGCATTAAAATTCAAAAAAATGTTTTTTTCCCCAAAAATTGTGTTTGAAAAATTGCTGCGCAAATACTTTGTGAAATTTGCAACACCCACCATTTTAATCTGTAGGGCCTCTGCTTAAAAAAAAAAAAATATTGTTTGGGGCGTCAAAGTAATTTTCTAGCAAAAAAAAGTATTTTTTCATGTAAACAAAAAGTGTCAGAAAAGCCTTGGTGGTTCAAGCGGTCAGAAGAGTGGGTGATGCCATAAAATGCCAGGACAGTTCAACCCCCCCCCCCCCCCCAAATGACCCCATTTTGGAAAGTAGACATCCCAAGCTATTTGCTGAGAGGCATGATGAGGCCATGGAATATTTAGAAATCCTGAAGACGGTGATTGGTTTTTGGGGTCCTGTACGCGGATAGGCTCCCAAAAAGTCTCACACATGGGGTATCCCCATACTCAGGAGAAGCAGCAGAATGCATTTTGGGTTGTAATTCCACATATACCCATGCTATGTGTGAGCAATATATCATTTCAGAGACAACTTTGTGTATTTTTTTTTTGTCGTCATTTTTCAATCACTTTTGACAAAACAAATAAAATATTCCATGAACTCAAAATGCCTCTCAGCAAATAGCTTGGGGTGTCTACTTTTCTAAAACTGGAAATCCTTCTGGGGCTGAAGTGCTTAAATATTAAAGTTAGCCCAATTTTTTTGTATAATGTGAAAGATAATGTTTAAAGCATGACATGTACCCAACATGTCATGCTTTAAAATTGCACACACTCGTGGAATGGCGCAAAACTTTGGTACTTAAAAGTCTCCATCGGTGACGCTTTACAAATATTTACAGGTTCCCTGTTTAGAGTTACAGAGGAGGCCTTGCTCTAGAATTGTTGCTCTTGCTCTAACGCACGCGGCGATACCTCGCGTGTGATTTGAACGCTGTTTACATATGTGGGCGCGACATACATATGCGTTTTCTTCTGTGCGGGAGTGCTTTCAATTTTTTTTTATGATTCTTTATTTTACTTTATTTTTACACTTTCTCTTTGATTTTTTATCACTTTTATTCCTATTACAAGGAATGTAAACATTCCTTGTAATAGGAATAGTGTGTGACAGGGCCTCTTTATGGAGAGATCTGGGGTCTAAAAATAAACTGTCTCGGTCTTTCCAGCCGAGTCCCCGGCGTTGTTTACTTCCACTGGCCCGGACGTGGATAACGTTGCGCCTGGGCCTCTGAGGATCATAAAGATGACTGGGGACCATCTGGTTACCAGAGATCTCTATGACTAACCGATCCATTCTTTGGCTCGCCGATAGCAGGGGTGAGCCAGGAGAAGCACTGGAGGGCGACGGGAGGGGGGTGGGCTGCCACTATGATTGTTCTTACCGTGCACAGAATCGCCAGCTGAAGAAAACGATATCTGAATGATGCCTGTAGACTCACTCAAAGTCCAGGAGGTCATATGACGTACCTTGGGCGGGAAGAGGTTAATGATACTCGAGGCCAAATGTTGGCCCAGACAAGATTGAAGGAAGGATAGAATACATCCCATGGAGTAGTTTCTAGGATGAAAGCTCCTCAGCTCGCACCAAGCAAAGTAGGCCTTCAAGGTGCAATGATAAACTTTACAGGAAGTCAACTTTCTAGACTTCAAGAGCATAAGCATGAATGAATCCAAAAGGACGGATTGTGGCTTCAAAAGCCATGCTTTTAAAGCCATTGAATATGACAAGCAGAATGGAACACTGGGATAGGAGAGTCAGACAACCTGGAAGGACCTATGGAACTTTAGAATGTCTGAATACCATGTCCTGCAGGGCCAGTCTGGTACAGTGAGCATCACCTAAATGCCTTCCTTCTCAAACCTGCAGAGTAGATAAAGGGGAATCTGGAGGGGGCAGAAAGGCATAGATCAGGTTGAACTGATTTTAGGTCCCTGGATCTGGCAACAAACTTAGCTGTTGAATCTTGACATCAGCAGGTCTACATCTGGTGACCTGTCGCAAAGGGCTTAAAAGAGCTCTGGATAGAGAGCCCATTACCATGGATCCAGGAGTTGATGTCTAAAAAGGTCTGCCTGCCAATTTTCCAGAGAGGATTAAGTCTGTTTCCCTTAGAGTGGCCTAATCTTAAATTAAACATGCACATATTTCTGGTGAGTGAGACTGCAAATAATGGGTTAAGACACCATTATCTGATAACTCACCAGAGACAGATTCAACTATACCTGTGTTTGGATTTTATTGACATTTCCTTTATTGCACCTTTTTTGAGTGTTTTAACAACACAAATGGTGTGAATGGGTGCTATTAAATCTATAAACATTTGTGGTGAAGCACAAGTGACAACCCTATTTATTTTGTAGCACTTGCTATTTTATATGTTTTGCAACATTTGTATTTGTGGGCGATTTATAGTTCTTACTTTTTTAGACATATTGACAAACTGAGGAAGTCCACCTGCTAATTTTCCATGCCTAGAATGCGCATGGGCGATAGGGCTGCAATGTAAAATTCTGCCCAAAATTAAATTTGCTTCTTTTTGAGCTGCAAAACTTCTGATGCTTCCCTGGTGGTTGATCTAAGCAACTACCATTGAACTATCTGACTGAATACTGGTTGTATGATTGGAAGGGCTAAACAAATTGCCCTGAGTTTCAAAATATTGATCAAGAGGGGAGCTTTCTCCGATGAACATGTCCTTTGTACCTAGAAGGTAAACAGGACTCCTCCCCAGTTTAGCGTGCGGACATCTGTCGTGGGCACCTTCCAAACCATCAGGAGGTAGAATCTTCTGGATTCCAACTCTGAACTTGTGACCAACCATGCCAGGGAAGGCCTGGTCCTGCTGATCAGATGTATGGGATGATCCAGAGCCTGCACCCCTTGTCTCACACATCGGACAATGTTGAGTTGTAACGGTCTGGAGTGAATCTGGGAATAAGCAACTGTCTCAAAGGAGGACACCATTAGGCTTAAGACCCCTATGCAAAAACTGAGAGTTGTTCTGCTCTGGGATGGCAGAGTCCAGACTTGGGAGTGGAGAAACTGGAGTTAGGCCAGGTGGTGGAAAACTTGTGTTTAAGATCGGGCCTAGATTCTCTAAATGCTGAGGCAGTTTCAGGACTGATTTCTGGAGACCTAGAATTAATTTTAATCTCTGTAGGGTCTGAATGGTCTGTTGGAGATTAGCTGATAGGGCCCAAATTGACTCTTCAGAACTTCAGAAGAAGGTCGTCCAGATTTCCCACTATGGGGATGCCTCAAGAGTGAAGCAGAGAGAGAGCAGGGGCTGGTACCTTGGTGAAGATTGGAGGTGCAGTGTAAAGACCAAAGAGTAACAAACTGGTAATGTTGCATGCATACAGCAAAACGCAGGCAGCATTGAAGAATATGGGTACATGCAAGCAAGCATCTCTGATGTCCAGAGACCAGAATGTCTCCCAAATGGAGGGAAGCAATGACTAACCAGGAAGATTCTATCCAGAATTTTGGTACCATGAGAAAGATGTTGAGAACCTTTAGATTCAGTATGGAGCGGATGCCCCCTTTGGCTTTGGGCACAGTAAACAGGTTTGAATTATAACCTTAAACTTTGAAAATCTGCTAATCTGTGCAGGGATGTTGGCAAGTTTGACAACATGAAGCGGAGTGGCAGACAGAGACTGAAATTCCAGTTTGTATCCCTGGGACACAAATATCTGGACCTCAATATCTAAAATGTCCTGGGATCTGGTGGCTGCAAAGGCCAACAAACATCCCCTTACTTTGACAAATTGGGTAGCCCCTCATTGAAAAGGACTTGCTCGTGGACTTGGGGGTCCAAGACCTAAGGCAAAATGGAGTTCCAGACTTTGCATTGGCCCTGGAGGCCTAAGTGAAATGAAAAACTCTTTTTTTGCCTCAGGAGTGGAGGGTTTTGCCGCCTTTTTCTGGGACAAAAGGATACTCTTCCCCTAGGTGACATTTTTAAACAAAGTTGTCCAGGAATTTGGCGATGAGGCTCTCTCTCAAAGGGCATATCTAAGAGGGGTTTCTTGCACTAATGCTCCACAGACCAGCTTTTGAGCCAAAGGGTCCTTCACGTGTGTATCGAATGGAGGGCCATTTTGGATAATTAGTTTAGTATATCTGTAAGCCTGTTCACACAATAGAGTACGGCCACAGACATAAGCTCCACTTACTGGAGGATCTATCAGGATAGAGGACATAGCCTTGGACTAAATAGCTAGGGTCTGGCAAATGAACATGCAAGGGAGAATAAGATCTTAGAAAGGGCTTCAAGTCTTTTATCCACTAGGTCTTTAAACACAGGGAAGAATCCAACAGGGACAATTAAAAGTCTTTTTAGGACAGGAAATGGCTAGATTCACAATGGGGACAGACCTCCTCTTCAGGAAATTCTTTTCCATAGGATATTGCTGAGCAAAACACCTAGGAGGAGCAAAGACCTTTTCTGGATTAGGGCAATTACCATACAAAACTGGATGCAACAGGGAAAGCACTTAAAAAGTCTTAGTGGGTTGAAACGCTAGTCACTTTAGAAGTAGCTGATGCAGGAAGACTAATAGCGGATTAGAAACGAGAGAGGATGTGTGTCAGACCAGCTCTGTTAGATTACACTAGCGCTAAGTCAGACTGTACTGCATATTAGTTTGCACAGTCATATTTTTCACACAGTAATGTCTAACTTAATAACTGACTTTAATTGCACTATGTTTTCTCAATCTGCAAATTGTAGTGACCATGATTTGCATGGTTTTCCCCAAGGGCTGCAGACATCCTTTTGGAAGTATTTACTTGTATCTACACGAATACTGAACAGCATTAGTGGCTTGTGCAGTGATCTTATTTCACTGAACTGCTCTTGCTTTGGTTTGAACTCCTGTGAATTTAACACTGTACTCGTGTATTTTGATCTAAACTTCTTTGCTGCATTTTGGTGCCTTTAATTTTGAATGGCACCCATACAGTAGTAGCAAGAAACACACCAACACTACATACAAAAAACTTCACTCGCACAAATATCATTTAAGCTATAAAATAAAAAAATGGGTAGCTGATGAGGAGGTAAGTAAAACCTTGGACAGGGGGGTGGCTGTGAACGTGATATACTTGGATTTTGCAAAAGCGTTTGACACAGTTCCCCACACACGGCTAATGTGTAAGGAGAAGTCTACAGGCTTGGAAAGATCAGTTTGTAAATGGATAGAAAACTGGCTAAAAGCCAAATTCAGAGAGTAGTGGTTAATGATTCATACTCTGAATGGCCTAAGGTTATCAGTGTTGTACCCCAAGGTTCAGTGTTGGGACCCTTACTTTTTAATATCCTTATAAATGATATAGGGTCTGGGATTAAAAGTACCATTTCAGTGTTTACAGATGACACCAAGCTATGCAGTGGAATAATGTCCTTACAGGATGTCTCCAACATACAAGCCGACCTCAATGCACTGTTTAATTGGGCGACTATGTGGAAAATGAGGTATAATGTAGATAAATGTAAAGTTATGCACTTGGGGGCTAAGAATATGCATGAATCATACATACCAGGGGGAGTACAACTGGGGGAATCCATAGTGGAGAAGGATCTGGGGGTTTTGGTAGATCATACGCTTAATAATGGCATGCAATGCCAAGCTGCAGTTTCCAAAGAGAGTAAAATTCTTTCTTGTATTAAGAGAGGTATTGACCCAAGAGAGATCATTTTGCCTCTGTAGAAATCATTAGTGAGACCTCATCTGGAATATGCAGTTCAGTTTTGGGCACCAGTTCTCAAAAAGGATATCGGGGGAACTGGAGAAAGTGCAGAGAAGGGCAACCAAACTGATAAGAGGCACGGAGGAGCTCAGCTATGAGGAAAGATTAGAGGATCTGAATTTATTCGCTCTTGAGAAGCAGAGATTAAGGGGGATATGATCAACATGTACAAATACAAACCGGTCCATATTGTGATCTTGGTGTTGAGTTATTCACTTTAAGGTCATCACAGAGGACAAGGCGGCACTCTTTACATCTAGAGGAAGAAAGATTTAATCTCCAAATACGGAAAGGTTTCTTTACAGTAAGCTGTGAAAATGTGGAATAGACTCCCTCCAGAGGTGGTTTTGGCCAGCACAGTAGATTGCTTTAAAAAAGGCCTGGATTCTTTCCTTAATGTACATAACATAACTGGCTACTAACATTTATAGGTAAAGTTGATCCAGGGAAAATCTGATTGCCTCTCGGGGGATCAGAAAGGAGTTTTTTCCCCCGCTATAGCAAATTGGATCATGCTTTGCTGGGGTTTTTTGCCTTCCTCTGGAACAACTGTGGGTGAAGGATTGTGTATATGGGATTGTATGGTTATGTATATTTTTTCTTTTTTTTTTTTTGGTTGAACTAGATGGACTTTTTTCAACCTGACTAAGTATGTAACTATATATATATATATGCTGCTTTAAATAGTGTGTAACATATGTATATATAGAAGAATACTGCGCTAATAGTCTCAAAGTACTAAAGAGCTGCTAGAACCACAAAAGGACAAATAAATAGTGTTAAAAATCATATAGTAAATGTGCAGCGCTAAAAAGTGACAAGAATCACATATGATGACCCCCACTAATAGGGATCCTCAAAAATCATGTGACAAAGTGAATCTCCTTGCAAGAGCAAAAATAAGATGGTAATTTAAATGTAAAAAATAAAATAATTAATAAAAAGAGGTTTACATATAATAAAGTGTCATGTCCAATTAACCACTTGCCAACCAGCTGCAAGTAGTTAAAGCTGTACGGCGGAGCTTTAAGAGACCCTAGGGGGCGTGCATGCGGCGCCAGAGGCGATGTCTGCCGGCCACCCGCGATCGCTCCTCACAGAACCAGAATGGGGATTTGTTGATGTAAACAAACGGATCTCTGTTCTGACAGGGAAGTGGAGAGAGATCTGCCGTTCCCAGTGATTGGGAAAAGCTTTCTCTCTCTACCCCCAGTCACTACAGTCCCCTCACAGTTAGAAACACATCCCTAGGGAACACTTAACCCCTTGATCACCCCCTAGTATTAACCCCTTCCCTGCCAGTGACATTTATACAGTAATCAGTGGCTATTTAAAGCTCTGATCGCTGTATAAATTCCATTGGTCCCAAAAAAGTGTCAAAAGTGTCTGATCTGTCCGCCACAATGTTGCAGTCCCGATAAAAATGACACATCGCCGCCATTACTAGCAAAAAAAATAATAATAATAATAATAAAAATGATATAAATCTATTCCCATAGTTTGTAGATGCGATCATTTTTGTGCAACCCAATCAATATACCAAAATATGTAGAATATATATCAGCCTAGACTGATGAATAAATTAGTTTTTTTATTTTTTGGATATTCATTATAGCAAAGAGTAAAAGATTTTTTTTTTTTCAAAATTGCCGTTCTTTGTTTATAGCGCAAAAAATAAAAAAAGCTGAGGTGATCAAATAGCATCAAAAGAAAGCTCTATTTGTGGGAAAAAAGTAAGTCAATTTTGTTTGGGTATAGCGTCGCACAACCGTGCAATTGTCAGTTAAAGCGACGCAGCGCAAAAAGTGCTCTGGTCAGGAAGGGGGTAAAGTGGTGCAAATAGTGAGACAATCCAAAGGCGTTGATTTACTAAAACTGGAGAGTGCCAAATCTGGTGCAGCTGAGCATGGTAGCCAATCAGCTTCTAACTTCAGCTTGTTCAATTAAGCTTTGACAATAAAACCTGAAAGCTGATTGGTTTCTTTGCAGAGCTGCACCAGATGTTGCACTCTCCAGCTTTAGTAAATTAACCCCAAAGTGTCTTATATAAACGCAATAACATCATATATTCATAACAATGATATAAACGATGATCGTTGAATAAAAAAATAATTTTGAAAGTCCAAAATAGTGATGCAGAAATGTCCCAATATAAAAAAGAAAATATTCCAATGGTAATGGTTGGCAATCACAATGTTCATAGATAGGTCACCACTGTTAAGAATATCTAGCACCTTAGATTAGATACGCTTACTAGAACTCATGGACCCAATCAGCCTACACTGTTGGGTCAAACAGGCAGGGGTGAAAATATATCAGTAGAGGGATGTTTCCATAACCATTCTCCAAGGGACACACTTTAAGGTGACTTTTAAAGGACCACCAACTCCACCATCAAACACAGGTCATTTCCTCTTAGTAGCACACAGGTAATAATCCATCCAAAAAGGAAACAAAACACCTCCACATAGTGTAAAACCGTAATATTGAGATTTATTTAAAAGTCAGAACACTTACATTTGGCTGGTAGGAAAAGCGCTTACTGATAAAATCATACAGCAAACAGAATAAAGGACGCAAGGTCATGGCCATTGCGTCCTTTATGCTGTATGATTTTATGTAAGTGTTCTGACTTTTAAATAAATCCTGCTGCCCACTTTTGGTTGGCTGTACCCAACATTTCAGTCCTTTTATTAGGATATTATTTTATTCATGTCTGCTTTGTATTTTGTAGAATTGCTCGCTTGCAAGTGTGCTGTGTGTCTTGCTCCCCCCCCCCCCGGTGGCTGTGCCGGCCATTTCTTTCGCGGGAGCTGCGATGCTGATCCATCATCCACTGTCCCCGCTTGTCTCATCTTGGATGGGTGGTGCCAGTGAGATGCATCGACATTGGGTACAGCGTCTGGCGCATGGCATAGGCCCAGCAGACATGTCATGGCACCGGATCACGTGATGCTGTTGAGCGACTCGCACTCCTGCATTGTCCTTTCCCCTACAGCAACCAGGGTTGGTTGGGTTAATTTCTTGTCCCACCCTCTCCTTGGGCGCCGTCCACCCAGAGTTGGGAGGGATCCTTTGATGGGTCTGAGGAGCTATAAATAGGAGGACTCAGACGCCAGTCTATGCAATGCCTCCTAGGTGGTTGGACACACACTGTTTTGGTCAGCATTATCTTGATTCTGGAAGATACAACTCTTTATTTGTCACACATTTACTTTTTCAAACTGTTTTGACCTTGCATACTGGGGTATTCCTGCGACTTCCGGTTGCGTCATGTCCCCTGGTTGGAACTCACGCTGGCTCTAGGGAGCACAGAGCAGCGGCAACTATCTTTCTTAGGTGTATCGGCAGACAATTCCCGATGCCAGGACAGGGCACCTTTTTTGGAGGTGTACACGTTTTAATTAGATTTTTACAATAAAATAAAGAGTTACGCTATGTTATTCCTCCTGGTTTCTCTCCTTCTCTGAGTTTCTCACTGAGTTGTGGATCCATCGCATTTGGTTAGCGACACAACAATAATCTAAACCCTGATTGACCCACCTGAGTGTATGCTTAGGGGGTCCACAGCAGTGGGTGAGTGCACAGGCAGTGAATTTGCAGTGCACAGAGCAGCGGTAACTATCTTTCTTTGGTGTATCGGCAGACAATTCCCGATGCCAGGACAGGGCACCTTTTTTGGAGGTGTACACGTTTTAATTCGATTTTTACAATAAAATAAAGAGTTACGCTATGTTTTTCCTCCTGGTTTCTCTCCTTCTCTGAGTTTCTCATTGAGTTGTGGATCCATCGAATTTGGTTAGCGACACAACAATAATCTAAACCTTCATTGACCCACCTGAGTGTATGCTCAGGGGGTCCACAGCAGTGGGTGAGTGCACAGGCAGTGAATTTGCAGTGCACAGAGCAGCGGTAACTATCTTTCTTTGGTGTATCGGCAGACAATTCCCGATGCCAGGACAGGGCACCTTTTTTGGAGGTGTACACGTTTTAATTCGATTTTTACAATAAAATAAAGAGTTACGCTATGTTTTTCCTCCTGGTTTCTCTCCTTCTCTGAGTTTCTCATTGAGTTGTGGATCCATCGAATTTGGTTAGCGACACAACAATAATCTAAACCTTCATTGACCCACCTGAGTGTATGCTCAGGGGGTCCACAGCAGTGGGTGAGTGCACAGGCAGTGAATTTGCAGTGCACAGAGCAGCGGTAACTATCTTTCTTTGGTGTATCGGCAGACAATTCCCGATGCCAGGACAGGGCACCTTTTTTGGAGGTGTACACGTTTTAATTCGATTTTTACAATAAAATAAAGAGTTACGCTATGTTTTTCCTCCTGGTTTCTCTTCTTCTCTGAGTTTCTCATTGAGTTGTGGATCCATCGAATTTGGTTAGCGACACAACAATAATCTAAACCCTCATTG
Organism: Glandirana rugosa; assembly: GCA_018402905.1. Lineage (NCBI taxonomy): Eukaryota > Metazoa > Chordata > Amphibia > Anura > Ranidae > Glandirana > Glandirana rugosa. The sequence continues at coordinate 621,188 of BLSH010546710.1, forward strand.
ACCCACCTGTGTGTATGCTCAGGGTGTCCACAGCAGTGGGTGAGTGCACAGGCAGTGAATTTGTGAATGCACGGAGCACGTTTGTTGAAGATTTTTTTTTATTAAGAAAGTCACTAAAAAGCACATTAACTATTGGGTTTCTGAATTTTTTTTGGACTCTTATCACATTATATGGACTTATATTATATATGTTTCTTTGCACTTGAAATAAGTACCTAAGGCACTTTATAGTATAATCAATATTTTTCACGTAATATTTTGTACATAGAAAGGGCAAGCACAGCTTTTTATTACCGTAATTTATCTCTGTAACGCACCAATACTGCTGCTCACCACAAAAGGCACATGCCTTGTTTTTATGCTGCCTTAATGAGGCATTCTTTGCAGAAACAGGTTGTATTAACGCACATGTGTGTCTATGCGGGCTCTAGATCAGCTTTGTATTGACTTATTATTGTAGGGACATGTGTGGCTCCCACTGCTCTCAAAGCCTTCAGTGAATAGAGGAAGAAAGGAAAGGAGCTGCAGCAGACAGGCACAATGCTGGATTGAAAATTGACCCAGGTAAGTGTTTGAGAGGGGGCCTGGGGGGAGCTGCTATTGAAAGTTTTTTTTAGCCTAATGCAGAGAATGCATTAAGGTGAAAACCTTTTGAGTGTAGAACCACTTTAATTTACAGTATCTCACAAAAGTGAGTACACCCCTCACATTTTTGTAAATACTTTATTATATCTTTTCATGTGACAACACTGAAGAAATTACACTTTGCTACAATGTAAAGTAGTAACAGTGTAAATTTGCTGTCCCCTCAAAATAACTCAACACACAGCCATTAATGTCTAAACCTCTGGCAACAAAAGTGAGTACACCCCTAAGTGAAAATGTCCAGATTGGGTCCAATTAGCCATTTAGTGTCATGTGACTTGTTAGTGTTACAAGGTGTGAATGTGGAGCAGGTGTGTTAAATTTGGTGTTATCACTCTCACTCTCTCATACTGGTCACTGAAAGTTCAACATGGCACCTCATGGCAAAGAACTCTCTGAGGATCTGAAAAAAAAGAATTGTTGCTCTATACAAGAAGATTGCAAGACCTGCAGCATGGTGGTCAAGACTATACGTCAGTTTAACAGGACAGGTTCCACTCAGAACAGGCCTCGCCATGGTCGACCAAAGAAGTTGAGTGCATGTGCTCAGTGTCATAGAGGTTGCCTTTGGGAAATAGACATATGAGTTCTGCCAGCATTGCTGCATAGGTTGAAGGGGTGGGAGGTCAGCCTGTCAGTGCTCAGACCATACGCCGCACACTGCATCAAGTTGGTCTGCATGGCTGTCATCTCTAAAGATGATGCACGAGAAAGACCGCAAACAGTTTGCTGAAGACAAGCAGACTAAGGACATGAATTCCTGGAACCATGTCATGTGGTCTCATGAGACCAAGATAAACTTATTTGGTTCAGATGGTGTCAAGCATGTGTGGCGGCAACCAGGTGAGGAGTACAAAGACAAGTGTGTCTTGCCTACAGTCAAGCATGGTGGTGGGAGTGTCATGGTCTGGGGCTGCATGAGTGCTGCTGGCACTGGGGAGCTACAGTTCACTAAGGGAACCATGAATCCCAACATTCACTGTAACATACTGAAGCAGAGCAAGATACCCTCCCTTTGGAGACTGGGCTACAGGGCAGTATTCCAACATAACAACCCCAAACAGACCTCCAAGATGACCACTGCCTTGCTAAAGAAGCTGAGGTTAAAGGTGATAAACTGGCCAAGCATGTCTCCAGACCTAAACCCTATTGAGCATCTGTGGGGCATCCTCAAATGGAAGGTGGAAGAGCGCAAGGTCCCTAACATCCACCAGCTCCATGATTTCGTCATGGAGGAGTGGAAGAGGACTCCGGTGGCAACCTGTGAAGCTCTGGTGAACTCCATACCCAAGAAGGTTAAGGCAGTGCTGGAAAATAATGGTGGCCACACAAAATATTGATCTACAGTCAAGCATGGTGGTGGGAGTATCATGGTTTGGGGCTGCATGAATGCTGCCGGAACTGGGAGCTACAGTTCATTGAGGGAACCATGAATGCCAACATGTACTGTGGCATACTGAAGCAGAACATGATCCCCTCCCTTCGGAGACTGGGCAGCAGGGCAGTATTCCAACATGATAACGACCCCAAACACACCTCCAAGACGACCATTGCCTTCCTAAAGAAGCTGAGGGTAAAGGTGATGGACTGGCCAAGCATGTCTCCAGACCTGAGCATCTTTGGGGCATTCTTAAACAGAAGGTGTAAGAGCGCAAGGTCTCTAACATCCACCAGCTCTGTGATATCATCATGGAGGAGAGGAAGAGGACTCCAGTGACAACCTGTGATGCTCTGGTGAACTCCATGCCCAAGAGGGTTAAGGCAGTGCTGGAAAATAATGGTGGCCACACAGAATATTGACACTTTGGGCCCAATTTGGACATTTTCACTTAGGGATGTACTCACTTTTGTTGCCAGCGGTTTAGACATTAATGGCTTTGTGTTGAGTTACTCACTTTTGTGATATACTGTACATTAAGAATTTGTTGTGTTTTTATATTGCTCAGAATGACTAAATATTGTTGAAATCAACCTCACAAGAAGACCCCATGGGATCCTCTGTATTTTACGGGATGCTGTAAGTATCAATCCATGTAATTCCAAGAAACACATTTCCATCTTAGTTTTTCCAATGAAAATGTGTTGTACACAGGAGCATTAGCAGATCAGTGATTGCTTAGATTAAAACAGTCTCACTTACTTGTCCCCAGAAATGTTTTGGAGAAAGGAGATAAATATAGTGATTTGTAATTTGTGATTGTGGAAGAGGTGCCTAGGTTGTACCAAGGTGTTCATGTATTTCTTAGAATGGAATATAATTTGTAAGTGCTACAATCCCATCCGTATGTTGGAAGAATTTAAGTGAATACATTGTATCTGAACCAGCAGTGAGATTGTTGTATCACTTACTTAATAACAGTGGGGTTATGCGTTTCCTTTTTCAGGTTTTTGTTGGTAATTTAAAACCAGATCAAACGCTCATGAACTTGAGAAAGGGCAGAGTAGCTCAAAATGGCCATTCAAGTGTTCCATGTATTTACAAAAAATAAAAACTAGTGTAATTGAAGCCAATATTTTCTATGTGTATTTAAAAAGTCCATTCTGTACCGGATTATAGAAGCTTTCTGTTATCCAGGGGGTCCAGATTGGTAATTACCTGGTTGATCATTTATGTTGGCTTCAGTAGTGTTTGTGGCAAAGCAATTGCACCAATTTCTATGGGTGCTGCGTTGTCAGTCTCAGTGCACATGCTCCGCAAGTTTACTGAGAGGAAGCCATTCATTTCCTCTTTTTGCCTCTGAAGGCCTCCTTATGTGACTCTTTAGTCACTTTAGGGGTGACTCCAGCATGTTGAATGACATGTCCTCCCTCTGTCTGCTTCGGAGCGGCACTAGTGGGATGACTGATGGGGCTTTTTCTTCCATGCTAGCCAATCATCTCTGTGCGGGCACAAGAAGATACATTTAACTTGTAGGAGTGTTATGCGGCTTTATCAGAGGGGTTTACCCTTTCTCCTCCCTCAGATTGCACAGTGCAGTGGACCGCAAGTAACAGCTGTCACGTGACAAAAAAAGTGATAATTTGGGGCACTTATCTTCATGTGTGTTATATATGCTTTATTAGACTGCTGTATTGAATAATGATCCATGCGTAGTTGGTAATATGGGTTTAATGACACTTTAAAACAGGGGCCAATTTACTGTCCTTCAAGCTTTAGGGGGGCCGGACTGTGGCCAGCGGAGGAAGAAAATGTCTTGGCATCAATGGGAGTAAACAATGCCCCATCACTGGCATTAGGGAGAGTAATAGTGCCCAATCACTGGTGTCAGTGGGAGGAATAGTGCCCCATCATTGGTATCAGTGGGAGGAATAGTGCCCTTTCATTGGTATCAATGGGAGGAATAGTGGCCCATCATTGGTATCAAAGGCAGGACTAGTGCCCCATAATTTGTATCAATAAGAGGAATAGTGTTCCATCGTTGGTGTCAGTGAGAAGACTAGTGCCCCATTGTCGGTGTCAGTGGCAGGAACCAGATAAAGGGCCAGATAAAAGCAAGCAAATGGCCACATCTGGGCCCCAGGTCTCAGTTAGGAGACCACTGCTTTAAAAGAAAGAGCAAATTATTTGTGTTGCTACATCTCTCATTCTGGAATAAATTGTACAAGTGGTATATACACACTCACAATATATGTTAAACACCATTCAGATTTTTTGCAAATGTTCCAGAGGGGGAACATATGCTTTAAAATTATTTACTTTGTGGTTAACCACAAGAATACGATTTCCTACCATCAGTCCATTTATATTCAGAAGGGTCAGCAATGCAATAGTGCAATAGTGAACAGACAATTGAAGACAGAAGATACTTTGTTACATTGGTGCCAAAAGGTGTAGTATCTGTGGAAAACAATGTCATGATTTTATCATCTATCAAGCAGAAAGCCAAAAGCTTTTTTTAGCGCTATATATTTGTCAAAACTTACAGACAGATGTCCACCAGCTGATCTAGTTCGGTGCAGCTGCACTCATAGAAATCTCTGCAGCTCACATGGCTCTGGTTCATAAGGTCTCCCAGCAGCTGAACAGCATTGGCAGGTGCCTCATCACAAACCTTCTTGAAGGCTAGAACTCTGGCTGCCTCACTGTACACATGCTTTGCTCGCTGGTGCAGCTTAAAGGTGGAAACTAAAAGAAAAATGACATATAAAAGTGAATTATGAGCATCCATTGGGGACAGGAGAAACAATATGCATTATTTCTTAGTTACATAATAGTACATATCAAATACAAAACAACCTGTCTTAGTCGCTATATGGCAGTATTTCAAGCAAACCTACAAATGACATAAGATAAAGCTCTCCTGGGAAGGATTTCATTCTGGCTGTTTAATGTTTCTGCTGCAAAAGACAGCCAGATCCAAATAAAATCAGTAATTATAAATACATGAAACAGACACTGCATATTTTTAAATAGTCTTCAGTGGGTTACAGGTATATATGAGGGGTCTTTAAAAAGTTTCCCCACATACATATATATATTAGAGCTGCATGATTAATCATATTAAGATCTCGATTCACCCCCCCCCCCCATCTCCATCACATATTACCACGATTTTCAGTGTAGTTAATGGACTCTGACTTGCGAAGCGAATCAGCGTGGCTTGACTATAATAGAAGTCAATGCAAGTCGCTTGAAGTCTCCCCAGAAATCCTTTTCTAAAGTCGGAGCAACTTGAGTCTGGGCAGACTGCCAAGTCTGGGCAGAGAGCCAACTCAAGTTGATAAAAGAAGTAAAAAGATACTATGTTTCAAATGATCAAAGGGTTGAACTCCAGTTTATAGAAGAGTTTAGTTTAACCATTTAAAGACTAAATATTTTCTGATATTTGCTGCTTACAAATAAAAATCCAGTATTTTCTGCTAGAAAATGACTTAGAACCCCCAAACATTTTATATATATATATATATATATATATATATTTAGCAGAGACACTAGAGAAGATGGCGGTTGTTGCAATATTTTAGGGCTGAAACAACTAATTGATTATGAAAATAGTTGTCAACTATTTCCATAATCGATTAATCGGCCAGCCGATTAGTCCGCCTGCATACAGAATGCATTATTTGTTTACATATCAGGAAATACAGTGCAGCACACATACAAATTAGTACACCATCCATACATGTCAGTAAGTGCCTGGGAACTTGTGAATGTGTGAGGAGCAATGCCTCATGGGACATGTAGTCCTAGGACAGAAAGTGAGTGTTTCCTAAGGCCGGATTTTTTTTTACCTTGGTATAGTGGCTCTCTATACTATACTTTGCAGTTTGGTATCGGGGCACTCTGAAGGCAGGAGGAGCCAGAAGCGTTGGTGGAGAGGATCTGGGCTGCTCTTAGCAAAATCATTACACAGAGCAGGGAAGTATAACAAATTTGTTTGCATAACATGTTTTACTTTAAAGACTGTGTGCAGGAAAATCAGAATATGGACCCAGGGAAGGGGGGGGGGGGCTGATAGACTGGAGGTAATGGAAGGCATTACAATTACATTTAAAGTAAGCTTTTACCAGTATTGTGCATTATATTTAAAATAATCATATTCATGAAAAAAAAAGTCTCAGCTTTTAGTACTACTTTAATATAAAAGATGTATATCTCTCTTCCACTCTTAATATAGCTTCATGCCTGAAATGCCCATATATCCTACTTCTGGGTGTATTTATTATTATATATGCTTCTGTCTGTTATTCTGGATTAGAGATTTTGCTCCCTAACCATATAGTTTATTTATATTTACCACTGCATAGAGATATTTAAGAATAAATTGCCTTTTTTAAAAAGCTTTAACTAAATTATACACCACATTTTTTTAGGTTGTTATTCGATTAAGCGATTAATCAAAACAATAATCGGCCAACAAATCGATTATGAAATTAATCGTTAGTTGCAGCCCTACAATATTTTATGTCACACGGTATTTGCGCAGCGGTGTTTCAAATGCAATTTTTTTTTTAAAATGACACTTTCAAAAAAATAAATAAATAAACAGTGCTGTTAACCCAATTTTTTGTATATGTAAGATGTTACGCTGTGAGAATTGTGATCTTTATTCTAAGCAAAAATAATTGTGATTCTCATTTTGCCCAGAATCGTGCAGCTCTCATATATATATAATATATTTAAGATGTGTGGAAACTTTTTTGTATTTTAATCTTCATTCTGCTTCTAATATGTTTGTATAAAACTTTCATAATTTTCTAGCACAAATTGAGCACAACAAACGATTCTCCAGTAAACTTTTTGAATTTATTCATTTTTAATTCTTACAACTTTACAATTTTCAATGTTGTTGGCTCCTGCTGGCTTCCCTGAACTTCCAATCTTCAAAGAAAGAGTTAAGAGTGGACAGTGTAGTCTGCTGCCGTCTGTTAACTTGGGGAAGGGAGGGTGGGGAGAGTGAGAGCCATCCTAGGCTGCCATAACTCTAGTTCCTGAATGCAAGAGAGGCTCAGCACCAGATAAAACACAGGTCACAGCTAAAGCCCAAGGCATTGCAGTGGGGAAAAGTGCAGCATGTCTGCATTTTTCTTGAACCGCACCGGAAGGCACGTTGGGATTGATTTACTAAAGGCAAAAGACTGTGCACAGTTGCTCCAGAGCTTAGTAAACAAGCAAAAGCTCTCTGACTTCCATCATCCAATCGCGTGCAAGCAAAAATGCATTTTTTAAATTTTCTTTGTATGTGATTAGGCATTCTTTGCAAAGTGGAACTTTACTTAATTTACTAAGCTCTGGAGCAACTGCACTAGCAGCAGTGGCGGCTGGTGGGGTTTTCCTTTGGTGGGGGGGGGGGGGCGGGAAACAAGCACCCTCCCTCGGACGGCACTGGCAGCACATTTTTTGCAGCAATTAGCCTCATTCAAAGTCCCATTCTTTCTTTTTTTTTATATGCCTT
>BLSH010546710.1:631092-659847 GCA_018402905.1 Glandirana rugosa
TATTGCACACCTTGTGCTTTTGGGCACTCCAGTGATGTTGCAGCTCTGAAATATGGCAAAACTGGTGGCAAGTGGCATCTTGGCAGCTGTACGCTTGACTTTTCTCAGTTCACGGGCAGTTATTTTGCGCCTTGGTTTTTCCACACGCTTCTTGCGACCCTGTTGGCTATTTTGAATGAAACGCTTGATTGTTCGATGATCATGCTTCAGAAGCTTGGCAATTTTAAGAGTGCTGCATCCCTCTGCAAGATATCTCACTATTTTTGACTTTTCGGAGCCTGTCAAGTCCTTCTTTTGACCCATTTTGCCAAAGGAAAGGAAGTTGCCTAATAATTATGCACACCTGATATAGGGTGTTGATGTCATTAAACCACACCCCTTCTCATTACTGAGATGCACATCACCTAATATGCTTAATTGGTAGTAGGCTTTCGAGCCTATACAGCTTGGAGTAAGACAACATGCATAAAGAGGATGATGTGGTCAAAATACTCATTTGCCTAATAATTCTGCATACAGTGTAGGTCTTATGGCAGTGAGGAATTATCAGGATTACAGGCAAAGTTTTACATGTATCCTATCACAGTAAAAAAGGGATTTTATTAAAACTTACCGTGTAAAATCCTTTTCTCTGAGTTCACTGACAGACGCAGCCCTTTATTAGACAAGAGGGTTATATGCACATCCTACTAGAAGTTAACTCGGCAAATAGAAAGAAAGCAAGCTGGCCCCTGCCAGGGGGCCTTCCTCTCTCTCTCATATAACCCCCCTGCTCTGCTTAGCATATCAGTTCGTAACAAGCCGTACAAACGCAACACAGAGGGGTGGGTGCTGCGTCTGTCAGTGAACTCAGAGAAAAGGATTCTAAGGTAAGTTTTAATAAAATCCCTTTTTCTCTTACGTTCACTGACAGACGCAGCCCTTCATTAGACAAGTGGGGATGTCCCAAAGCTGTGTCAGTCAAGAGGGGTGGGTAAATGACAACAACTGTACCCAACAGAATCCTCTCAGGAGGCGCCAGCCGCACCTACACTGCCGCCTGGTAAAACTTCACGGCCAAAAGCAGCATCCGAAGATGCTGACACATCAACCTTATAAAACTTAGTAAACGCGTGCACCGAGGCCCAAGTAGCCGCCTTGCACACCTGTGACACCGAGGCCTGGTGTCTGAAAGCCCAGGAAGTGCTAACTGCCCTGGTGGAATGAGCCGTGACTGGAAAAGGGGGGACCTTGCCCCGAACAGTATACCATTGCGTCACGATCTGTCTGACCCAACAGGAAACAGTAGCCGACAAGGCCGCCAATCCTTTGCGCGGACCATCCGTCAGCACAAACAAGGCATCAGCCTTCCGAAAAGGAGCTGTAATACACCCGTAATGTCCTTACGACCTCCAAGGAATGCAAAGCAATCTCCATGCCAAGCGAAGGGTGTGGGCACAATGAAGGCAGAACAATGTCCTCATTATGAGAAAAAGAGAACCACTCTTTTGGCAGAAAAGGAGAAGGACGCAGCACCATCTTATCCTTATAAAGAACCAAGTAGGGAGACCTACAAGACAACACTGCCAACTCAGATACCCGCCCAGCGGATGCAATGGCCACTAAAAAGGCCACCCTTCGTGACAGCAATTGTAAGGAAATATCCCTGATCTGCACCTATGGCAGTTATGCAGTACGGATAGTACTAACTTTTAAATCCCACGGTGCCAACGGCGACCGTACCTGAGGAGCCACATGACGTACACCCTGTACAATGTACAGATCAAGAAAACGTCGCTAACAGACGCTGGAAAGAATCGCCAGAGCCGAATTCTTGCCTTTGAGTGTCTTAAAGCCAACTTGTTATCCAGGCCTTGCTGTAAGAAAACCAGCACCCGAGCCATGGAAAAAGAGCGGGGGTTCCAACCTCCCGCCTCACACCAGGCAATGTAAGCCTTCCAGGTGCGATGACATATTTTGCGCGAAGTGCACTTATGCGCCCCAAGCATGGTAGGGATCACAGGGTCAGAGACGCTCCTATCCCTCAACACCTGGGACTCAATAGCCAAGCCGCCAAAGCCAGCGACGGCAAAGCAGGGTGCGGGATGCGTCCCCGAGAGAGCAGATCTTCGTGAAGCGGACGTCGCCAGGGAACGTCCTTTACCATCCGCACCACATCAGCGTACCAAGGGCGCCGAGGCCAATCCGGAGCCACCAGGATTGTGGGGATTCCCTCCACTTCTATCCTGCGCAGGAGCCGCGGTAGAAGCTTGAAAGGGGGAAAGACGTAAAGCAGCCTGTACTGAAAACCAAGCGCTACCAGAACGTCCGTGGCACTGCCAACGGAACCCTGTCCCACACACGAAGGTCTGCACCTTGTGATTGAACCTGAACGCCATCAGGACCAGGTCTGGCGTGCCCCACCTGTGGCAGATCTGGCAGAACACCTCTGGATGTAGGTACCATTCCCCCTGATCCAGAGTCTGGCGACTGAGAAAGTCTGCTTGCCAGTTTTCTACGCCTGGAATGTAGATGGTGGAGATTGCCAGCACGTGAGATTCTGCCCACCCTAGAGTGTGGGCCGCTTCCGCAGCTGCTGCCGAGCTTCATGTTCCGCCCTGATCAGTCACGTACGGCACTGCTGTGGCGTTGTCCGACTGAACCCGAACTGGGAAGCCACGCAGCCTTGTCGACCAGTGGGAGAAACAGAGCCTGATTGCCCTCAGCTCCAACACATTTATAGGAAGGCGATATTCCTGCGCCGACCAACGACCCTGAGCAGACAGCTGTCCATCGCGACTATTGATCAAGGCAGGGGGAGAAAGACTTCCCCAACGTCAAGTCCGGGGGCCCGAAGCCACCAGGACAATGACCCCCTGGTCTGGTGTCCAATTTGATCAGTTGGTCCAGGGACAACGAAGACTTGTCCCACCGTCACAAAATCTCTCGCTGCAGGAGCCGAGTGTGACTCTGGGCGAACGGTATCGCCTCGAAGGCCGAGACCATGAGCCCCGCATACAGAATGGTAAGGAGGACCACCGACGTGACAGCAGGACTCGCACTGCTGCTTGTAGCGCCAGTAACTTGGCCGGAGGAAGGAACACCTTCGTCTGCTCCGTGTCCATAATTAGACCCCAATATTCCAGTGGACATGACCGAGTCAATGCCGACTTCTGCAGGTTGATCAGCCAGCCGAAGTTTCTCATCGAGGCCATAGTGATAGCAACATTGTCCTCCATAGCCGAAGCTGACTCCGCTCGCAGGAGCAGATCGTCGGGGTATGCCCCTACAGTAATGCCTCACAGCCTCAACAGAGCCAGCACCGAAGCCAGTAGCTTGGCGAAGACCCGAGGCCAGGCCGAAGGGGAGCCACAAATTGATAATGTAGATCCCCTACCGCAAAGCGCAGGAAGCGCTGGTGCCAGAGACCAATGAGACATGCAGATAAGCGTCCCTGATGTCCAGAGACGCCAGGAAGTACCCTAGGTGAAGGGCTACCATGGCTGATCGTACAGACTCCATCCTGAATTTTCGCGCTTTCACAAAGTGTTTGAGCGCCTTCGGGTCCAGAAATGGCCTGATCCCACATTTTTTGGGTTCCACAAAAAGGGTTTGAATAAAAGCCGTGGAAACCTCTCTAATGGAGGGACCAGCACAAGTACCCCCTGTTCAGACAGCGTCTGAACCGCCACTAAAAGAGCTACCCAATGCCCCGGAGGGGGCCTTAAATTCGACGGGAAGAACCTGTCTGGGGGTAGAGTGTTGAACTCTATCCTGTACCCGGAGGACACCACTTCTCGACTCCACCGGTCTGAAATGTGATTAGTCCACCTGTCTGCGAACCTCAGCAGTCGGCCCCCCACCCGAATGTCAGGCGGGGGCAACCCCTCATGTGGAGGAGAACTTGTCCTCCATCTGTTCGGGCATACGTTGCCAGGGCCACTTACGGAACTCCGAGGCAGACTTGCCAGGCCCTGAGCCCTTGCCCGTTGTACCGGGCATATGAAAAAAACGCTTCTGGCCCGAAGGGCCCTGCTTACGGCGGTAATCCCGCCGTTGTGGTGCTGGAAGACACGTACTCTTCCCCCCCTGGTGAAATCCTTACTGATTTCATCCAATTGCGCCCCAAAGAGCCGACCTCCCTGAAAGGGTAGGTCCGTGAGCCCCTTTATGGACGTGTGGTCACCCGACCAACAGCGTAACCACAGCAACCGTCTAGCAATGACTGCAAAAAACAGACCTCTTCGACAGCATGGGGAGCAGGTCTAAGGCTACGCCACACAGGTATCGTAGACCCTGTATAAGGTGTACAACACACTGCAAAGCCTCCGGGGAGTACCTGAAGTCCAGTTCAGAGTGCAACTCAGTTGCACGATCCGTAAGCGACTGCGCCACCATGGCCGACGCCAAAGCCGGTCTCATGGCCGTCCCCGCTAACAAGAACAAAGTCTTGGACATCGTCTCCGTCCGCCTATCGGCCGGATCCTAAAAGCATGGAGACCTTTCCGAAGAAAAGGTCATCGCCCTATTCAGGCGAGCCACCGGAGGGTTCGCTGCGGGGGATGCCCACTTCTGTAAAAAACTATCCACAAAGGGATAACCGTACAGAAAAACGCTTGGGCAATGAAAAGGATTTCTGCGGCCGCCGCCGTTCCGTATACACAAACTGGTCAAAAAAGTGGACATATGGATAAACCTTAGGGTCCGTGTTGGCTTAAAGGACCCACAAACATAGGTAGTCCGAAGGCTCCAGCTCACCATCTGAGAGCTCCATGGGGGTCCCTGTGACCACCGAGCCCCTTTCCGGTTCAGATTCCTCCCCAGAAGAGGGAGGGGGTGGACGCTCTTTAGTCACCCCCTTGGCACAGCTCGGTAACCCCCGGCAAAGAACTCCCCCAAAAATGAAGTCAATTGGACTAGGGGAACCACAGGTCCCAGCGCAGCCTGCGCTTCCACGGGTTCAGTCACCATTGTGCCACCTGAACCCTTGCTAGGCCTAAAGGCCATGACACCCCCACAGTGCAGCCTCACCAACACCCCACAGAGCGACCGGGTAATGCCCAGAAGGACTGTGCCCACCGCCACCGACACCCCAGGAAGAGTCAGCTATACTTGCTGTTTGCCCTTCTGCGTCGTGTCCCAGTAGGAGCGCAGCCCGCCACTTATATTGCGCTGATTTGCCACTGCGCTCTCCAGATTCAGGGAATCACCAAGAAAATGGCCGCCGAACGATCGCTGGAGGCCCAAGCACGAAGCAAACCAGGCCGCGACTTCGGCAAAATGGCCGCCAAAGCGGTCACAAGAAGCCAAACAGCACACCCGCGGCTACGGCGACGAAGGATCGTGGCTACGGCGACGAATGATCGTGGCTACGGCACCAAACGATCGCTAGAAAACGATCGCTAGCAAAAATGGTGGCGATCCGCCGCAAAATGGCGGCGGATCAACGCATGGTGGCTGCGAGCGCGGGCATGCGGTGCGGGGGGGGGGGAGAGGGAGGGGGTAGGGAGCCCAGGCAGGACCCATTAAAAATGTGGCCCTGAAACCCTCCACCGGACTGAGGGGAGGGATGCTGCAGGCCAAAACAGCGTCCCTGGACCCGAGCGCAGCCCAGTCTCTCTGACGCAAGTGGGGTTTACCCACTGGCCCACCCACACGGAACGGGTACGATGCGGCGGACCCCGCCAAAGCTAAGGGTTAGCTCGCATCGGTCGGCCACGCTGGGGAAAGTACAGGATTCTAGATATCCTCTATGCCCCAGCCGGCTTCTTGATAGCAGTCTTCATCAGATAGCTTGAGAAAAATAAAAAAGCGGTAGCAAAAAAAGTGAACCGCAGGTCCCATAAGGGAGCCAGGTCTAACTCCTTGCACTAGGCATAATAAAACTGGTATGCTAAGCAGAGCAGGGGGGTTATATGAGAGAGAGAGGACGGCCCCCTGGGAGGGGCCAGCTTGCTTTCTATTTGCCTAGTTAACTCCTAGTAGGATGTGCATATAACCCACTTGTCTAATGAAGGGCTGCGTCTGTCAGTGTACGTAAGAGAAATATTGTTTTTATCATTTACTGCATATCGACTCTATTGATCTCCTGCAGCTCCTTTGCAGCCACTTCCTGTCAACATGCATGTACTCCAGCAATGACTGATTTTTTTTTTTTTGGCAAGTCTAAGTTCCTTAGAGTTATGACAATGGCCAATGCCCACATAATGGCATTGCTGCTTGCAGTCTACACAGGGAGAGCGTGTGACAGGAGCAGAGTGTTATGACACAAAAATAGGAAGTGTCTGCACACTACCTGGAATTCCTCTTTATTATTTTTAAAGAAATGTACCATGTTAAAGCTTTTATGATATTTTAAAACATGGAGTTACATATAATGGCCACATAAAATCTATGCAGTGAAAGCATCTACCAAAACAATCAATTCAATCTTTCCCTCCAGAGCTGTTGGTAAATTTATAGCAGATTGTACAATCAGTCTGTAAAGTGTGGGGTCAATAAAATATTGAACATAAATTAATAATAAAAAGATGAGAAAAGATAAGTCGTTCTGACTAATTGTGCCCTTCTGTAATAGAATAGTTTATGAGAACAGGAGACAAAAAGAGAAGAGAGGAGGAAAAAAGGACTGGGAGGGGGGTAAAACATATGTAGGGGGTTTGAGTATTCAGTGGGAGCAAAAAAATCAAGCTGGACAGGGAACTAAGAATGACTTGCTCTCCCTATGTTAATAGAGAATCATGAACAACTTGTTCTCCCATATTAGCTACAGTTCTCAAAATGTACTTCTTTGTTCTGGCTCTCTAGTATACTTGTTCGCAGTAAACTCTTTACCTGTGGATGTACCTCGACTCCAGGATGGACTTTCACTACCCCATTTGGACACCTCCTATACATGCTTGCCTTCTACATATTGCTTTCTTTACCTGGCAGCAGATTTTGCAGCTTTAATTCTGACATTTTCAACGAACTTCTGACAGTCATGCCTCAAAGACATCCATCTTGGTCTACACCTTATCCCGCACTGCCAGCCATTAGACACACTCAAAACAACTGGTAAACCACTGGGGTGGTGAGTGATTTCTCTAGCCGCAGTTATAGTCTTGGAATTGCTGGAATTTAGTTTGGGTTCTTAGGTTATACCGTGAATGGAAATTAGTTTAGCTCTGAATATGCATACGTTATTATTACAGGGCTTTGTGTTTACACCTTCCATTATTGCACTTTGACCGTGCTGTCTTCGTACTCTATTCTTCATGCTGTATCTGCCCAAGCTGCCTCTTTGATGGACCAAATCTGCTCTCTAGAAGCTGTTCATAAGCAGTCTCTCACACAATTGGTCACCAAAGAATTTCAAATACTTCAGACTTACCAAAATGAAATCCTCCTACATGTTTTTACATATATTTTGAGACTGCCCCCCTCAGAAATTTCTGGGAAACATTGCAAGTGTATGTTAAAGAAGAAGTACAGCCAAAGTTCGACTCAACTTCTCCTGTGGATCACAGGAGTACAGTTTGTTCTACACACCTGTAACCCATTTTCAGCAGACAGAAGCCCGTTGTTGGCTGCAGTCACAGAGCTGGTTCAGGCTCTGGAAAGATTGTGACCATATGGTCGGGATACGCCCCCATGCCTGGACTGGCACTCGGCTCAGCCTCTCAGGGAGCTGCCGAGAGCCTGAGCTGCCCGCTCCCGCCTCCTCCACAGCCCAGTGCTCCAGTGAGTGTGGGGGGGCAGAGTAGAGAGCCCCTGACTGACAGTCACCAGCTCTCTGCTCGGGGAGCTCTAAGAACCAAGCGATCGGCAGTGGTGATCGCTCGGTTCTCAGTCTTAGAGGCGGTGAGGGACAGAAGCAGCATTGGACAAATGCTGCATTCACCTAGGCAAGTATTTTTTTTTTTTTTAAAAAAGGCATTCCCACACTTCTCTTTTAAGAAGCAGATAGGCGCTAACCTCAGGAACAATCCCGCAGAGTTTTTAGCACACCTGAATCATATGTTTAGGAAGAGGTATAAGCACTCCCTTTTGATAAATCTACTAAATGCAGCAAGAACTTGCATCCCACTCAAATTGAAACAAATCTCACCCACCCCCCACACTCTGGCCATGTGGTTTTTGAAGGTCCAAGATGTTTATAGTATGGAAAACCTTATTGCTATGCATAATCATAAAACTGAGAAATTCAGGAAGACATGGTTTTACTGGGTGGACTTTACCCCTTCCCATGAGTTTGGGAACGCTTTTACTGATGCTAAGGCCTCATACACATGGGCGTCTGCAAAAAAATAAGCAAAACGCTGGGCCTGACGTCAGGGAAAAAAAATCGCTGTTTTTCTCGGCGTTTTGCATTGACGTCAATGCATGTTTTTTCACACTAGCTTTCAGCGGCGTTTTCTGCCTCTATTCAAAATCAATGGTTCCCTATGGGAGTCCATTGATTTGAATAGAAGCCACACCAGAAGTCGGATCACGATGATCCAACTTGTGGCGTGACTTTTATGCTATGGCTCTTAAAGGGGAACCCCCACAAAAAAATTGCATGGGGTTCCCCCCCAGGAGCATACCAGGCTCTTCGATCTGGCATGGATTTTAAGAGGAGCCCCCACGCCGAAAAAAAACAGCGTAGGGTTCCCCTCAAAATCCATACCAGACCCTTATCCGAGCACGCAGCCTGGCAGGCCAGGAAAGGGGGTGGGGACATCGTACCCCTACCCATTTACCTGGAAAAAAAAGTGTGCCAAAAAAACACACTATACAGCTTTTTAAAATATTTTATTAAATCAGCTCCGGCATCTTCTCCCCTCTCTTCTCCCTCGTCTTCTTTCTTTGGCTTTTTTGCAGGGTCTTCTGCTCTTTTGCCGCTGTCTCCGTTTTTTTCGGCATGGGGGTTCCTCTTAAAATCCATGCCAGATCGAAGAGCCTGGTATGCTCTTGGGGGGGGGGGGGGGAAGCCCACGCAAATTTTTTGCGGGAGTTCCCCTTTAAGACCCCTAGCACACAAGCCGCTCCGTAAGTCGGATCATCGTGATCCGACTTCTGGTGTGGCTTCTATTCAAATCAATGGGCTCCCATAGAGAACCATTGATTTTGAATAGAACGCCTGACGAGGATTAACGCTCTGTATACAACGTTATTGAGCATTTTGCCGGCTCTGCGTCAAAAGCGTCATGACGCTGCAGCTTCAGAACGCACTGGCCCCGCGTTCTAGCTACAGCTCACTAACGCCGACGCCCTCTACTGCTCAAAAACGTCAGCGTACTTAGAGGGTCATTGAATAACATGGGGAGCTGCAAAAAAAGCCCAAAAACGTGGCATTAAAAAACGCCCGTGTGTATGAGGGCTTAGTCTAAATCAACCTTTCTCAACCTTTTCAACACGAGGAACCCTTGAAATAGTTCTCCGGTCTCGGGGGAACCCCTGCTAAAAATTTAAAATCTACAACTCATGATACATTAGTGTGATGGTCAATGGGAAGAATGGTCCTTATACTTGTGGCCATCAGGAATAATTACTCCTTACAGATAGCTAAAAAGATCACTGATGTCATTGGGAATTTATCTGAGAGGTAGAAATTGACCATTGCTCAAGGAACCCCTAGCAACCTCTGGAGGAACCCTAGGGTTCCACAGAACCCTGGTTGAGAAACCCTGGTCTAAATGAAACGAAAATATGAAATGACACTACAGACTTTGGGTCCTAATATATATTGCCTGGCTGTGCTCTCTAGACATTGCCCCATCTCCTAATCTACCTCTTATTTAGCTCTTCCAGCAATTCCGTCTTTTTTTTTCCTCTTCCCTTATGGCTTTGTTTTATTTTATTCTGCTCTAACACCTATAATGAATCTCTTTTTATTTCCTTGACCATGGCTATACATAATATATGTTATTTGTCTAGTTTGTAACCCAGGCAAACATCACATTTTCCCACCCCACTGTATTTGTGGCAGTACCACATAGTTGTTTCCACCAGTCTGGGGTTCTTTTTAACCTTGGAGGAACAATCAGACCTTAGACTGGAATTGTACAGGAGTCACATATTAATACAGGAATGAATGCTTGAGGGACTAGAGGGCATTATCTTCAATCCTATGTTATCTAAATGATGACTGATAATCCATGTGTCAGTCCTACTAAGCCATTTGGTATTTTATCAATCCGTTTTACTTCTTAGGCAAATTGTTGTACATTCTATTATACCTAATTTTGGAAATTTCAAAAATAAACAATTAAAAAAAAAAAAGCTGATAGACCTATGTTTTGCAAAAGGGTTCCAATTTACTCTTTAGAGTTACTGCAGGGTTCTACAGTGCATCGTGTTATTTACTTTGTCTAACCAGATTTACAAGTAAATGGCATTTGGCTTTCATGTGCAATAAAGTTATACAGGTTCTGGCACTGCTGATCTGATAGTGAATGGAGTGTCTGACTTCAGCAATACTGCAGTCTTTGCTGCTTAGCATCCATAGCGGTGAATTTAGCTGGTGCCTTAAAGCAGAGTTCAAGCCTGGTTCGAAAAATGAAAAGTCAGCAGCTACAAATACTGTAGCTGCTGACTTTTAATATAAGGACAATTACATGTACAGGGAGCCCGCAATGTCGGCACCCCAGCCGATTTTTGGATCGGCTGTCAGATGCTGCCGTCACTATTCATCATAAGGGAAACCAGATGTGAAGCCGAAAGGCTTCACTGCTGGTTTCCCTTATGATGAATGGCGACGGCAGCACCCGACAGCCGATCCAAAAATCGGCTGTGCATGCGCAAAGCTCTCACCGCTTTCTAATTAGCCTGGTGGAAGGGGAGGGAGGAGGGGGTCCGAACTTCCGAGGGATGGTACCATGGCGCTGTCTCCTAGAAGTGGGGTAGGGTACCCCCCTCCCCCCTGAAAGGTGGCAAATGTGGTACCGGAGGGGGGGGGGGGAGCAGATCAGTGGAAGTTCCACTTTTTGGTGGAACTCTGCTTTAAGTTTCCTTTTTAGAGGATAAGTAACCTTAATTTATTTATTTCCTCTGGTTCAAGACATTACTTGACATTACCAGCTGGTTTACACTAGCGTTACCCATGGTGGAGCACTTTTCAGTGGGCGTTTGACAGGCTGTGAGGCAGCATTATGTTGCCTCCTCACTGACTGTTTAAACCCTTAAATGCCCACAGCAATGTTCACTGCATACAGTTGGAGGGTGGCCCTATTCAATTGAATAGGTCGCATTCGATGGGCAGTATTATGTGACAGAGGGGATCATTTTCCTGTATGACCCACTACAGCTGCCTTTGCAGCTTGCGGTAAAAACACAGCTCAACCACTTTTTTTAACTGCACCCAACTGCAAGTGTAAAATAGGTATAAAACATATCACAGTATGAGTGTGTGCTATACAGTAATATTATATTAAAACCACAATTGAATCCAGTCATGGGGATCATTAAAATCATTTAATGCATTTTTAGCTTTTGTGCTGTCAGATTAACGCACAACAGTGTGTACCGAGGGGTATAGGTAAGGTATAACCTCATCAGAATGCTTCACATGACCAGCTTGTATTGCTTTACAGCAGTGAACTATGCAGAGGCTCTGGGACCTGGCTATTATATATTGCAAGGATATCCCGATCACAAAATTGGCTAAGCTGAATTACAAATTATTTGCACCACAACAGTATTCCAGTATTGAAATTCACATTGATACTATGCTGACAGTGGTGCACACATTGTATTTTTGATCTTTCAATCCTCTCCTCAGAAAACTACCACCGACATTATTCAAGGAAAACAGAACTAGTGTATTGTAGGTAATTAAAAATTAGGTTTCAATAGGAAGTAAAACAAAAACCCTATTCCCAATTCATTCCTAAGTACAGTGTATCAGTGCTTATATGACAATGATTGCCTACTAGCAACACTAAAGAAAATCAAGAACTTTCACAGTTTGCATACTTGCACTAAATATCCAGCACACTTAACCATATCTCATAATTTAGCTGTGACAATTGAACTTTGTTTTTGAAAATACAAACTCTGGGAACAAAATAATATGAAGCAATTGTGTATCTTGTTTAGGGATAGTACAAATGTGTTTTTCATCTCCCATTAAAATAGGGTGGAGTATGTTTGAATTTACTGTGGTGCTGTATATAAATTCCAATATAACAGAGGTGCCCAATGTGTGGCCTGACAAGCTTTTTCTGCAGCTCTCATGCAAGTTGTTCTTTAGACATTCTCTTGTTCTTTATATTTTGCTTTCTTTCTGCAGCTGAGCATCAGCACAAAGATAGGATTTGCAGTGATGTTTGACCCAAGCACACTTTGGGGGCAATTTACTAAAACTGGAACACTTGGAATCTGGTGCAGCTGTGCATGGTAGCCAATCAGCTTTTAATTTAAGCTTGTTCAATTAAGCTTTGACAATAAGACCTGGAAGCTGATTGGTTTCTATGCAGAGAAGCACCAGATGTTGCATGCTCCAGTTTTTGAAATCCCCCCCACTATGATTCGATTATGCAAGTCTAATGGAATAGACTCCCATACATTTGCTTTCACTAAGCCAATGTTTTCCAAACGGCAGCCCTTTGCTCGCCTTCATCTGGCCCTTGGAGCATTATTCCTCCCACTGACACCAACAATGATGCACCATTCCTTCCACGCCACCTAACTTTTACTTGGTGGAGATTTTGTGCTCACTGAACAGATTTTAGTGGCCATGTTGAACTTTGGAAATGCAGAAATAAAGAAAAAAAAAAACAAAAACATTACTGAACATGGCAGGGCTTTGCATCAGAAAATTATATTCCTGGGATATTTTACTTAAGTGATTATGTAAATTTAAGTGGAAAATGTATAGCTGGTTCAAGCTGAGAACACAAAGAGAAACAAAAAGAAGTTGCCACCGTCCATTTACCGTATTTTTCGCACCATAAGACGCACTTTTTTTCCCCCAAAAAGTGGGGGAAAGTCTCCCTGCGTCTTATGGTGCGAATGCTGCAAATCCCCCCACCCCCCCTCGTCACCGCCGGGAGCTCGCATTACACTGCGGGCTCCCGGACACAATAGAGCACTGCTCTGATCTCACACAGTGAGAAGACAGAGCAGCCGCAGTACTTAATTTGGCCACTGGGGCTTCATTCGGCCCCAGTGGCCAAATGAAGTACTGCGGCGGCTGGAGCTGCTTTTCTGAATGGGATCTGGCTGCAGAGTGGAGCTCCACTATGCGCAGGGTGATGACATCATCACAGCGCAGTGGTGGCGGGAGATATGAATCTCCCTCTCAGCTCTGTCAGGCTGCATTTCATGGACACAGGTATGTTCTGTATTTCATAGGACTCTGGTATATGGCTGTGTTTCATGGATCTGGTATATGCTGTATTTCATAGAGCTGGTATATGCTGTATTTCATGGATCTGGTATATGCTGTATTTCATAGAGCTGGTATATACTGTATTTCATGGATCTGGTATGTGGCTGCACTGGTAAATATTTTAGTACACCATTTGGTTCAGAATATTTTTTTTTCTAGTTTTCTTCCTCTAAAACCTAGGTGCGTCTTATGGTCAGGTGCGTCTTATGGTGCGAAAAATACGGTATATAGGATTCAAGGGCTGTTTGTCTTAATCAAGTACGATGCAAAAACCTAAAAACAACCATTGATTGCTATGTGTAGTGACCAGAGAAGGCACCTTGTAAATATACATGAATCGTAACATGTTGGAGGGGTGAGCACATACCTAGAAGCCCAGTGGTAAAAGCACTGTCCTTAGTCCCAGCATAGGCTCACTGCAGGGGGCAGGTAGGCAAGGTCTAAGATAGAGGTAATAATGAAAGTAAGACCATAGTATGGCACCAAGAAGGGTGTAGTCCGAATAAGAGCAGATGGGCTATACTACCTTGTAGATGCCTAGTGTGACTTCCCTGTGTGATGCCGCCGCCGGAATTGCCATTGAACCAGCGCCCGGCTTAAATATCCCCCATTGCGCCGAGCGTTTCCCATCCCACGTGGTGGGCGGGGATTGGCGTCACTGGACCGTGACGTCAGTGCTCCGCGCAACGTGCATTCCAACACACAGCACATGCCCAGAAGAGGGCGCGCTATGTGTAAAGAGAAGCCAAGCCTCAGGATAGGAACAGGGAGAGGAGAAACTCCCGCCCCCAGTCCCCCTTCCGCTGTGCCACTACTAACACACTAACACAGTGTGTGGAGCGTATGTGCCTGCCCCCTGAAACACACCCCCAGAACTCAACCACAAGCAACCACCGCAAAATAATATAAACAGTCCATAATAGACAGACAAGAAATATTGGTCATAGATAAAACCAAAGATCACAAAACCATTTGGCAAAACAAAATGAATACAGGATAGATAGGGTAATTGAAGTAAATACCAGATAAGTGGAAGATGACCTCACCCTAGAAAACGACACTAGAGTAAATGCTAGAAAAGTTTTTATGGGAGAGGGCACTGGACTCAATCCAAAATGGGGGGGGGGGGGGGATTTACGAAAATCAGACTCTCTACTTGCCTAATGGCAAATTACATAGTGTACAACACTTTGTTGACTGTCAAATGATAGGGATTATCTACATAATGTTCTGCGAATGTGGAGCATTTTATGTGGTTAAGACTAAACGCCAATTTTGGCGTAGAATAAAAGATCACATCTACTATGGCAACAAGAACATTTTATCTACACCCATAGGTAGACACTTGGGTATGTAGCATAAAAATAGTACAGGGGTGGTTCGCTTTGGAGCGGGTATTGGAAAATCCAAGGGGTGGGGAGTTTGATAAAAATAATTTTACATCGTGAGACACATTGGATATATCTTTTAAAAGCCACATATAAACCAGGCTTAAATGAAGGCCTTAGCTATAAACCATTTCTTTGATTATTGGGGGTGTCCTTTGTTTCTCCCCCCCCATTTTGGATTGAGTCCAGTGCCCTCTCCCATAAAAACAAAAACATTTTCTAGCATTTACTCTAGTGTCGTATTCTAGGGTGAAGTCATCTTCCACTTATCTGGTATTTACTTCAATTACCCTATCTATCCTGTATTCATTTTGTTTTGTCAATTGGTTTTGTGATCTTTGGTTTTATCTATGACCAATATTTCTTGTCTGTCTATTATGGACTGTTTATATTATTTTGCTGTGGTTGCTTGTGGTTGAGTTCTGGGGGGGAGGGGTGTGTTTCAGGGGGCAGGCCCATGCGCTCCACACACTATGTTAGTGTGTTAGTAGTGGCACAGCAGAAGGGGGACTGGGGGCGGGAGTTTCTTCTCTCCCTGTTCCTATCCTGAGGCTTGGCTTCTCTTTACACACGGCGCGCCCTCTCCTGGGCATGCGCCGTGTCTTGGAACGCAGGTTGTGCCGAGTGCTGACGTCACAGTCCAATGACGCCAATCCTCATCCACCACGTGGGATGGGAAACGCTTGGCGCAATGGGGGATATTTAAGCCGGACGCCGGTTCAATGGCTATTCCGGCGGCGAAGGCATCAGACAGGGAAGTCACACTAGGCGTCTACAAGGTAATATAGCCCCTCTGCTCTTATTCGGACTACACCCTTCTCGGTGCCATACTATGGTCTTACTTTCATTATTACCTCTATCTTAGACCTTGCCTACCTGCCCCCTGCAGTGAGCCTATGCTGGGACTAAGGACAGTGCTTTTACCACTGGGCTTCTAGGCTCACCCCTCTAACATGTTACGATTCATGTATATTTACAAGGTGCCTTCTCTGGTCACTACACATAGCAATCAATGGTTGTTTTTAGGTTTTTGCATCGTACTTGATTAAGACAAACAGCCCTTGAATCCGGGTCAACTGGTCCTAATTATCAGGTATTATTGGTGGGCGTCTCTTTTATATTTTTTCATGTTATCTTATTTTTGCGCAGCTACAGCACACATTACCCAATATTTATTGGGAATGTTAATATTGATTCTATTATATGATATAATGTACCAATTAGATAACCCACCCTATCAAACCGAGCAAGAGGCCTGATGAGCCGATCAATATTTCTTTTTGGCCAAAAACACAGGTACTAGTTTGTATTGTGTATATACACCACACAACATGTTACCTTTATTATTTTTTGGAATTGAACAAATACTCATTATTATTACTTTATACCTAGATAATACAATTTTTGTGACCAGCTCAGCCAACTCACATCCCCTGTGTCCGCCCCCCTGACTCACTATCACCCCCCTCTTGTTGGAGCCTTGGTAACCACAAGTAAGCACACATTATGCATATTTAAATAGAGACTAATGTAGCAATGTATATAATTTTTAGAAGTTTGTATCTTAAGGTATACCTAAATATGTACATTTTCTACTTATAGTCCGCAAGATAACAGTCCAGAGGAAGCTTATTACAAAACTCATCGACTATCCACTCTCTACTTTTGCGAACACAGTCTTGGTATCATGTATCACCTCTTGGCATAATGTAGTGTGTGATTACCTTGTGGACTTTGATATCAGGGTTTCCCCTTGTCGGGGTACCCATATGATCTATGGACAATATTTTTACAATTTTTGTATACCCTTGCATTTTAAAATGACATAATACATTTCTAATGTTTTTACAAATCCTATTGGTCTTGTGTGTGCCCGTAAAGTACACATAAAGAGGAATTGAACTCTGGAAGGTTCGTCCTGAAAAACAAGGGCAGGCAGGCAAATAACTAGTCACCAGTGTGCTCATTCTGCTGCTGACCTTCCCCTATTGCTTACTTACTATGCCTTTTCTGCATGGTGTCTCAGTGTGGAGGTGGCCATCTTAGTGGAGGTAAGGTATTGCTTATTCATGTCAATACCTCCAGGAAGGAGGTGGGAGAATCTGTCCACACACAGGAAAGATCGTGTCAGATCAGATCAGATCCAATCGTAGGGTGGTATTGATCCTATCTGACATGATCGATCCTGTGTGTGCCGGCCGGCATATCTTTTACATTGCCTTGTCTTTGCCTTCACAATGTAAGTGCATATTTTTATTTACAATAAATATTTAAAGCCATATGGAATTACACTATTGGGATTATGTTTATGTCCTTTGGGTATCCATTGCCGAATGATCTGGGGTACTGAGAGCTCCTGACTGAAACATCAATGGTGAGAGAGAATTCCACATCTCCTAAGTGGACCCTGGCAGGGTCAATTGCCCAAAGTGGTTTAATCAGCTGAATCTGGTGAGCACATAGGCTGTCTGGTGAAGGATTCACTTTTGAATGCGTTGCTGTGTAACACATTTGGTGCCTTTTCTCCCTACTCTGCGCCTGGTGGGACGCTACATCTACTCAGGACTTTTCCTGCTTCTTTTATAGAGACTACGAATATCTCAGCTTTTGATGGCTCCAGGGATATATGTCATAAATCTCTAAGGATCTTTTTTACTAATTGATTTTGTTTTCTGTATATTTAACAAGTTCATTCATAGTCTTTTCCTACACCTGTGGATTATAGTGCAATTAATATGATTGCAGGTAGGGGTATTAACCTGTTCCCGTCATAGTGAATTTGGTTTAGCGCAGCTCATGTTTTTATATATTTTTATATACTTTACGGAAGAGTGGCAAGAAGAAAGCCATTGTTGAAAGAAAGCCATAAGAAGACCCGTTTGCAGTTTGTGAGAAGTCATTCGAGGGACACAGCAAACATGTGGAAGAAGGTGCTCTGGTCAGATGAGACCAAAATTGTACTTGTTAGCCTAAAAGCAAAGCGCTATGTGTGGCGGAAAACTAACACTGCGCATAACCCCAAACACCCCATCCCCACTGTGAAACATGGCGGCGGCAGCATCATATTGTGGGGATGCTTTTCTTCAGCAGGGAGGGGGAAGCTGGTCAGAGTTGATCAGAAGATGAATGGAGCCAAATAATGGGCAATCTTAGAAAAAAAAACCTGTTAGAGTCTGTAAAAGACTCGAGACTGGGGCGGTGGTTCACCTTCCAGCAGAACAAAGACCCTGAACACACAGCCAGAGCTACAATGGAATGGTTTAGATCAAAGCATATTCACATGTTTGAATGGCCCAGTTAAAGTCCTGACCTAAATCCAGTTGAGAATCTGTGACAAGACTTGAAAATTGCTGTTCACAGATGCTATCCATCCAATCTGACAGAGCTTGAGCTATTTTGCAAGGAAGAATGAGCAAAAAGTCACTCTCTAGCAGTGTTAATTTTGTCAACGAAAACTGACTAAAACATTTAAGTCGACTAACTTAATACCATTTTAGTTAACTAAAATATGACTAAAACTAAAACATTTGAGATGACTAAAATATGACTAAAACTAAAATGGCATTTTAGTCAAAGGACTAAGACTAAAACTAAATTGAAATTTGATGTCAAAATTAACACTGGTCTGTAGTGCATGTTTATACCTCAATACCATAAATTATAACATATTAGATTTTTCACTCCACCAGTATATAATGAGTTTGTAGAGAAATGCTTAAATAAATCATTACAATTTAACTGCACCCATTAGATTTTAGACAACTAAAATGCGGTTTAGTCGACTAAAATGATTTTGTGTACTGGAGATTTTAGTCGACTAAAAAGTAGAACATTTTAGTCGACTCAAATGTCCTGGAGATTCAGTCGACTAAATACGACTAAAACTAAAACAATTGCAGAAGACTAAAAATTGGACTAAAACTAAAATGCCATTTGAGTGCTAAGGCTAAGACTAAAACTAAATCAAAATTTGCTGCCAAAATTAACTCTGCTCTCTAGATGTGCAAAGCTGGTAGAGACATCCCCAAAGATGGTTCTACAAAGTATTGACTCAGGGGGGCTGAATACAAATGCATGCCACACTTTTCACATATTTATTGGTAAAAAAAATTTGAGAACGATTTATCATTTTCTCTCCACTTCACAATTATGTGCCACTTTGTCTTGGTCTATCACATAAAAGCGCAATAAAATAAATTTTTGTTTTTGGTCGTAACATGACAAAATGTGGAAAATTTCAAGGGGTATGAATACTTCTTCAAGGCACTGAGATTAGCAGTCAGATGCAGCAGTGCCTTAGCCTCACACTATAATATACAACTATGAGGCTGCAGGGACAGGAGCTTATAGGCACCCGCACATACCAGGAAGTGCACAGCTTTTTTCAGGAGGAATTTAAGACAAAATGCACATTTTCTGTAGAGAATTGTTTGGGCACAATTAACTCTTCTAAATGTGCCCTATAACATAGCAAATCTTTACTTTTTAACTAAAGTAATACTAAAGGCTCCATTTTTTTCCTGATATAAAAAAGAGGTTATGCAAGCCTTCTCTGCACAAGGATATTGCATAGAATGGCCCCTTTCCTCCTCTTATGAAGTTCCTCCCTAATGCTTTCTGCTCCTCCTCTCCTGCATGTGCCCCCATAGCATGTGCTATGGGGTACACATGCAGGCGCACTCCTGGGCTGGGCTGTGTTTATTCATAGATGCTCCCGATGCTGTCTGTGTGTCCCGTCAGAAGAGGAAGAGAGGAGAGCATGGCTTAAGAGGGTTTGGGGAACATCTAGTGTAAAGCAGTGGTTCTCAACCTCGGTCCTCAAGTACCCCCAACAGGCCATGTTTTGGGAATTTCTCTTAAATAAAATAGCTGTCCAAAATACCAAGCCATTGACTGATTTAAAGCATCTGTGCAAGATAAAGGAATACTTGAGGATTGAGGTTGAGAACCACTAGTGTAAAGCATTGAGGCAAAAAAAACTTTTGACTTTAAAGCCACTTTACGGTAGGCCCACTTTAACTTGTGAAACAAACACAAAAAGATCAAAATTGATTAAGGAATTACTCTGACCAATCCAGCTTTTTCAATGTGATGTAGGAAGACTGGCTGTTTCAAGTTATTCCCCTAAAAAAATGAATAATGTACTATACTGTAAAGAAAGGTAAAAGGCATATTCTCTTTAATCTACATTAATTATGTCTGATTGTGTCAGATTTTTGTGTCTGAAAGCGGTACATTTTTTCGCAAAGAAATTAGGCGTTTTATATTGCAGGCCTGTAATTCTTAGGAATAACTCACTTAAGACAAGAGTCTAGTAGACATCCCGGGTATGATAAAGTTTGAAATAACGAAATCATAAATTATAATATATATAAAAAATATATATAATACAATAAACAACTATAAATAATTATCAAAAATAATAATATAATAATAAAAAAAATGTATTCAATAATGTAATCAAGTCAAAAACACTGAAATTTGCTCAGTTGCAGAATTGTCGCTGTCGTCACTTTCAGTGTCTGATGATAAATTTCCCCAAAAATCAATATCACTCAATTCTGAAAATGATTCTTAATTACTATCGGTGTTTTGTAGCTGATCAAAAACCGATTTTGACGTAAAGGAACGCTTTTTTATACCATGGACTTTCTCAAGTTTCCAGGCAGAAAGAATGACATATATAATATAAAAGTGAATGTAGGGCACTGGACAAAGCACTAGGGACAAAAGGGATGTGAAATGATTTGATACAGTAATGTAATCTTACAGATTACTGTGTACTGTATGTTTGCTGTGTTTCACTTTTTGAATTTCCCACCAGGCTCCACCCCCATGCAACGCAACGCTCGCAGGGAACAGAGCACGGCATCACATCAGGCAGAGGACACAGCCCGCATACACAGCGGGGGGACATCGCTGGATCCAGGAGACAAGGTAAGTAACACAGTCTTGGATCCAGCGATGCAATCCCGAGTGTGGCTCGGGGCTACCGTTATTTGCAGTGAAAACATACCCCGAGCCACACTGGGGAATACCGTCAAGGAGGCTACACTACCTTCGCCCCATTCCCGTTAAAGAGAAATTCCAGGCTACAAGTATATCACTCACTGAACTGCTAGTAGGGCCAGTGAAACCTTGCCAGTTAAATTTCCATTCAAATTGAGTTTTATACAATATACCTAGTGCAAGATTAGAAGGGCTTGGCAGGCTTTGTGAAGGATCTCACCATCATACCACTCATCTAGTGCAGGGGTCTCCAAACTACGGGCCACATGTGAGCCACCACAAGATTTTACTTGGCCCGCAGCTGATGTGCAGTCTTCACGCCCACCAAGCTGATGTGCATAGTCTCTGATTCCCTGTACTCCCCCCCTCCAGGCTGCTGAGCACAGTCTTTGCTTCTACCCTCAAATCTCCAGCACAGGTTTTCCCCCACTAGGCCATTGTTTGTCCTGCTGATGAAGGGCTTGTAACAGTTTAAATGGAGGACAAAACTTTGTGCTCTGTATCCCGACCTGCTGCCACACTGTGAACTGAATTAAAGAGGTAAGGGGGGCTTTGATGGGGACCATGATTGGAAAAATGATGTAAGGGGGGACAGTGATGTAAAGGGGACTCATAGGTACACTGATGTAAGGGAAGACTCTGATAGGGATACTGAATGGGGGGGGGGGCTTTGTTTATTTTACTAAAGTTCATTCTCTTTTGTTCTGAATCAAATTATGCAGATTAACAAAAAAGATCCAAATAACGCATATTTATTAATTTAAATTGTATTCTTTCATTTATAAAACTGATTTTTTTTTCAGCCATTAAATATTTGTAAAATATAAGACGTGGTCCTCATACTGAAATATTTGGACACCCGTCCTCTAGTACAACAAAATAATTGAGATTGCGTCTGCCCAAAACACCAGATAACTGTCAACTATAGCATTTCAAGGGAAAAAAAACCCCGCTGGTTGCAACCTACAAAAAATAACCACAATAATTTCAAGCCATATCTCCTTGATTTGCAATAGAACAGTAAGGAGTACAGCTCACTTTCTCAACATGAAAATAAAAAGCAAGTCACAGTGAGGGATGGTACTAAGAAACTGTGGCCACCAGCGTTGTAAATAACAACAGCCACATGTGATGTGGTTCAGCAGGTTTACACAGACTTGACAAACGCTCCATGCTGACACATGTGTATGTCCATATGTGTAAACTTTATTTTATCTTGCAACATATTTATATCCTTCAAAGACTTTCAAACAGTATAGCATGCTTGCAGTAAATAAAAATACTAATATACAGCAACAGTGAAAAAAGGAGCGCTGAAATTTTTGCATGCATGATGCAAAACAAAAATAACAATAGTTTAGCAATTACACCACAGTATAAATCATGTATAGTGGCATTTCTAGATTAGTGTACAGTACAAAAATATCTGAAGGTTCAGTTTATGAAGACAAAGTTGAAGTCACAGGGCAGTTTTTATTCTTCTGGATATTTTATTCACCAGGGCACTGCTGATAATGAAGTAGACAGGTGAAGGTGGCCTAGCTCTTTCACAGGGACATCCGAGGGGCCATATACAGGTTGTGTAGCCATCAGGCACACACAGAAAAATGTCTTTGGGGGTAAAAGGAAATAGCTGCAGCAATCAATTATGTTGAAATGTTGAAAATTATAGTCTGAACATAGAAAAAATGGTCAGGATTACATGTGTTTCTGGTTATTTCAACTCTGATTTTCCTATCACACATGCCGTACTATTGAACATAAATTCCTCCAGACTCTTGATATTTAAAGCGTACCTGTTGTGAAATTTACCTTAGTACACTGGTTAATAAATACAATACCAGGCCGCTCCAGGTGTCTGTATGAGGTTTCATCTCTTTATCCAGAGTGTTATAGTTGTTGAAACTTTGGACACACTTATGACTTTATCTGGAAAGTCATTACATTGGAACATTTGCGCTCTGTACACCTCTACTGGTCAGTGAGGCTACCATCACAGTGATGGACCAAAAACGTAAAGTGCTGGCTTCTACATCTAAATAGCAAAGTAAAATATAATTAAAGGCAAAACTTTTTTTTTTTTGATAGTTTTGGATAGAGTGGAGAGGTAATAGAGTACCTGTCAGTTTTTATTGTTGCCTGTGCCCCAATTAGGGAGATTCACCCTATCAAATTGTGAATTGTCCCCAGAAAAGTAATAGAGGGGAAATCTTCCAATGAGGACACTAGTTCTGGTGATCTGGGGTTCCCCAAGGAATTCCTTTAATTTGGAGGGATTACCTCTCACTTCTTGTTTGGTTATGGGACAGGAAGTGATGGTAAATCTTCGCAATGGAACACAGATGGTGAAAAAAATCTAACAGGGCTAATAACCCTCCCTTGCTCTATCCAAAAAAAGAAAAAAAAAGTTTTGCCTATAGTTCTACTTTAATCACCTGCATTCCAATCCAAAAAAGCTGTGTTGTGCTCTGTCTGCTATAGAAACACATCTCTAAAAGGACATGCTGTGTCAAGAGAATGCAGAGAAGGGGAAAAGTAGTCTTAAGCCTCGTACACACGGGTGGACGATCGTATACAACAGGTTGTACGTACGACCGTTGTATGCTAAATTGACCGTTAGTACATGCAATTAGAACAGCCGACATATGACGGTTGTACAACAGAAGTTGTATGAGCAGACTAGAAAACTTGGTAGTACCAACAAGCGGTCGTAAGATCGTTGTATCGTGTGTACATTGAAGTTGGTCCAACAAGTTTTATTGTGCAAAACACGCATGCTCAGAAGTCAGGAATGGCCGGACGTTAATTACATGCACCTGAACTTTCTCTTTATACGTTCATAACACGTCACTACATTCGGCTTGGTCGTACGATCGTTTAGTGCATGTCAGTACGCGAGATACAACAGCCAACATACGATTTGAGCCGTTCGGTCGTACGACCGTTGCACCGTGTGTATGGGGCATTAGATTTGTCATCTACAGTGTACAATTGAAGTACTACTGTATTTTGAAATACTTCTTTTCTTTTTCTCTTATTTAAAATCTGTTACCAAATATTAAAGACAAAGTCTTTGCTGCAATACATGCCTTTATTTAGAAGCTGTCCCCAACAGTATTTTATCTCTGCCACTAGATGCTGTCAGTCTTCTGAGCTGAATGACAGCCAGTCTCATTCAACCCACTTCTTGTGAGCCCCCTGCAGCCATGCAGTGCTGCTTTAGGCTGGCTTCACACTAAAGCACGGAGCGGCTCCCAGCAGGGTCCGGTGCATCCCTGTTCACCTTTTCAGATCTAATTTTCGTCCTAATTTTTGGCTCAATTTGGACCTGAAACTGACCAGAAGACGTACAGGACTCCTGTGCAATCTGTTCTGGAGCCGCTCCGGAGATGTGTGAACCGGCTCCATAGAGAGCCAGTCAAAATCTCCAGATACGCGAATTGGATGCGGAAAAACCCACATCCAATTTACAATAGTGTGAACCCAGCCTAAATCATCCAATGTGTGTTATACTGGTTAGAGGCAAAGAATGTACAGTATACAACTTGACTATTCTTTCTTTATGGATTTTAACCTATTTCTTAAAGTGAGGTCACCACCTATTACTGTCATATGTACAATAAATATAGCATACTGGTCTTTGGGGACTTGCATTAAAAGCACACCAAACCAACAAAGGTTTGTTTATCAATGGGTCATATGGTGATCACATTACCCAGAGTGTTGACAGCATAAAAGTAAAGTCAGTTTGGTGAAGATTTTCATCAATAGTAACAAGGTGTTTGCCTTCTTCCTCCTCATTCTCATTCTGGCTGCAGCTCTCTATGCTCAATCTGCACTCACTCTCTGGACCAATAGACAGTTTGTGAAGGATTCATAGGAGAATAGAAAGAGGTACAGCTTAAAAAAAAAATACACAACTTGGTGTCGTGCCACCTGCTGGTTGAAAGTGGTAAATTTCTTATATGGAAAAATGAATTTGCAATTTTTTATATTCAGATGATAAGAAATTAAACATTTTAAAATATAGTTTAGTCCTGAGCATAAGAATATCAGAGCAACAGCACAATGCATTCCCTTTAAAATTTTATTTTATTTGTTGAATAATTTGCCAGGTTGCAACAGTCTGCCCCAAAAATGTCATTGTGCTTAAAATAAAAACAAAGTTCTCATGATGTCCGGGATACTAGGATTGTACCATATAACTGCCCCAAAAGCGATAGATCAAAACAGACTATGTCAGATATTCCCATATAAGGAATTAACCTATACGAGGATTTGACATTTTTCTGAAATATATAGCGTGTTATATTGTTTTGCCATATTCTCTAACTTGTAACCCAGCCATACCAGATACCACCTTGTATAACAATGTCATTTCATATGATCATGCCATGTACTTCTTTTTCCTTAAATAAAATTTCAAATGTTAAAAAATAAATAAATACATAAAAACAAAGTTATGCTAAAAATGTCACATGGCTGCAGTGCAAAATCTGTTCAATGGTCTTCTCATAACTCATAAAAAGTTTCCAATTCCTGTTAACATACATAAATCTTAACTCATATGTCTATGGACAGCTACAACCCCTCACAGCCATTAATTATAGCTATTAACATGGGAAACACACATAATATTCAACAAACTATTCTAAAGCTTACATAATGTGTATCCTGCTAGTAGTGGTAACTAACTACTAGTATACTTTAGCTGGTCAGTATAATATTATCTAAAAACTGATGGTGGTCTAAGAGGAAAACTAGCCATACAATACACAATGTAGGCCAAAGCCCCATACACATGAGCCATATGTTGAGAGACAACGGCCGGTTAAAAAAAAAAAAAAATGGACGACATTTGGCCTGTGTGTATGTCGGTCTGACAGAAGAAGGCCATTTAGCTGGCTTCTGTCAGACATGCATACTGGGAAACCAGCAGCCAACCGTCTCCTGATGAGCGATCTCAGGAGATGGCAGAGAGCAATGATCGGAGTGTTCTGGTGGGGGGGGGGCGTCCCCCCTGTCAGAACACAATAGCTTAGCAGGGGAGATCACTGAACTAACGTTGCATGGTTAGTACAGTGGCTCTGACCGGAGCTGTCTGTTTTTTTTTTGTGCAACCCATGGGGATACATGAAAAAAAACTATAGTGTGTACCCGGCTTCAGCGAGAGTTAAATCACCCTTAATATGTAAAAAAAAGCCATGCACAGCAACTGCCCTAATACAAATACAGCAATACATCTGCTTTATTATAACAGCAATGCACCCATGGTTTTTATTAGAAAAAAGACTGCATATAAAAATTATGTAAATTTCAATAATGAATTTGTCTAATTTGCTCATTTTTGGTTTTAGGCCCCATGCACACTGGGTGTTGAGACTGTGTGCATGGGACTCTGGTGTTTAGCCATGGGTGGAGCACATATAGCAGTGGATAGATTAAGGGCAGGTTTATCTGGAGGGAGCCCACCCCTCCTTAAAGGTACAGGGACGTATGGGACACCCAGCAAACCTGCTACAACTATAGGCTTACAATGTTTGCAAATGTGTGCGACTAAACTGCTTGTTTTTAACGTGAACAATTGGGACAGGTTGGTTTGATTTTGTTGCAGTCTAGCTGGTGAGTGGGCTGGGAATTCTTGTTTGTTTTTGATGCGTGTTGCCCTTCCCTGTGCTCCGTGCTGCAAAGGCTAGTTATAGATTGGGCTGGTTGGCATTTTTTTGTACAGTTGGTGATTTGTTGTGGGGTGCACAATACTTTTGGCTGCCATTGCTGGGTGTCCCGTGTGTCCCTGTACCTTTAAGGAGGGGTGGGCTCCCACCAGGCAAACCTCCCCTAACCACTTGCTTACTGAGCACAGTCCCCCTTCCTGCCCAGGCCAATTTTCAGCTTTCAGCGCTGTCACTTGTGCGGTCATGCAACACATTACCCATATTCAATTTTTATATTTTTTTTTCCACACAATTAAATTTCTTTTGGAGGTATTTAATCACTACTGGAGTTTTTATTTTTTGCTACACAAACAAAAAAAGACAGACATTTTTGAAAAAAAGATTTTTTCATAGTTTGTTATAATATTTTGCAAACAGGTCATTTTTCTCCTTCATTGGTGTAGACTGATGAGGCTGCACTGATGGGCACTGATAGGCACTGATGAGGCTGCACTGATAGGTGGTACTGACGGGCACTGGTAGGTGACACTGATGGGCACTGGTAGGTAGCACTGATTGGCAGCACTGATAGGAGGCACTACATAGCAGTGCTGATATGCACTGGTAGGTGGCACTGGTGGGCACTGCTTAGCAGCAGTGGGTCTGGAGTGTTCAGGACCGATGTCCACTTTACTCCAGATGGTAATCGGCTTTGTTTTTTGCTCCTCACGCTGTCAGTGGGAGGAAAAAAAAGTCGGTTACCGGCTCTGTTTGCATCACGTGATCAGCTGTCATTGGCTGACAGCTGATCACATGGTAATGGGTTGGGATTGGGCCTTGTCTCATGGACCACAGAGTGTGCCATGCACACCCCACATCACATGCAGGTTTTGTTGCAGGCAAGCTGGTAAGTGAGCTGGGAATTCTTGTTTGTTTTTAATGTGCATTGCCCTTCCATGTGTTCCTTGCTGCAAAGGCTAGTTATAGGTTTGGGAGGTTGCCATTTGTTTGTACAGTTGGTGAATTGGTGTGGGGCGTACAGGATACTTTCGGCTGCATTTTGCCCTTGCTGAGTGTCCCTGTACATTTAAGGAGGGGTGGGCTCTCTCCAAGCAAACCTGCCCTTAACCTATTGGCGTGACAGCATGCAAATATGCAGCCTCTTGCTGAGTAGCTGCATATTTGCGTGCAACATTGCAAAACCAGCTGTGCCCAGAGCGCTCAATCTGCGCGCTCCCAGCACAGTTACCAGCAGGTAACGGAAAGCTCCTGATCTCTGCTTGCGTTCAGGAGCTTTCCGATCATGCGACCACCATGATGGCCATTCACTGCGCTCACATGATCATAGGGAGGTGCCACCGCCAAAGGGTTAATCTATCCACGGCTATGTGTGCTCCAATTTGGAGGACTTTCAAAATGATAGAGATAGGGCCGCAGTATACTAGGGTGCCTTGATGTGGCCACTGCAGCTTACACATATGTATGCAAATTTGTGCGATTAAACCCCTTGTTTTTAATGTGAACATTTAGACAGGGTCAATTTGGTTTTGTTGCAGGCTAGCTGGTGAGTGGGGAATTGTTTGTTTTGGAGTGAGTGCTATAACCTTTGGACAAGAAATATGTTATTGGCAGGATCACCACATGAAAATAAAAGAATACAAGAACCTGGAACAGAATATGCAGCAACTGCTAAGCTGCAATATATTACATTTTTTCTTTGGTTTAGATACATTAAAGTGTGTCTATGATCATGATGAAAGTCTCATTAGGACTTTCAATGTGACTGGCTTTCATGCACACTAGCAGGCTTATTTGATTAGGCAAAGAAGAAAAAAAAGGAGAGGAAAATTCTCAGTGCATGCACCCATATTAACCAATCAGAACTCCTCTTTCATTGATCTGATTTCAGCAGGATAAAACAACTGCTTGCCACACTGTGAAAAAAAAAAACTCACCATGTTTAAACAGCTTTATCAAAGCTATAACTTACCTAACCATGGTTTATGATATCACATGATTTGCCGTATTAGAGAACAATTAGAGACCCTAGAGACTTGCATAATCTGGTGGCTTAAATTTAAGGCTCAAGCCTACTTAACTACACCGTTCGTCAACAAAATAGGACGACTTTAGTCTAGTTACTTTCTCCTCAAGACTAACCAATTATACCCACGTACGTGACTCTTAAAAGGAGAGGAAAAAAAAGAAGAAACGGATTAGTTTATTCGGACGATCACACGTACTTTCGGTCAGTGTAACTTTCAGGATTACTCTGAAAGTAGTACTAGTATCTGTGTGAAATTACATAGATTTGGTTTCTTTTTTACATTATATAACGTCGAATCGTCAACGACGTATAAGACAAGGTCCA
>BLSH010546710.1:708368-736650 GCA_018402905.1 Glandirana rugosa
ATATATATATATATATATTTTTTTTTTTATATATATATATATATATATATATATATAATATATATATATATATATATATATATATATATTTTTTTTTTTATATATATATATATATATATATATATGATTTTGCATTTATGCCTGCAGGGGGCAAGTTTCAATCTGCTGGTCCAGGGGGCTCCATGTCCTCTGGCACCTGACAATCATTAGTAAAGCAAGGCCTATCTCAGTTCTAAAGGGGGGGTCACTATCTTCCACTTGTGAAAACACACAGTGTACACAAAAACACTGGCTAGGCACACAGTTAACCAATGATCATCCTAGATGTTTAACCTCTGCCCAGCCAGTGTCATTAGTACAGTGACTGTGCATATTTTTAGTACTGAACTCTGTATTGGTGTCACTGGTTTCTGCAAAGTGTCAGTTAGGGTCTGGCAGTCAGCCGCAATATTGCAGTCCCACTATAAGTCGCCGATCGCCACCATTACTAGTATAAAAAACAAATAAATAAAAATTCCATAAATATATCCCATAGTTTGTAGGTGTGTAGGTAGTGTCGCATGATCGCACAATTGTCAGTTAAAATAAATCGCAAAAAATGGCCTGGTCATGAAGGGAGATAAATCTTCCGGAGGTCAAGTGGTTAAAGCACATCTAAACCCAAGAATTAAAATTGATGGTATTGCGGCTTACTGTTCCAAAGAAGTGGTGGTTGAATTTGTTTTCTTTTTTCGCACTTACTTTTCTTTAGAGTACAGGAAGTTACCAGCTCACAAGATTTCTGGATGAATAGCAACGTTTCTACTTGTCAAACATATGAAATAAAACCCTTTCAGTATTATATTTAACAGACCAAAAGGGAGCACATAAGAAAAATGTATTTTTAGATTTTACATACACTTTAAGAAAGGCACTTTGTATCAAACCATTCACGCCATAGTACCAATATAATAGTGTTCAGTGCAAACATCTTGAAGACAGAACATTGGGAAAAATGAAACATTCCTCAGACACATGTGCTCAACAAGTGACTGACCACAGTTTTCAAAGTTTTGCATCGCATGTTTACATTGTTTAAATGCAATGGTTTTTATTATCACAATCAAGTGCTAATGATTTATGTTTTAATAAAGACTTTATGGAACTTTTTTTTTTAGTTAATATCCAACTTTGTATTAAGTTTTCATGCAATATTAGAAGAGCTGTAATTTTATGGTGATAAAAACAGAGTACAGCCAACAATTAGTCATTGTGAAGATGTCAGTAATAAAAGTTGAAGGAAATCTTAAAACACCAGACATCCTGTGTTTGCTAAAGTCAACTATAAAATGTATTTAAATCTGAGGTTGATTTAAAACTTTTTTGGAGTATACTGCACCAGGGACATAAAACTTACCTCCAATGAAGAGTGCTCTATGTCCTGCTAGCTGCTCCTCATAGAAATCCTCCCTTCACTAAGATCCCTTTCACATTAAGGCAGTTTTCAAGTGCTAAAAATAGTGCCTGTAAAGCGGCTGAAAACTGCCTCTCAATCCTCCCCAGTGTGAAAGCCCGAGTGCTATCACACTGGGGCAATGTGCTTGCAGGACCTGCAAGCAGCATTTTTGGGGCAGTGTGGGAGCGGTGTATACACTACTCCCAAACCGCCCTGCCCATTGGGCACTGCTTCTGCAACATGGGCGCTTTTAACCCCTTCTTGGAGGTTAAAAGCGCCCCACTACTGCCCAAAAAGTGCAGCTATAACAGTAGTAAAGCGCCGTTAAAATGAGCAGAGCTTTACCGCTAGCGACGGCACCTCCCCAGTGTGAAAGTAGCCTTAAGTTATATCCTCCTCACAGCTGTGAGCTTCTGGCACTGCATGTATTAAGAGCATTGTAAGGCCCCTTTCACAAAGGCTTTCCAATCAGGTCCGCCAGTCAGTTTTTCAGGCGGACCTGATCGGACCCTTAATTGACATGTCTGCTGACACCCACCGCTATCCGATCCGATCCAGACGGATAGAGGTCCTATTTTCCATCCGTCTGTGGATGGGATCAGATGAAAACGGGCAGGCGGATGGGATCAGATGAAATCTGAAAGGCGGTCCATTTTCATCCGATCTCCCCGTAAAGGAAAGCGGGACTCTGACAGGTCCATCTCAGCACAGTGAGCAGTGACGGACCTGTCATCCGCCGGCTCAGCGGGGATCAGCAGATCGATCCCCCGCTGAGCAAGCGAAGTCTGTGAAATGGCCAAGCCCGTGTGAAAGTAGCCTAAGCAGTTAAGAAAGTCTCCTAAAGCCTTCCCTCCCTTCCTCCTTTGGAAGACTCCTTTCATTGTTTATTTTATGAGTGGAGAAGATCCTGTCATTCACCTACACTCCCCCATTCATATTAACACAAATTGGCATGAGTTTTATGGTAAGAAAATTTTTTAATAGTGGCTCCCCCCCCCAGGCTCCTCCTAAATACCCACCTGAACCCGATCTCGATCAAGTGTTGTGTACATCTGCAGCAGCTCTTCTCCCCTCTTCCCGCTCTCACAGAATTGGCTAAAGGCAATGGAAGCCATTGGCTACTGCTGCACTCAGCCAAAACCTGTGAGCAGAGAGGGGGAGGGGGCAGGGCTGGGTGTCTGAATAGATGCAAACACCTTGCCTCGGAATCAAGCACTCTCAAGTACTCCCATGGGAAGCAGCTTCCGATAGGGCAGTGATGGCGAACCTTGGCAGACCAGATGTTTTGGAACTACATTTCCCATGATGCTCATGAACTCTGCAGTGTAGTGCAGCATCATGGGAAATGGAGTTCCAAAACATCTGGGGTGCCAAGGTTCACTATCACTGCTATAGGGGCACTCGGTGGGGGGAGGAGCCAGAAGCACCGACGCGGGACCTTAGAAGAGGAGGATGGAGGATGCTCTGTGCAAAACCATTACACAGAACAGCTTTACAATCGCTTTAACCTTAAAGTGATTGTAAAGTCTTGTTTTTTTTTCCTATAAAAATAACAAACATGTTATACTTACCTGCTCTGTAGCAGTGGATTTGCACAGAGCAGTCTGGATCCTTTTCTCTCGGGTCACTCTTCTGTGATTCTGGCCCCTCCCTCCTGTTCAGTGCTCCCACAGCAAGCAGCTTGCTCTGGGGGCACCTGAGATGTGTCACAGCTCCCTATGTCCATTCAGGCATGGAGAACTGACCTGGCCTCGCCCCCTATCTCCCCTGATTGGCTAGCTGATTTTGATTGACAGCAGCGGGAGCTAATTGGCGTCACTGCTGTGTCTCAGCCAATCAGGAAGGAGAATCTTGGATAGCTGAGCCACTCGTGGACATCGCTGGACAGTGAGGGACCTGAGGTAAGTGTTAAGGGGGCTGTTGCACACAGAAGGCTTTTTATCTTAATGCATAGAATGCATTAAGATAAAAAAACCTTCTGACTTTACAACCACTTTCGCTTTCTATTCCATAACCAAAACATGAAGTGTGAGGAGATTCCTGCAAATTAAGGCAATCCCTTGGGGCCCCCAAGGTCCCAATAAATAGTGTGTCCATTGGAAGATTTCCCCTCTATTACTGATCTGGGGACAAAACAAAATTTGGGATTTTTTTTTTAGTTTCATTATATACCATTCATAATGGTAAACAAGACAAATAGAGTTCTAACCCCTCTCCACTCTGTCCAACACTAAAAAATTGCCTTTAGTTATACTTCAATCTTACATAGAATTTTAAGGGTGGAAAGAACAGAAGGGAGGAGGGTTTAATATGTTGTTATACATTGTTGGGCAATGTATGTCTCTTTGCTGATGATACAAAGGTGTGTAATAGGGTTGATGTCCCTGTAGGTGTCTGTAACATGGAACATGATTTGGCATTGCTGGAAGATTGGTCAAAGCAGTGGAGACTGCAGTTCAATATTTCTAAATGTAAAATAATGTATCTAGGGAAAAAGAATCCCCTTAGAGAGTACAGCATTGGGGGTACAGTGTTAGCCAGCACTACAGAAGAAAAAGATTTGGGGGTGCTTATTTCAGATGATTGCAAAATGAGCAAACAGTGTAACCAGGCAGTGGGAAAAGCAAATAGAATTCTGGGATGTATCAGTAGAGGGATCACCAGCAGGAGGAAGGAGGTTCTGATTCCTCTATATAGATCTTTAGTGAGACCTCACTTAGAATACTGTGTCCAGTTCTGGAGACCTCACTTACAAAAAGATATTGATAAAATAGAACAAGTTCAGAGACGGGTAACAAAAATGGTGAAAGGTCTGGGGGATAAAACATCAAGAGCGACTTCAGGAACTTAATATGTACAGTCTGGAGGAAAGAAGGGAGAGGGGAGACATGATTGAAACCTTTAAATACATCAAGGGGGTGAATAAGGTTCAGAAGGGCAGTCTTTTCAATATGAAACCAAAATCAAGAACACGGGGACATGACCTCAAACTAACTGGAGGGAAGTTCAAAACTAATCTTAGAAAGTATTATTTTACTAAAAGGGTGGTTGATGATTGGAATAAACTACCAACAGAGGTTGTGAGACAGTCAACAGTAAATGGCTTCAAACATGCTTGGGATAAACATAAATCTATAGTCAGACAATAAGGTTAATGTAAAAAAATAAATAAATAAAATAAATAAATAAATAAGAATAAAAAGGGGCAGACTCGATGGACTACTCAGTCTTTTTCTGCCGTCACTTTTCTATGTTTCTAATATGGAGCGAATAACCCTGCACTGTACATGAGGACAGCAAAAGACTACCCACTAGCTGGAGCAGAGGGCAGCGCCAGAGTCTGCCAGAGCGAGGTAAATTGAAGTATCTAACTTCTCATACCCTAGAGATAAGAAGCATTCTCCGTGGGTTTAAGTGCTAGAATGGTAATTCCGGAGCAATGACATAGCACATAGCTTTAAAATCATCAACACACTTATTGCTGGTTTCACATGGGCTCCGTAGTCCGCATCCATCTGCTTAGCAGGTGATCTCCCCGTTGAGTAGGCAGATGATAGGTCTGTGTTAGATCTGCATTGCAGCCCCGCTGTCAAATGGAAATGGACCACCTGTCCATTTTTTGATTTCCATCTGACTGTCATCCAATCTGATCCGCTGTTTTTGGCTGACAGGATCTGATAGGATGCCGGCAGGTGTCAGCATACACATGTCTGCTGACATAGAGAGCAAAGGCTGGTCCAATCAGGACTGCCTGAAAAACTGACAGGCGGACCTGATCAGAAAGCCCATGTGAAACCAGCCTTAGTATGTTGTTTGAACCTGGCCATGTTGACACAGATGTTACTTCATGACATAAAAAGACAAGTTAGATCGAGCTGCTGCTTGAAGCTTGCATATACTACACCTCCACAAGGCATTGTTCCTCCAGCCCCACAAACCCCCTCCCATATTTGGTGTTGCACGGGTCTCTTTGTCAGCAGCATGTCAGGTGTGGGTTTGCTAAGTGTGGCTTCACAGGGATCTACAGCTAGAGATACAGTATGGCAGTGTACTACTGTTGCCTCTGTACCCCAGAAAGCAGATCAATCATTAAAATTTGCATACTGTAAATCAATGAAGCACATGTTGGAATTATTTTTGAGGATGAGTAACAGTAAAAGGTTTCTTGCCTGCCAATAAGAAATCTACTAAAATACGCTATCATGTGATCTTAAATCTAGGCATCCCTGATCACATGGTATCTGCTACCATGATAACATGTGTGTGCTTTATGTCAGAGACTGCAGAGAATAAATTGCTTCCATTTAGACAGACCCTGCCTGGTAGAATTGCAGTGTATGAAGGGAATCAGCCAGGTGCAACATTATGCAGCACTACTAAGCAGAGCTTGTATATGTAATGAGCATATATGGTTTTCTTATGTACACATACAATAACAAACTACACAAAGACATTTTTAGGGCTTTAGTATGCATTGAGAAGATGAATCGCATTAAAGTGTGTACAAATCCTAAAAAAATTAACCTCTCCTTTGCATTCTTTTTTTGGTCCATTAAATATACAATTGGAAGCTTTTTGTTATATCTGTTTGTTTAATGTCAAAAATACCTGTTTACCATGTCAGAAATTCAGATCCTGTTTCTTGTACACACTTTCTGTGTTATCTCAAAGAAAGTAATTAGCCC
The DNA here is from genome assembly GCA_018402905.1 of Glandirana rugosa. Lineage (NCBI taxonomy): Eukaryota > Metazoa > Chordata > Amphibia > Anura > Ranidae > Glandirana > Glandirana rugosa. Next base: position 714,489 of record BLSH010546710.1, read on the forward strand.
TCCTAGTTCTTATCTTGGGGCTACAGAAAGATTTGCCTACATGTTGTAGAGATGTGGATTATAGGTGACTGCATAGTTCAACAAAAGAAAATTGGACAATGCTGACAACCCTTAGACCAAACAAATGCTGTGTGTTGTCAACCCACAAAAGGAATTAGAACCCTCAGGAAGTACAAAGAGGGAAGAAGAATGCCTAAAAGAGGCAGTAGCTGAGAGGTAGACAGAGCGCACTCAAGACAGTAGAGAGAAATTTTCTTGGGATGTTTTGGAGCCGCAAAAAGAAAGGCCACCTTGCAAGTGATTTTGGGCAAAGTAATATCTATAGTAGACTCAAATGGTGGCCACTGAGTGAACCAGACATAGGTCCCATGGAGACACAAGTGATCGTACAGGAGGAGAAATTTCTGCAACATCTTGAACAAAGGTCTTAACTAGGCAATGAAAGGCTAAAAGTCTCTAAAAGCAAAATGGCCAAGGCCAAAATTTGGTATCCAAAGCCAAATTCTGATCCACACCAAACTGACTAAAGGGGAGGATACATTCTATGATGTTACATGTACATGGTCAGCAAGGTTGAAAAAAGACACCAGTCCATCCAGTTCAACCTGTGGTGTGTGTGTGTATGTCAATAATAATTCCCACATCCCTTGTATGTTGTGATCATTAAGATGCCCATCTAATCATTTTTTTGACGCTCCCTGCTGATACCAATGCTTGTGGAAGAGAATTCCACATCCTTACCGCTCTGACAGTAAAGGTTAAGGATAAACCGCTTCTCTTCCAATATCAGCGAATGGTCACGTGTCTTTATAAACTCCCTTTCACTGAAGAGTTTTTTTTTCCCTATGCTAAGGTCACCAGTACGGTATTTTTACATTACTATATCCCCTCTCAAGCATCTCCTCTCTAGAGAGAATATGTTCAATGCTTGTAGTCTTTCCCTATAGCTGAGATCCTCTAGTCCCTTTATTAGCTGTGTTGCCCTTCTCTGGACTCTCTCCAGTTCCAGCACATCCTTCTTGAAGACTGGTGCCCAGAACTGGATGGCATACTCCATAGTTCCTAGTGAGAAACCTAACCAGTTTGCGCTTGAATATGGAAGCCAGAAGATCCATGTTTTTCATTCTCCACCCACAGCAAAAAGCTTCACACACCAATGAATGGACAGCCCATTCCTCCAGGTCCTAACGCTGAAGACTAAGAAAGTCCATGTGCCAATCATCTACACCTGGGATGTGGATGTGGACAGGGCAGGAACATGCAGTGCTGCCCACGAGAGGAAAGGTCTGCTTTCTTTTCTGCTGCAAGATTTATGGTGCTTCCTTGTCTTCCTACAAAAGCATGTTCCCACCTTAGATTTGGAACTGGAGTTGACTCTCATCGGCAGGCACACACACTCAATTGGATGTTGATCACATGAATAGGAAAAACAAGGAAAGAGTCTCTGGGATGGGGGAGGAGCCACGTGTGACGTCACCCACGGCCATCTTTGTTGACAGGAGCGCTGTTGCTATATATGCAAGCATGTCAGCACTTGGTTTAAGTGCTTTTCATGTGAGTGTCTTTTTATTATCTTTTAAATAAAATACCATACGGAGAGCATTCAATCCTTTCCTTATTTTTCATATTCAATTGACCAACATCCAACTGAGTGTGTGCCTGACGGTGAGAGTCCCAGTGTCGGAAGAGTTAGCTGCCTAACACATACAGGTTGGATCTATGAGACACCAGGCAGTCAGCATTCCTTTGAGCGTATCTCCCTGCTGGTGGATCTTTAGAAATTGGAGGATTGGTTATAAGCTATGTGACCTTTACAGGTCGAACCTATGAGGTTCCTTGTTTAGCAGGAAACAATGTACATTTTCTGACTTCTCTTATTTGCATTCCCCATCTAATATTCTGGGCGAAAAATGTTGAATTTTTATATGCCATGAAGATTAAAAAAGCAAAAAAAAAAAGATTCAACATGACAGCTAGGCAACTTAGGCAACTAGCATGTTCAAAAGGGAAGGTCAGAAACTGAATCCTTTATGTTTTCTCATGACAGGTTTCCCTCAACATAATAGCTGGTCTCACTAATATGAAGATAAACTATTGTGCAGCAAGCTCTTCTTTTACATGAAAAGTTAAGATTTGCATAAAATTTTGATTATGTATATCTCGTAATCTATTGGCCATTTTAAAATGTGGTTTCGATTAAAAATGACATCTGCTTATGAATTTGTGATTTTTATGCTCAACTTGAATTAGCCAGGTTTTTGACAAGCTTACTTTAAGAAGAGATTATGGGGCACGTTAAATACTGGTGCAATGCTACTTTTTTAGCAGCAGAGTTGGAAATGAATAAATACACCTTATTGTCTTACTGCTTCATTTCTGCATTGCTGTGCTGTATGACAAAGCTGATAAATCTCACCTAGAGTATACAATATAACAGATTAGTGGGCTAAAGAGGCCCCAAATATTTTTTCATCGTATTTTAGCTCTGCTGAACTGTGTACATATATCAGTCTAACTAAAAATAAACACTGTATATAATAGAATTATGTCTCTTTAATGACCTGTGAACAAATGATAATGATCTGAATGAAAGGTTAGGGTACTAAATGAGAAAACTGTATGTACTATAGAGGAAACAGACAGACAGACATGGCACAATTATTTTCTCTATCCTTCAAGCAAAAGAAAATGTGTTCGTCCCCCCTCCCCAGCCTTATATGTGGTTATCTTGGATCAATTAAAATGGTAATTACCGGAGTCATCTTTATGTAAACTTTTCAAATATCACTTTTGCCTTATTTATATAAGTGATACACATTCAGAACAACAACACTCATGAAGAATTCATCATTTTGCACCAGCTAACCCCAGAAAAAATATAATGTTTATACAGACCAATTACCTGTTTGTGCCATGTCTTAGAAACGTTGCATGGTGTGTTTGTCGTATACATTTTGGTTTCCTGTCTTAGTCAGAAAAGCACACTTGCTCTAAACAATATAAATTGTATTTACTGTGCCCCAAAACAAACAACAGTAAGAAAAAAATGAATGCATCAACTTTAAAGGTGAAAAAATATACAAGTGCACTGTGGCACAATATAGTGCCCATATATATAACATATGCTGTTGTGTACTGAGTGCCAACTTTTTTTTTCTTTACAATAGACTAAGGGTTTTTCCAGTATGAATGAAAAGTAGACCTCTCAGTGTTTTCATAATGGTGGTTCAAAGACCGCTACAGTGAGGGATACAGTAGTTAGATCAGTGTTAGACCCCCATGTGCATAATAGACTATTCTGTGTTCAAAATGGTTTCTATGCTTGTGAGAGGTGTCAAGGTTTCAAGTAAGACTATAGGAAATTTTAAAAAAGAGAAAAACCTTCAAACAGGCAGTCCCCGGGTTACAAACAAGATAGGGTCTGTAGGTTTGTTCTTAAAGTGGTAGTAAACCCTCCTATCATTTTCAGCCAAGGAAGCTGCCATCTTGGCCTCTGTTTCATCTACAACTGCCATGATGCTGCGCATGTGATCAGCTATGACACCAGCCATTGGATGGTTTGACAGTATGGTTTAGAGCACAACCAACGGGAGTGTTACATTTCCGGCACATGCCGGAAATGTGACTGGTTTTTAACCTGTTAAATGCATGGGTTTACTACCACTTTAAGGTGAATTTGTTTGTAAGTTGGAACAGGTACATTTTTTAAGTGTAGCTTCAGCCAAAAAAACAAATTTTAAGCTTTTTGGATAGCATAGGGAAGGGGTAACACCTCTGCGATGTTTGTTTTGCTGTCTATGTTTCTGTTCAGAAGATTTCACCTCACTTCCTGTCTCAATGATAATTGGATTTTGAAAATTTTGGGTTGTTGTGGAAACAAACCTTGGTTGATGGGCGAATGGTGCATGGTAATACACTCACTTGCTTGTTCATAGAAAAAAAAATGAACAAGCTTAAAAATTTTTGTGCGTAATAGTAAGTGCTTCCAACAGGCATTAGCATCCATCATCATTATCCCTTAGGAAGCCATACAGTAACAAAACAAAAAATAAGTACACACAGCATTATAAAATGTACAGTGTTAAAAATGTTATTATTTTTTTTAAAACAACAAACATCATACTTATCTGCTCTGTGCAGAGCAGAGTAAAGCATCAATGGAGACACCTTTTTCCCATAACACTTACAGGAGTGAATTTCCCTTCCTAGAGGTAGATTTCCTCTCACTTCCTGTCGTCTACCTCCGTTTGTAAGTAGGAGTCGTTTGTAAGTCAGATATTTGTAACTAGGGGGCCGCCTGTATTGGAAAAAAAGAATACAAAATGAAAGCGGAGTTCCACCCAAAAGTGGAACTTCTGCTTTAAGTGAAGGTGACCCCCTGACATGCCACAATTGGCATATCATTTTTTTTGGAGGGGACCCTGTTTTCACGGGGTCCCAGGTCCCACTTCCTCTCCTGGTGCCGCGGAACCGGAAGGAAGTTCACCTTCCTCCCCTTCTTCCCGGCAATATTCTGGGACACGTCACGGGTCCCAGAAGATACACCGGCCATTCACAACGAGCACACTTGTGCCGGGCGCCCACGCTTGTGATGCCAGCGCCACACAGAGGAGGGGGAGAGGAGCAAGGCCTCGCCTGGACCGTGGGACAGGTGTCTGATTATTAAAAGTCAGCAGCTACACTTTTTGTAGCTGCTGACTTTTAAAAGGGTGAAACTCCACTTTAAAACTATTGCACAGAGCAGGTAAGTATGACGTTTGATGTTTTAAAAAATAAAATTTTTAACACTGTACATTTTATAATACTGTATGTACTTATTTTTTGTTTTGTTACTGTATGTGGCTTCCTAAGGGATAATGATGATGATGGATGCTAATGCCTGTTGGAAGCACTTACTATCGCGCACAAACATTTTTAAGCTTATTTTTTTTTCTATGAACAAGTGAGTGTATTACCATGCACCATTCACCCATCAACCAAGTCTTTTAGAGCACTACAACGGGTTCCAGAGATGTGTAAAACGGCCATTGCAAGGAAGGGTACAAACATACCAGGGCTGCTACTAAAGTGGTTGCCATACTTTCTGCCCCTTGCCTGTCAGACAAATCACGAAGAGAGGGACAACTTTGTCTTTGTCATACAGACTGCATTTAAAACCAGACAATGGTTCTTATCATTTCTTACTCTACACAAAATTAAAAACATGTTGACTAGAGTTGGACTTTATGGCAAATTCTGCAGTTTAAGAGTTACTTAATGTCCTGCTAATTGTGTACGTTTACAATGTGTTCTAAAAGTTACCGTACCTTGGTGGCCAGGCGACACTCCACAACTCTTATATTGAAATGAGCTGTTGCTGCTTTGTTCATTTCAACACAGCTGTTCGCAATAACAAACACCGCTCCAGAGGGAAGTTTCACATCGGTAGCTCTTATAGGGTTAAACTCTATCAGCTTGGCCTACAATGATAAAAAAGACAACAGTTAGATATTCTTTTTATATCAGAATTGTTCACAAGAAATGTGTCAGCTATGATTGGACTATGGTGGGCTGAAACCTACTAGTTTCTTTTATTCCTTGTGACTGCTAATTTTTTAGCACTGCATCTTTTGACTACCACTGTACAGCCATGGCCAAAAGTTTTAAGAATGACACAAATATAAATTTTCACAAAGTCTGCTGCTTCAGTGTTTTTAGATCTTTTTGTCAGATATTACTATGGTATACTGAAGTATAATTACAAGCATTTAATGCGTGTCAAAGCCTTTTATTGACAATTACATTAAGTTTATGCAAAGAGTCGATATTTGCAGTGTTGACCCTTCTTTTTCAAGACCTATTTAATTCACCCTGGCATGCTGTCAGGATTTTTTTGTACCATTCTTTATTCATGGCTGTGTTCTTAGGCAAAATTGTGAGTGAGCCCACTCCCTTGGCTGAGAAGCAACCCTACACATGAATGTTCTCAGGATGCTTTACTGTTGGCATGACACAGGACTGATGGTAGGGCTTACCTTTTCTTCTCCGGACAAGTTTTTTTCTGGATGTCCCAAGCAATTGGAAAGATGATTTATCAGAGAAAAATGACTTTACCCCAGTCCTCAGCAGTCCAATCCCTGTACCTTTTGCAAAATATCACTCTATCTCGAATGTATTTCTTGGAGAGAAGAGGCTTCTTTGCTGCCCTTCTTGACACCAGGCCATCCTCAAAAAGTCTTCGCCTCACTGTGCGTGCCGATGTACTAACACCTACCTGCTGCCATTCCTGAGCAAGCTCTGCACTGGTGGTGCCCTGATCCAACAGCTGGATCAAGGGTAGGAAACGGTCCTGGAGCTTGCTGGACTTTCTTAGGAGCCCCAAAGCCTTCTTCACAATTGAACCTCTCTCTTTGAAGTTCTAGATGATCGGATAAATGGTTGATTTAGGTGCCATATTAGTAGCAGCAAATTCCCTGCCTGTGAATCCCCTTTTGTGCAAGGCAATGATGACTGCACGTGTTTCCTTGCAGGTAACCATGGTTAACAGAGGAAGAACAATGATTTCAAGCACCACCCTCCTTTTAAAGCTTCTAGTCTGTTATTCTAACTCAATCAATGTTACAGAGTGATTTCCAGCCTTGTCCTCGTCAACACTGACATCTTTGTTAATGAGAGAATCACTGACATGTCAGCTGGTCTTTTTTTGGCAAGGCTGAAATGCAGTGGAAATATTTTCTTTTGAGATTAAGTTTATTTTCATGACAAAGAGGGAATATGCAATTAATTGCAATTCATCTGATCCCTCTTTATAACATTCTGGAGTATATGCAAATTGCTATCATAAAAACTGAGGGAGCAGACTTTGTGAAAATGAATATTTGTGACATTCTCAAAGCTTTTGGCCACAGCTGTAGAACTCCCAACTGCAGCAAGGGGAGTCAAAATACATGGTACATTAAACTGGTAGACTGACACCTCCTGTCATAAGCGAATAGGGGTTGGGATTATTCAGCTAAAGAACTCTTGCTGTTGAAGCCCCCAAGAGGTACAAGAAACAGCATGAAATATTCAACCTCCCATATCCACCCATAACTGACATTGCTCAATGGGTTTGGCATTATACAGTCATTTAAGTAGGCACACGATAGAAATCAAACCTACAAAACTTGCTATAGAGCATGACATTATGCATTCTGTGATTGCAACTGGACAGATGTGGCATAATGTAATATTAAAATATTTAAATGTTCAAAAATAGATATGAATATAATGGTTTTAACCACTTGGTTACTGGGCACTTATACCCCCTTCCTGCCCAGGCCAATTTTCAGCTTTCAGTGCTCTCACACTTTGAATGACAATTGCGCAGTCATGCAACACTGTACCCATATGACATTTTTATAAAAAAATTTTCACACAAATAGAGCTTTCTTTTGGTAGTATTTAATCACCACTGGGTTATTTTTTTCTAAACAAACAAAAGACCGAAAATTTTGAAAAAAAACAAAACAAAACATTTTCATATTTTGTTATAACCTTTTGCAAAGGTAATTTTTTGCCTTTACTCATGTGCGCTGATGAGGCTGCACTGATGGGCACTGATAGGCTGCACTGGTGATTTGGCACTGATAGACTGCACTGATGATTCAGCACTGATAGGCTGTACTGATGATTCGGCACTGATAGGCTGCACTGATGATTCGGTACTGATAGGTGGCACTGGTGGGCACTGATAGGTGGCAATGATAGGTAGCATGGAGAGGTGGCACTGATAGGTGGCACTCATAGACACTATTAGGCAGCACTGATGGGCACTGGTAGATGGCACTGATAGGCAGTACTGATGATGTGGCACTGATTGGAAGCACTGATGGGCACAGATAGGTGGCACTGGTGGGCACTGATAGATGGCACTGATTAGCAGAAAGTGCAGGGGCTAAGGGGACCGATGTCCCTCTAATCCCTCTAACAGAAGCCGTGGCTGTTTTTTCCTTCACGCTGACAGCATAAAGAAAAAGAAACAATAACCGGCATCTGTTTATATCCTTGATCAGCTGTCATTGGCTGAGAGCTGATCATGTGGTAAAGGGCCTGCTGCGATTGGCCCTTTATCTGGTCTATGCCTCGGAAGAAGTCCTTTTGCAACTAAACCTGGCCGGGTAAGGAGTTTTTTATCCGTGTCTCCGCAACCAGTATTGGATTTTATTTGACTTATACTGGTATTTGTACAACTTTTTAAACTTACTGGCTACTGGACCTTTCATAGGTGCCTTAGCCTGGACTAAATATGTCATTTTGATATACTACACTATCGGTAACCCCCCATTTCATTTATTTTCCAGTGTGCTATATGAACGCATGAACCGAGGTACAAGGAGGAGAAGCTGTGGTAAGATCATTTATGCTGGAGGTGGCATACACCCACGTGTCTGTTTGGCCTTCCATAACTAGAGGGTCTATCTGCTCTGGTGTGCTATATGAACGCATGCAGCAAAGTACAAGGAGGAGAAGCTGTGGCCAGATCATCTATGCTGGAGGTGGCTTCCCGGATCTAGTTTGCACAGTCTGACGGAAGTTGGATTTTGTTTTGGAATTTGGATACTTTATTCGCAGTTTTTTATTTTTATATGAGTATTTTTTCACATGAACTTTATTGATTTGTGTATGATTGTTTAGCACAACTTTTTCTCTCTCTCTCTCTCTTTATATTTATATATATTATTGTGTCAATATCTCACATTTTAAGTTGCATCTGTTTTTCACTTAACGTTTTTGGTTTTTTGATTATATTAGCATGCTACTGCCCCCCTTTCCCTTTGGTATATGATCAGTTGAGTCTCACAGGTACCCTGGGGCTTGCGGAAAGCGCAAGAATGGGAGGACATCTATGGGCGCCCTCCCGGCAATTTAGGCCTGTGCTATAGTCGAAAGACCGCTACAGGCTAATTATTGCAGACCACACGCTGTCCCTTAATATGTAACATGCAAGAAAAGAGAAACTTAAGCTCAGCTGAAACATCAACACCACATCCCAAATATGAGTACACAAATGGAAAAAAGCTGGGACTTTAAAGGTGTTGAAACCTCCTCATAGTATGACTTTCTGTGAGGAGGTTTCAACACCTAATATGTAACATGCTTGGAAAATTTTGAAGAGATATAGTGTCTAAGTAAAAGCCAAGTAAGGCCACCAAAAAAATTACCAGACATTATCTTTGGTTTTGTATACCAAAGACATGACAGTTGTGCTCAAAAGTTTGCATACCCTGGCAGAAATCGTGAAATTTTGTCATTGATATTGAAAGTATGACTGTTCATGCCAAAAAATGTTACAGTATTTAAGGATAGTGATCATATGAAGCCATTTATTATCACGTGTTGTTTGGCTCCAGCAGAATGCAATTACAAAATTGGGGACAGGGAATTACTAGCCATCATTTTAGCTCTTAAAGAATGGAGGCATCTCCTCGAGGTTACTACAGTGCCGGTCCTCATTTTAACTGACCATAAGAATTTCACAATTTTGCCTGAGGCTAAACGCTTATCTCCTAGAAGGGCTTGGTGGGCCCTTTTTCTGTCAAGCTTCAATTATATAGTCTCATTCTTACAGAATATGAAGAAGATTGGGGCAGATGCATTGTTGTGGCAGTTTTCCTCCTATTCCAAAATGGAGTCAGTTCTTACTCCTGTGATACCTCAGGAACGCATTTTGGCCACTATTCGCACTAGTCTCACTTCACCTTCGGGTGAGAGAATTCTGCCCTCTCAGATCCATTCTCCACCTCATGACCGCTGCTTTGTCCCCGAGAATCTCTGCACTGCTTTTCTCCAGACCTACCAATCTCCTAAAGCAGCTGAGCACCCAGGGAAAAATCATATGGTCTATGTCTCAACAATTCTGGTCGCTTATCCCGTGTGTGCTCAGAATAAAACACCCGACACCTTCCAGTGGGCCTCATACAACCCATACCCAAAGGGGATAGGCCTTGAATCCACTTGTCTGTTGATTTTATTGTGGATTTACCCAACTCCCAGAGCAACACAGTTATTCTTATGGTGCTTGACGGGTTTTTAAAAATGTTCCATTGTATTCCGATAAAGCAAACAACTAGTCGGACCTGTTACCTTGGGCAGAGTTTGCTTACAATAGCAGCATCAATTCCTGATTATCTCAGTCACTGCTACAGAGAGAGATACAGACTCTATGCTGACTGCCGATGCCTACCTGCACCCTCTTATCAAATTGGGGAGAGGGTCTGGCTGTCTTCCTGTAACCTCCAACTTCGTGTCCCCTCACTAAAACTGGCACCTCAGTATATTCTGCCTCTCTGCATACTCCGTAAGGTTAGCGCTGTGGCCTACACATTGGATCTTCCTTCCAACATGCGTATTTCCAACATATTCCATGTGTCCTTAGTAACCATTTGCTTACTGGGCACTTAAACCCCCTTCCTCCCTAGGACAATTTTCAGCTTTCAGTGCTGTCACTCTTCGAACAGCAATTGCGCAGTTATGCTACACTGTACCCAAATGACATTTTTATTATTTTGTTCACACAAAGAGCTTTCTTTTGGTGGTGTTTAATCACTACTGGGGTTTTTATTTTTGCTAAACAAAAAAATAACAAATATTAAAAAAAAAAAGTTTTCATAGTTTGTTATAAAATTTAGCAAACAGGTAATCTTTCTCCTTCATTGATCTGCTCTGAGGAGGCTGCACTGATAGGCACTGATAAGGTGGCGCTGGTGGGCACTGATAGGTGGCCCTGAAATCATTGATGGGCACTGATCAGGAGGCACTGATGAGGCGGCACTGATAGGTGACACTGATCGGTACTGATAGGTGGCACTAAAGGGCACTGATAGGCAGCATTGCTAGACGTCACTGATAGGTGGCATAGACGTTTTCCCCTCAAGCCTGGTGCCCCCCCCTTGAGGGGGAGGGGTCACTGAGGAGGGGGTACTGTCAGGGCTGGGCTCTTTTCTTTCAGTGCACAGAAGCTGCTCAGCTGTCGGCTAATTACCAGCCACTCATTGTTTCCACAGTGTTATTGACTACGTTCCTGAAGTGTTTTATTTTTGCTATTTCATTAAAGGTGTGATTTTAACTGCACTTTCCGTCTCTGTCTGGTTTATTGTTCCTGACATTTGATTATGCCAGTCAATACTATTCAAGAAGTGGAAAATGTATCTAAAATTTATATAATCTTATCTTTTGATATTAAGCCAAGCTCAGGTGGACCCAGAAAGATTGCAGCCTCAAATGACAGAAGAATTGTTCAGGATACAAAGAAAAACCCACAGGTAACCTCAGGATAAATACAGGCTGCTCTTGAAAAAGACTGATTATTTCAAGAAGCTCAATACGATGATACTTGAACAAAAATGATCTGCATGGTTGAGTTGCCAGAAAGCAGCCTTTACTGTACCAATGCCACAAAAAAGCCTGGTTACAATATGCCTGACAACACCTTGACACGCCTCACAGCTTCTGGCACACTGTAATCTGGAATGACGAGACCAAAATAGAGCTTTAAGTGGTTCTAAAGCCTAAACATATTTCACCTTAATTCTTTCCTTGCATTAAAGTAGATGTAAACCTGAAAAAAAATTGAATTCAGACTTCTAAACAGCCTAGTAAACTGTTGTAATTCCTACACCGTTCACCTGATTTGGATGTAAATACCCTCAAATTAAAGCTTAAAGTCTGCAGTTAAAGCACATCTTGTTTGTTTCATTTCAAATCCATTGTGGTGGTGTATAGAGCCAAAAAGATTAGAATTGTGTCGATGTCCCAATATTTATGGACCTGACTGTACATTAATACTGTGCCATTAGTTTATACTGGGTGAGTGGTGGGTTTACATCCACTTTAAGGTAAAAAATGTTTAGCCATTTTATTCCTTCACCCTACCCCCTTATACTTACCTGAGCCCTCATTCCATCCAGTGCTGTGCACGTTTGCAGCTTTTCTCTCCCCTCGCTTCCACTGGCTTTGCTGGTGCACCAGGAGCCATTGGCTTCCTGTGCTGTCAATCAAAGCCAGTAACGAGGGGCTGGGGGGAGGGGCCGAGTCACACTGTCTGTGTCAATGGACGCAGCAGTGGAGCTTGGAAGCGGGCACTCACAAGTGCCCCCAGAGGAAGCAGCTTCCTCTGGGGGCACGGGCAGAGAGGAGGAGCCTGGAGCCTCAGAGTGGAGGTTCGGGGCCACTCTGTGAAATTCCAAGTAAAGAGATATTTGTTAGAGAGGGGTCAACAAGGCCTATAATAAGAATACCATCCCCACTGTGAAGCATGGTAGTGGCTCGCTGTTTTTTGGGGGTATGTGAGCTCTAAAGGCATGGGGAATCTTGTGAAAATGAATGGCAAAATCCATGCAGTATGTTATCAGAAAATACTGGCAGACAATTTGCATTCTTTGCAGGAAACCAGCGCATTAAACGCTTGTGGACTTTCCAGTATGAAAATGCCCTAAGTACAGGGACTAGTTAACCCTTTAATGGTTAAAGCAGAAAAGGTGAAGGTTCTGGAGCGGCCATCACAGTCTTCTGACCTTAATATCATCAAGCCACTCTGGTGAGATCTCAAACGTGCAGTTCATGCAAGACAGCCAAAGACTTTACATTACCTGGAGGCATTTTGCAAAGACAAAGGAGTGGTTATACCAACTGCGAGAATTTGGGGCCTCATAGACAGCTAATAAAAAAGACTGCCCACTGTCATTGATGCTAAAGGGAGCAATACACAATATTAACCTGTTGAGATCCGCGCTATAGACAAAGACGGCTACAGCGCGGATCTCAATCTCCAGGAGGACGTCTATTGACGTCCTCCCCTTTCCATGCCCCCGGCGCGCATTCACAGTGGGCGTGCCCGCGGCTCGGGTGGACTCGATGTCTGCTCGAGACCCGTGATCGACTGCGGAGCTGCAGAATTTTGGAACCGCCGATGTAAACACGGTGGTTCCCCGTTCTGTGAGAGGGGGACAAGCAGATCTACTGATCCCTGTCACTGGGATCAGTTAGATCTATTATGTCCCTGCCAACCCCCCCCCCCCCCCCACAGTTAGAACACACCCAGGGAACACTGTTAACCCCTTCACTGCCCCCTGCAGGTTAACCCCTTCACTGCCAGTGACATTTATACAGTAATCAGTGGACATTTACATTTCTGATCACTGTGTAAATGTCATTGGTCCCAAAAAAGTGTCAAAAATGTCCGACATGTCCGCCCCAATATCAAAGTCCCGATAAAAATCGCAGATCGCCACCATTACCAGTAAAAAAAAAAAATAATAATAAAAACGCCATAAATCAATTCCCATAGTTTGTAAATGCGATAACTTTTGCGCAAACCAATCAAAATACGCCGATTGATATTTTTTTTACCAAAAATATGTAGAAGAATATAAATTGGCCAAACCCAATGAATATTTTTTTTTTATATTTTATTTTTGGATATTTATTAGAGCACAAAGTAAAAAAATATTGTTCTTTTTTAAAAATCGTCGCTCTTTGTTTGTTTATAGCGCAAAAAATAAAAACCACAGAGGTGATCAAATACCACCAAAAGAAAGCTCTATTTGTGGGGGAAAAAAGGACATCAATTTTGTTTGGGTACAACGTCGCACGACCGTGCAATTGTCATTCAAAATGCAACAGCGCTGAAAGCCGAAAATTGGTCTGGGCAGGAGGGGGGTTTAAGTGCCCAGTAAGGAAGTGGTTAAGAACTAAGGGTATGCAGACTTTTTAACAGAGGTCATTTCATTTGTTTACTTGTTGCCATGTTTTGTTTTATGATTGTGCCATTCTGTTATAATCTACAGTTGAATATGACCCCCATAAGAAATAAAACAAATCTGTTTTGCCTGCTCATTCATGCTCTCTTTAAAAACATACTGTATTTTACTAATTATCTAAGGGTATGCAAACCTTTGAGCACAACTGTATATGGCAAGAACAGTCCAATCTCCTCAGTGCAGAAATTTTAGTGAATGCTACAGAAAACTCTATAAAATGTCAATTGTTATTTCTTTGAGCAGCCACCTCCATGAAATCTGGAAGGACCCAGACAATTGGCAGATTTCTCAGGAGACTGTTGACTCATATCTATAGGTAGTGTAACAATTCCCATATTAAAATGCACCTACTAACCAGGAAATGCACATTAAAATACTTACAGTATATATTCCTAAAATGCTTACTTTTAAGTTAGTCCTTGCTGACCTCTGTAGCTGCAAGCACTTTGGAGTACTTCATAGTTAGGCCTATTTCACATGGGCATCAGCTTGTATAAGAGTAGTGTGAACAGCAAGCTTAAACAAAGCAATTGAAGAGCTTTCAGCAAGCTTTGTTGAAAATTTTTAAGTACCATTCAACTCCAGTTTTTAAGTGGCGAAAGTGCCGAAGCTTGCTAGCAACTTGCCTAAAGTGACAATCAACACTCCCATTAATATATGTGTTCAAGCTGGAGTTGAATGGTACTTTGAAAGTTTGCTGAAAGCTCTGCAAAGTCTTTGGCAAAACTTGCAATTCTCACTGCTCTTATACAAGCTGAAGCCTGAGTGAACCAGGCCTAAAAGATCTTGAAGGCTGGTTTCAGTTTCTAACAGCTTAAAGTGGTTGTTAAGCCACTATATACAGTCCTCTCTGTTTAATTATGTAAGGTGCTCCAGTGTCTGTGCCTTGTAAAAATAAGCTGCTATATACCTGATTTCCGAGCACCGACCGGCGCTTACATGACTGGCCGGCTCTCTCCTCTCTTGGCCAGACAGCTGCAGCAGGCGGGGACGAGAATCTCCTGGTGACATCAGTCAGGAGGGGGGAGGAGAGAGGCAGTCTGGCACGTACAGACACTGGGGCATCTTACATTAATAAACAGATAGGATAGTGTAAAAAATGAACAGTAATTTCATTTCAGTACGAGGGGAGGGGGTGGGCATGGACACAGAGCTGACGGGCAGGGAGGGGAGGGGGGAGAGGAGCACAGAGGAGGACAGGAGAGCTGAGGATGACAGGAGCATGTAAACTGACCACGGTGTCAGGGCTCAGCAGCCATGATGGACCGTGGTCAGTTTACAGGGGGGAGGGCAGAAACTAGCAGGATCTGCCAGGTTTTTTAGGTGATACAGGGGGCCAAATTACACAGCACAATCACTGTGCTGTATAACATGCTTTAAGGAAACAGGATAATTTTTTTTTAGGGTAATAAACACTTTAAAGTACATGCTGTATGTTTTACATGAGAAGTCTGGCACGCTGCCAAGTTCCTGCTGCCAGAGAAAATAAAGGGAAATGACTTCCCATTTCAATGCCTCTGTTGTGAAATTTAAAAATGAGCTGCTCCACAGTGCTTTTAGCTATAGAGAAGAGATCCTTTACAGATTGTTAAAATATACATACTTTAATGTCTGTAGTCTGGACAAAGGTACATTTTAAACAGAATAAATACTAGGCAAAAGTAAGATAAAGGTAAAGGGTAGCCAGCCTTTTACAAAGGTTTAAGATGCACTAAGTAACAGTGATATGGTTTAAAAACAATTAATGCAGGTCCTGGTTAGTAGGTGCCATCTTGTTTACATAGGTTACCTACAGTTCCCTCCTCTGCCAGAAACGAGATTGACTGGTCCATTCCTCCACCTTCTGTACCAATGTAACGTTCACATTTTGCACAGGTTTCGGCGAGTTCCACCTGTAAGTCAAATTGACACATGGTTCACACAAAAATGTATTGTTGTACAGAATGTTGTCTACATGATACAGTGTCCAAACTACTATTCTCAGTGGCATACAGTTAGCAATTACATTTAACACAGAACTGTAAAATTGGTTATGTTTCACTGGATAAATGCATTCATTATTGTATCAGGGGCGTGCAGTCACCTGCCATGAACATAAAAAAAAAAGATTGACTTTGAGGATTGTAGCTCAGCAACCTGGTGTCACAGAGATCCCAAATTTGGGGGGTAGATAGCTGATGTCCTACCCCACCACTGGGGCTCCTATCATCTATGGTTCTGGAGATACGGGGCTCCTTGCACAGTCTGTAAGAAGCTACATACAGAGAGGCCAGTTTAAATACAAGCTGGCACATTCTGTTTGCAGCAGACAGAGGATGAGCTCACAGTGCCTCTCCTCACTTCTTGTTAGAGGCACTGAGCTCAATGGACATCTTGGAGCCTTAGACCAATGTTAAAGCCCCATTGATTCAAGCTGTCCAATAAAAATGCTGCAGTGGAGGCACGCCTCACTTCAATGTCACAGAAGGGGGCATGTGTCTAAAAGACAAATGCTCAGTTCCAGTCCAGCCCTCTTAACCACAAGGAAAAACATGGGTTTATGTGTACAGTGGAACCTCGGATTGCGAGTAACGCGGTTAACAACCGTTTCGCAATACAAGCATTTTTTTTTTAAATTCTGACTCGGTTTGCGAGTGGTGTCTCGCATAACGAGTAAAATTAAGCATTTTTGCATGCAATACTGCATGTGGCCAGGTTTTTCGGGGGTGCTGGTGAGCCTCGGAGGCGGTCGGAAATTCTCGGAATTCCTCGGAAATACCGAAAGTGTAAACACTGTCAAATGATCCCGACGTCTTAGAGGCTCACTAGCACCCCCCCCCCACAAATCTGGCCACATGCGGTATTGCATACACCAGGCGCCCCTGGAACTGTGGCTATATACAGTATACAGTACTGCATAGACAGTGACTGTGGAATGAATTAACGGAGTTTCCGATGGGGAAACATGCTTTGATATAAGAGTGCTTTGGATTACAAGCATTCTCCTGGAACGGAGAATTATGCTCGTAATCTAAGGTTCCACTGTATAAGGTTTACCCACAATCCCATGTTTTTCTCACACAGTTAAGAAGGAGAATGAGAATCTGCTGCTGCTGAAAAGGTACAAGCTAAATCATATATTATTATGCCATATGTTATAAGATAATAATTTATTATTTATCTATTTACTGTGAAGTTATTGGTTTGGAGTTATAATTTCAAACTTCAGATATTTGTCCATTAAGCCACCTGCTTGAGTACAGTTTTTGAAAATATAGAAAATTACCTTAAAAACAATATATAATAATTATTTGTATTTTACTTACTTATGGTAATTAATCCCTTGCCACCCAGGCCAATTCTGACACTTCTCTCCTACATGTAAAAATCATATTTTTTTTGCTAGAAAATTACTCATAACCCCCCCAAACATTATATATATTGTTTTAGCAGAAACCCTAGTGAATAAACTGGCGGTCGTTGCAACTTTTAATGTTACACAGTATAAGAGCAGCAATGTTTTTTTGGAAATAAACTGTTTCATGACTAATGAGAGGTTCAGTCCTAACTGGGTGGCTGCCAGGGACCATTTACAATGAAAGGGTGCCACAACCCCGCATAATTAGAAGATTGGAGGACAATTGTGATTGGGATTTTAAAGGCACCATACAAAAAACTAAGATATTATAAAAAAGTATAATGTTTATTAGGGTGTTTCCCTGCTATCCAAGGGCCACATTGGTTTGCTTTGCAAAATGATACTGTACTAATACATAATGTGTCTGATTGACATAATTACTGCTTTTGAATGTTTGGTGCTAACATATTATGATATATAGTTACATGGCTATCTTTACAGGACAAGAATCTGTACATTGAACCCCCATAATCTTCTGTGGAAGCGTATATGAGAAACGCAAAACATGTAAAGACTGGAACTACTGTGCCACGATTGTGGGCCACCACACCCAACATCCCACGCTCCCCTTCCAACACTCCCTCCCCCCCCCTTTTTTTTTTCTTTTTTCTTCTATATAATTGTATCACCATCACTGCCACTACCAGTGTTTTGGGAGGCTGTATTTATCTATCCGAGGAGGGAAACGGGATGCTGCCCATTAATTTGGTGCAGTAGTTCAGGGGCTCAATCTTGGTTTTATAATGTGTTTTAATTTTTTGATTTAATAAATATTATACTTTTTTTAATATCTTGAACCATAGTTTTTTGTACGGTGCCTTTAAAGTCCCAATCACAATTGTCCTCCAATCTTCTGTTTCATGAATAAAAAAAAAAACAGTAAAGTTAGCCCGTTTTTTTTTTTTTTTGTATAACGTGAAAGATGATGTTACGCTAAGTAAATAGAAACCTAACATGTCAAGCTTTAAAACTGCACACACTTTTGGAATGGTGCAATCTTCAGTACTTAAGAATCTCCAATGCTTTAAATATTTTTAGAGGTTACATGTTTAGAGTTACAGAGGAGGTCTAGTGCTAAAATCATTGCTCTCATTTTGCCTAAATTTTCCTTTAAATAAAAGGGGACCCACTCTTCAGCTCCTCCTTTAGAGCAATGGAGGGAGACAGTTTTAACTGCACAAAAACAATGCGTTCCTTAAATAGTCTCAGTGACAAAAACTCAAGTCATAATAAACAATGACGAGAAAGAACAGTGAGTAACAACTAAAATGCATTCCTAAAATATGGAGCATTAACACAGCCTTACTCAAAGGAAGATATTGTCAAGAACCACTAATATTGCTTGTTCAATACATTAGAAGAGTGGAAATAAAAGACACTTAGTCCGGAACCTCCACCCACACTTTGTGGTTTCTTCCCAGTTTACATGCCAAGTGATGTGCAAGAAGCTGCTACAATTCAGCACAGAGCTTGACAAAGAAAATAATTATACTCTCCTCTGCCAAGATATATAATCAGGGATTCTGAAACCATTATGCAAACTCAATATTATTTGTCTGACAAGACATATGGTCCATTGAGCATTTTAGGTAAAAAAAACCCAGTGGTTAACAGCTGGTTAATGTGGTTACCCCACACTGCAGAGTGCATAGATTAAGCATTCAGCTATGTTTTTCGTTTGAAAGATTCCAGCTATAGAGTATCAGGTCTGCAATCCAAAATGGCCAAACAATCCACTTAAAATATGTACATGAGATACAAACTCTCCCATAAAAATAATACATTTAAATAATGTTAAACATAGTTTTTTATTTAACAAGTTACACACCTGAACCCGTCCATGGATCCTGTTATCCTGATCTTTGCTCTACATCACTATGTTTCAGCTGGGCCCCCCCCCCCCCCGACATCTATATTAGGTAGGTATCCTACCAGCGGGGGGGGTGTGTAGCTTATTTAAAAGGAAAACTGGATGTGTGATATGTGTTGGGATAGTCATTTCCTATGTTCTAGCCTGATGAAGACCCTAACTCAACTCTTTCTCCCTGTGTAAGCATCTGTCTCACTGATGAGTAACAGAGACAAAGATGTAAGCACTGCAGAAGGTCATACAGTGCCATGTATGCAGAAGTTATTGGCACAGAAGGTAACAGAATATATTTACTTTTGTACACTGCACTTTTACTAGTTTAGGTATGCAAGTTTGTTTTAAAGTACAGTTAAACTTGTTATTAGTATGCTGGTTTAAAGCAACATGTCTTTGAAAAATAAAGCATAATATGGTGCAAGTAGATTTCAGTTTGGGCACCTTGAGAGCTGCCATGTACATCTAAGGACAAATTTGAGATATCAGCACTAGAACTTCCGTAACAAAAACTGAATTAAAGAGTCCATATCATAATATGTTGCCAGCAACGTAATTGCTTCTGTAAACATATCAGTCTTGTTTCCTTTGTTTCTGTGGACATAGGTGATACCATCAATGGACACCTTGGTTGACAACCAGATGGGGTCAGAAGCTTGGTTAGGCCACGGCCACTTTGCTCTAAATAGTTTTAACACAGAACACACCCCAGTTGGGATGTAATAACTGAAGGTTGTAAGGCAGCAGTGAGTTCTACTGCTCTAAAGCTGAACTCTAGTCAGCAATACATTTCAGTTTCATGTAACCCCCTAGAATAGTAACAGGGTCAACAGCTAATTTAGCCAAAAGGGTGTTTAGAGTAGAGAATTATTTAACCTCTTTCTCAATCCCGCAGGCTTACTCCTTACCATGCGACCGGTTCAATGAAACCACTTCTCTGTGCCACTAGACCAGTCACGCCATCTCCAACACCAAGACATACAATGCAGGAGCTCGGGTCCTACATTGTATGGGAGGACATTGAAGGCCTATCTACATACCAAGAGCAGAGCAAATCAGAGAGGAGTGATGGCTGCAACAAGAGTCAGAAATTGGTGTCAGGCTCAATCATTTACAGTGTACCTTGTGTAATGCATAACAAAGGCACACAAGGAACTCAAGATTGGTAAAAGTATTGTCTAAAGCAGTGATATGCAATTAGCGGACCTCCAGCTGTTGCAAAACTACAAGTCCCATCATGCCTCTGGGTGTCATTCTTGTGGCTGTCAGAGTTTTGCTATGCCTCATGGGAATTGTAGTTCTGCAACATCTGGAGGTCCGCTAATTGCATATCCCTGGTCTAAAGCAACCCATTACTGGTCATATCTTAATATTATTATTTATATTTTTTAATATTATTATTTAGATTTGCTTAACCACCTCAGTACTGAGCATGAAAACCCCCTTCCTGTCCAGGCCATTTTTCAGCTTTCAGCACTATCACATTTTGAATGACAATTACTGAGTCATGCAACACTGTACCCATATGAAATTTGCGTCCTTTTTTCACACAAATAGAGCTTTCTTTTTGGTGTTATTTAATCACTAGTGTTTTTTTTTTATTTTTTGTTCTATAAATAAAAAAAGTTTGAAAATTTTGTGAAAAATGCATTTTCTTTGTTTCTGTCATAAAATTTAGCAAATTGGTATTTTTTCTTCATAAATTTTGGCCAACATTTATACTGCAAAATATCTTTGGTAAAAAATAACCCAAATAAGTGTATATTATTTGGTCCTTGTGTAAGTTATAGAGTCTACAAGCTATGGTGCCAATCATTGAAAATTGATCACACCTGATCACGCCTGATAACTGAACCTCATTTCTTGAGACCCCAACAAGCCAGGAAAGTACAAATACCCCCCAAATTACCCCTTTTTGGAAATTAGACAGTCCAGGGTAAGAGGCATAGTGCTTTTTTTGAAGTTGTAATTTTTTCCCACAATTATTTGCAAAATGAAGATTTGTCATATATTAACAGGTTGTTTCTCACACCCAGCATATGCATATCACAAATTACACCCCAAAACACATTCTACTACTCCTCCTGAGTATGGCGATACCACATGTCTGAGACTTTTTCACAGCCTGGCCACATACAGAGGCCCAACATGCAGGGAGCACCGTCAGGTATTCTAGGGACATAAATTACACATCTAATGTCATGACGACCTATCACATTTTGAAGGACCTGGAGCACCAGGAAAATGGAATTGCCCTCAAAATGACCCCATTTTGGAAAGCAAACACCCCAACGTATAATCTATGAGGTATAATGAATCTTTTGAACATGTCATTTTTTTCATTTTTTCCAGTACTTTTTGGAAAATGTGGGAAAAAAATGAAAATGCATTTCTTTTTTCACAAAGTGGTCCATTTATATATTTCCAACACAAAGCATGTACTTAGCAAAAATGACAACCCAAAATATATTCTGCTACTCTTCATGAGTATGGCGATACCACATGTGTGATACTTTTACATAGCCTGGCCACATACAGAGGCCCAACTTTAAACTAGCACCTTCAGGTGTTCTACGAGTATAAATTACACATCTCATTTCTCAACCACCTATTACACGTTTGAACATCCTGGAGCAACAGGACAATGGAATTGCCCTCAAAATGACTCAATTTTGTAAAACAAACACCCCAACATATAATCTATGAGGCATAATGAGTATTTTGAACATGTCATTTATTTCCAGTAGTTTTTGGAAAATGTGGGGAAAAAATGAAAACGCTTTTTTTTTACAAAAGTTGTCCATTTATATGATATTTCCAACACATAGCATGTACATAGCAAAAATGACACCCCAAAATACATTCTACTACTCCCCCTGAGTATGGCGATACCACATGTGTGATACTTTTACATAGCCTGGCTACATACAGAGGCCCAACATTGAAGTAGCACCTTCAGGCGTTCTACGAGCATAAATTACACATCTCATTTCTCAACCACCTATTACACTTTTGAAGGTCCTGGAGCACCAGGACAATGGAATTGCCCACAAAAAAGGGGTGTAAAAGGTTTTTGATGACCTTTATTTACTGTACAAGTTTTATGAGTAATACGGAGTATCT
>BLSH010546710.1:753349-763686 GCA_018402905.1 Glandirana rugosa
TGGAGTGAGGACATGTTCAAGCAGAGCTCCGGGACACGGGCCGAGATACCTCTACCACAGCGGCGACAAGCACACCAAATAGCCAGCTAGTTATGCCAGGCAGAAGGCGGACCTCGCCACAACCATCGCGGACCCCCAGGACCCGCTCCGGATCTCTAGACGCCTACTTTGGAGGACCGGGCCGCGACCACGGGGGGACTGCCAATATGGCGGCGGGTGAGC
Source organism: Glandirana rugosa (assembly GCA_018402905.1). Classification (NCBI taxonomy): domain Eukaryota; kingdom Metazoa; phylum Chordata; class Amphibia; order Anura; family Ranidae; genus Glandirana; species Glandirana rugosa. The sequence goes on from BLSH010546710.1 coordinate 753,572, forward strand.
ACACGGCCTCAGCGGCCTCTCCGATCATGTCCCCTGCTATACCTTCCCTGACGCTCCCGCCCCCATCTCCACCGTCTGAAACGGACAGCAGGACAAATGACTCTGACCTAGGAGATGTGATGGCTGACAAGAGCCTGAGGGCTCACCTCCTCTCCCTACCCACTAAGGCAGATCTGGAGACGTTTGTCTCCCGTGTGGAGAAGGGCTTTCGCCAGGATATCGAGGCCTTGCAGGCTGATACAGCACACATAGGGGGGAGAGTAGAGACACTTGAAACACAGTGGGAGGACACAGCTGCCAGCATTCATTCGCTGACTGAACGATGCAGGGCCCAAGACCGCAGAATTGACACCCTGATCAACCAGATGGATGATTATGAAAACAGGAGTCGCAGGGTTAATATCCGCATCAGGGGTCTGCCAGAAGCCACAAGACCCAGGGACATAGTCCCCACACTACAGGGCCTCTTTAAGCAGATTCTAGGCCGAGAGGCCCCGGCGCATATTGAAATTGACCGCGCTCATAGAGCGCTCAGACCACCCTCAGAAGACCCAGACAAGCCGAGAGACATAATATGTAAGCTACACAAGTACTCCGTTAAGGAACGCATAATGTACCATGTTAGGGGCACGCGCTATGTGGACTTTGATGGTGCAAAACTGTCATTATACCCGGACTTGTCCAGACGCACGTTAATGCAACGCAAAGCCCTCAAACCACTACTAGAAGCACTACAGGATGCTAAGCTAATATATAGATGGGGATTTCCATTCCACCTGGCGGTCACCAAAGACGACCAACAGCACATCTTGCGCACAAGAGAAGATTTACCACGCTTCCTAAAAGACCTGGGGCTGCCAACAGTGGACATTCCAGACTGGAGACTTGCCCCGGAGCTACCCCTTCCGCCCAGACCTCAGGGCTGGAGACAGGCTCGCCGAAGAAGACGCACTGAAGCCCAGGGGAGCACCTCTCAGAGAGCCTCGCCTGGAGTTCCCCCAGCGACCTAAAGCTCACCCTGAACTGCAGAGCTGCTGGCTAATAACTGATAACACTGCGACATGTGACAAAGGGGAATAACCACCCCACATTTTTTTTTCCCCAGAACGCATGCCGCTCTACCAAACCGCAGGCGGAAGCTGGGCGACCAGCCAGACCTTTAACTAAAGCGCGGTCCCCCCCCCCCCCGGACTCATTCCTCGTGCCTTTCTACTTTCCCCCAGTAGGGACGCTCTTCAGAGCCTTGGTCCTGATTAAGGGGGGGTGGCGGGGGCATCCGACCGTCACACCTAAGGCGCCTGATGGTGCCCAGCGGGTATAAGACCCGTATGTTGTTCTCATTGTTCACTGTTTTAACGGTTCAAATGTTGTTTATTTCATATTTTGATACTATGTGTCCTTTGCATTTTCTTAGTACACCATGCAAAATACTCAAAGCGTGCTGTGGGTCTCTCTTCACCGGAGCTGGGCCAGGGGCGAAGGCATTCCTCGTTATTCATCATGGCAACCCTAAAGATAGTCTCGTATAATGTGAGGGGTCTCGGCTCGTCGATGAAGCGCGGTAAGTTGTGGGTCGAGACGAAACGACTGGGGGCACACATACTTTTCCTACAGGAAACTCATTTTGGCACTGACTCGGCACCACGCCTGCCCACCCATCTCTACAGGCAGTGGTTTCTGAGTAACTCGACAGGGCCCAAATCTGGTGGGACCGCGATAGCTGTCCACAAACACTGTCCTTTCATACCCACCGATCACCAGGTTGATAACAATGGCAGATATGTATTCCTTAAGGGCACTATCTATGGCCACAAATACACTCTTGCAGCTGTGTACGCCCCCAACAGCGGACAATTGACTTTCCTAGATTCAGTACTAGAATCCCTCTCGTCATTCAGAGAAGGCCAGTTGATAGTGGGGGGAGATTTTAATGTAAGTCCAGATCCAGAAGTGGACACCTCCTCGGGACACTCAACCCACTCTTATGCTTTTCTAAAGCATTTCAGGAAGACCCTGCAGCTACACCATCTTGTGGACTGCTGGAGATTGCTGAATCCCAAAGGCAGGGACTACAGCTACTTTTCGACAGTCCACAATGTCTATACACGGATAGACCTCATACTGATGGACCAATACTCACTGGACTCCCTAACGGCCATGACGATTGAGCCGGTTACTATCACCCTACAGGTTGCCCCACCAGCCGCAAATTCTTGGACATGGCGCTTGAATGACAATGTTCTGGATGATGCGGTTGCATTAAAAACGATCTCTGACAGGATCCCACAATATTTTGAGGAAAATTACACGGAGGAGGTGAGTCAAGGCTCGGTCTGGGAGGGCCACAAGGCCATGATTGGAGGGGAGTTCTCCCAAGGACACAGGCTCAAAAAATTGAGGGATGGGGATCTACAGGATCTCCTGGCCCAGATTCGCCAAGCTGAACTGACGCATAAACGACGAGTAACGCCAACGCTGACGGCAAAACTCCTAACTCTTAGACAGAATCTGGCGGACATGTTGGAAGGGCGGATCAGGGCCAAACTAAGATATAGTGCACACAAATTCTATGAGTTTGGTAATTAAATGTGGCAGATTGCTGGCACGGGCACTCCGACGTCAGAGGGCGCAGGGACATGTACACAAGCTTCAAGACCCCTCCGGAGGGACACAGGTACACTCCTCAAAAATAGCACAAATATTCAGAGACTATTATGCCCAGCTCTATCATCTATCGGACACACTGCCAGACACCACGGCCAACCTAAGACTTACCCACATACAAACCTATCTAGAAGAGGCACGGGCCCCACAACTAGACGGTCAGACTAGCACAGGCCTGGAGGTACCGATCACTGCAGCGGAGATACTAGCGGTCATAAAAGACCTACCCAAGGGGAAAAGTCCAGGACCGGATGGGTTCACTAATGCATACTACTCCAAATTTCAAACGTTACTTGCAGGCCCCCTCTGTAAATACTTTAACTCGCTGGCCGCTGGGACTACTGTACCGGGGGAGGCGTTACTTGCCCATGTAACGGTAATACACAAAGAGGGAAAGGACCCCGCCATGCCTAGCAGCTACAGACCGATATCCCTGTTGAACACGGTTATAAAAATATTGGCAAAAATTTTAGCTAACCGTATCAAACCGCTCATGCCCACGCTGATACACCCTGATGAAACAGGGTTTATAGCAGGCAGAGAAGCGAGAGATAATTCTAATAGGGCCATCCAGCTCATACACTGGATGGAACAGCGGGTCGACCAGTCCCCCTGTCTCTTGCTGTCTACCGACGCTGAAAAGGCGTTTGACAGGGTGGACTGGGTATACCTGCGAGAAGTTCTGATTCGAACGGGACTGGGACCCAAGATGCTGGCATGGATCCTCTCCCTGTATAACGCCCCAGTGGCAAAAGTGAAGGTGAACGGGATGCTTTCAGATCCCCTTCCCATCCATAATGGGACACGACAGGGGTGTCCGTTATCTCCCCTGTTGTTTGGCCTTACCCTAGAACCGCTCCTTCACAGAATACGCTCTAATGCAGACATCAGAGGCTTTACAATCGGCCTGACAGAGCACAAACTGTCCGCCTATGTTGACGACATACTGTTCTATGTCTCTGACCCCCTGCTGTCTCTCCCCAGCCTTATGGCGGAACTCCGCAGTTTCGCAGTATTGCGAATTTCAAAATGAACTATGCTAAGTCCGAAATACTACCGCTGAGAATCCCAGACACATTGCGTACACAGCTGCAAGCATCACACTCATTTACCTGGTGCACAACCTCTCTAAAATATTTGGGTATTAAACTCCCACCCCGATGTTCCCAACTATACCAACATAATTATATTCCCTTGCTGAACTTGCTCCGAGCAGATCTGCAACAGTGGAACCGAGACACAATCACATGGATGGGCCGAGTCAGTGTCCTGAAGATGAATGTGTTGCTCCGCATTCTCTTCTATTTACAAATGGTGCCAATTGCGCTGCCCCGGGCATTCTTCTCGACCCTCAACAGCATGTTCATACGCTTTGTATGGAGTGGAAAGAGCCCCCGAATGGCCTTACGCACCTTACAGCGCCCAAAACGACAGGGGGGGTTGGGGGTCCCGACCATGCGTAGATACTATGAAGCAATAGCACTACAACGCATCCTGGACTGGCACCATAACGTAACCGCTAAAGTATGGGTTCCACTTGAAAAATTTTTAGCAGGTAGAAATTTGGCCCACGCTCCATGGCTCCCTAGAGACGGGAGGGGATTGTCTGACTGGGTATCACCAATGACCACGCACGTCTTGCATCTATGGGATGCTGTGAATAAACAGGAGGGGCTAGCTCCACCAACCTCCCCACTGACCCCACTTGAGGGCCTCCCTTGGTTCGCCCCGGGCGAACAACCAACATACTTCAGGACATGGACAAGAGACGGTGAGGTGAGATGTGGTCGTTTCCTGGGCACACAAGGCCTGATCCCCCTCGACCAATAAGATCACTATACGGAACATATATGATGGATGATTGGCGCTATAGGCAACTCCAAAACTTTGTCCAAAAACTCACCCGACCGGTCAGAGCGCCAGACACGGCCACCTCATTTGAGAGGCTGTGTATGGCCGAAACACCCACCCCTCATGCTATATCAGTGCTTTACAACTTATTACAATCTCAAAGCAAGGAAGGAAAACCACTTTATATTAGGGAGTGGGAGAGAGACCTACGGCACGAGTTCAGCGAGGCGCAGTTGGATAGTCTTTATCGCTTTACTCACACAAGCACAGTAGACACAAAAATGCAGGAAAACTGCTATAAAATTCTCACACGATGGTACAGAGTTCCAACCAGGCTCGTGGCGATCTACCCGACTGCGTCCGCTGCATGTTGGAGGGGATGTGGGCAAAGGGGGACTTACCTCCACATATGGTGGGAGTGCCCCAAGATCCAACCATACTGGCAAGATATCAGAGCGCAGATTAAGGCAATACTGGATGTAGAGATCCCGGATGCCCCCCTTAATATGCTACTGCACGTACCCTCCATCCCTCTCAGCCATTACTGCAAGTCCATAGCACCACACCTACTTAACGCAGCCAGACGGCTAATACCAGTTTTCTGGAAACAATCCCGGGTGCCGAGCCGAGCGGATTGGACCAACTTAGTAAATAAAATAATGGCGGCAGAGGAGTGGATGGCGAGGTGCAAGGATCGCTATGAAAAATTTTATACTACTTGGGCCACATGGATAGCTTATACGGGTAAAACCGGACAAAACCCCACCCAGAGCCCTTAACTATGTGTGCAAAGGAAAATGCTAGAACCCCACGCAGAGAAGATGCAGTAGATGGGCCGTCGCCCTGGGCAGCTCCAAGGAAAGACCAAAACAATAATATAAGAGACCCCAATATCCCATGTACATCATTTACGGCTCAGTATTCAATGTTTAATAGTCAAAAGTAATATGGAATGGTGCACTGAGTTATATATGAAGCTAGCGAAGGAGACATGGTGTACATTTTGACATTTATGTAAAAAAAATTTTTATGATTGCTTTAACGTTTTCTTTACTTTGATCCCCCTTTTCTTCTATTTCCCCTGTACCTTCTACTCTCCCCCCCCCCTTCTCTACCTTTCTTGATCTCCAATGTTATAAATTTTTGCTTTCGGAGTTCGGAAGCAATGTTCCGTAGGCTGATGATATCTGCTATGAGCAAGCGCCAGGAGACTGGCTAATAAGTGTGGATGTATGTTAAACAATGATATATTATCGCCTACTGCTTCATTTTCTGATCTGTCTTATGAAAAGATAAATAAAGATTACATTAAAAAAAAAATATCTTAAAAGAGAAGAATTCCAGGTGTGGATATTTTATACATAGTTACATTGGTCCAATGTAACTATGCATATACCAAACCTGGCCGATGTCCGTGGAAGCTGAAAATCACTGAAGCAGACACTACTACTCCAGTGATGTCCACTTGCTTCCAAATACCATGCTGAATGACTGCCCTGCTTCACTGTGAACACAGCAGGTTGGCCGCTTGGCACAGGTGCCGTTCTGAAAAAGTTTTGCATTTTCTGAATAAATGCATTCTCTGACTGGACGTGGTGGAAAGCGGGACATCACCACCACACCTCTCCAACCCGTCTAATCAAAGAAGGCTTTGCAGAGATTCAGGAAATGCAAAGCATTCTCTGAATACCGCCTGTGCCATGCAGCTGACCTCATGTGTTTAGAATGCATAAGGCTGGGTTCACACTTATGGTGGATGCGGTTCAAAGCAGGGGGCAGGTGAGTCCCTGTTCTCTGTTTCAGGGACAAATCATGCCTGAATTTTTGCCTGAATTTGCACACAAAACTGAGCCAAAGATGCACAGGACTCCTGTGCAATTCACTCCACAGCCACCACGAGATGTGTGAACCGGCTCCATAGAAAGCTGGTCACACTCTCCAGTTATACAAACTGGATGCATGGAAACCCACATCCAATTCGCACTAGCATGAACCCAACCTCAAGGCCAGGTGCTCAGTGCAGGACCTGAAGGAAAGAGGAGATCACTGAAATAGCGGTGTTCAGCTTCAGGGGAAATAGAAGTAGAAAAGATGTACAGCACCTCTAAGTGTAGCCGTTTAACGCATTTATTAAAATCACAATAAAATCTACTCACAATCAAGTAGAATCTACAGGTGTTGCAGTGTAAGTCACTGCGGACTTGGGTGTGGAGGAGGTGCCTTGCTGCTCTGGATGGTATAGGGAAGGGTGTCCTGGCTCGTCCGGCACTGATGACGCTCTTTCTGGCAGCGGGCAGTCATTCATTCGTGGAGGCGGGCAGCGGTGACGCGTTGTCGGAGCTACGCTCCTTCCTCAGACCATAGACTGAACACAGACATAGACCCCCCCAGGACTCTTCCCTTTGAAGCCTGCCTTGTATCTCAGCACTCACAGCACACAGGGGTGAGGACTAGCACCAACTTTATCTCTTCTCTAGCTTCCAGGGAAATCAATCTGGTATAGAATATGATTAGTTACATTGGTTCAAGTTGGATCAATGCAACTATGTATAAAATATCCATACTGGAAGTACTCTTTAACAGTTTCTTAATGACAAATGCAACTGGAAAGCTGGATTTCTCATGTACCGTAGAAGGTGCAGGAGGGACTAAAGGGTCTTTTTATTATTTTCCCTAAGGTCTTGCAGATAGAGCAGTGTGCTGACAATCTAACAGGCTGTGGATGAAACTGGGTGTGGCCATCACTGATACTGCAGTGATTCACTATATGGCCTCATGCACACAGGACGTTTTTTGACTGTTTTTAGCTGCAGACGTTTTTTTATACAGTCAATAAACACTCCATCATGTTATCCTATGTGTTCATGCACACATAGGCTGTTATCAGCTGTTTTTAGCAGTGACGTTTTTAAGCTGTAAAAAAAACCCAAGACCAAAAACGCAGATCCCCAATGTTTTTGGATATTATAGATAAATTGAGGGAAAAAAAAACGCTGGCACTTTAAAACGCTCAAAAAACACTGGTAATATAACCCTGGTAAAAGCTGGAAAAATCACTTATAAGCTACTGACATTTTTAGGACTTTTTTTAACGTCCTGTGTGCATGAAGCCTAAAAGTAAGAGTGTTGTCAGAGGTGCTGTCATCACATTCTCCCTTGTATTAGGCGACTGTTCAGCTCTACAATAGAACTTAGAGACACAGGATCTTCACATTAAGTCTTTTTTTTCTTGTTGATTTTCTAGAGTGAAAATTCAGATTAAAAACAAAAAATGCTTTGTGATAATCAAAGAACAAATTTGCAGGAAATTAAAATACACCTAACAAACCCAGTAAGGAAATTAAAATATTATGAAAACCTGAATGCAACACATATAGGTAAGAAAGCTTTTTCAATAAAGGTAACTTCTACAATAGATCATGTCCGATTCTGAAGGAATGTCAGACTCTGAATATGTGAAGAAATAAATCCATGGAGTACCCATTAAGGAGGGGTGGTACAGACTGATACAGCGAAACAATTAAATAATCATTGGTCTCATCAGACTGATGAAAAAATGCAACAGAAAGATGTCAAGCACAGAACAAAAAGAGCTTGAGCAAGGTAGGGGGTCTTTCCGTGCAGCTGCTAGCAGCCTGAAGGGTGTTACTTTGGAGATTGTAATTTCTTCTCACGTCCAAAAACATTAATGTCTCCAAAAAAGAATGAATGTTAGTGAATTATCTATGCAACTGCCTCTCATTTTGAGGAGAAAATAAGCAGATCTCCCTGGTTTTAGATGATTTGGTCTATTTTAGCATAAAAAAAAGATTATTGGTTCCCCTTAGAGTGCACCAGGCACCTACACTTCTGTGAAATTAACCAATCATATAAGACAAAGCAAATTCACATCAGGGTTGATTTATTAAAGCAATAGAGTGTGTTTATCTAGCAAAGTGAATGTCCTATTTGTAAAGTACCTGTATATATGCTGAAAGTGGTGTTGAAATGAAAAAAAAAAAGTATTATTGCAGCTTACCAATCATTAGATGGGGTGACTGCATTCATTTTTAAGCTTTATTTTAATTTATTTTCCTCTGGTGATCTGGCTAGCAAGTCAGTTATTTTTAAACTTCCTTTTAACAGACCAAGCAGTCCAGGAAAAGTGTCAGTTAGAGGGTTTAGACAATCCACTTACAACTGACATGGATGTTTACAATGATCAGCTGTTATTTAAACTTTATCCTAATAGGGAAAACAAACCTGTTGCTATCGCTGTAAAATGCATTAGCTGGAGTTCAGCTTTCATTCATTAGTCCACCTAAAGAAGAGAATGCAGTCACAATGCTTTGCGGCAAATAATAGACCACATGTCACATACGGCAGGCAGCACTGCCACCATATGACAAAAAAACACGGGTATAGGACCCACTGGAAAAATCAGGTTCGCTCAATAATCCAAGCAGTGTGAATTTAAACAAATTACATAATTTCTTCATGGAATGCACACAGTTGCAGTACATCAGTTTAGCGTTTTTAGAGTTAAAACAAATAGTGAGGAGACGCCATTATCGTGGATCACCACCATTGTGGATTGCTTTGCAGAGGCACGGATGCACATTAGAAAGAGCCCTAAGAAAGGAAGGATGTTACTGGCTGGATCACCATATTAAAATAAAGAAAAAAGCCTAAATAAAGAAAACAAATACAGCCACCACATTTACAGTGGTATTCCAGCTTAACCCCAGCTACTCTCAAAACTGTCCCCTCCTCCCCCTAACACCTATGCTAACTAACCTATGTAAGAAAGATTAATATACTTACCTATTTTCAGCTTCATCCGGTCTGGTCACGCGACCACCCCTGTGTAAGTCAGAGGAGGCTGCAGGGCAAAGGAGAGAGCACTCCAACAATGGCTGATAAAGCCTGAAGTGGTGACATCACCCATAGGCTTCAATGACTCATCCATTGTCGGCGCTCCCTCCTCTCCCCTGAAGCCGCACTGGCTGACACAAGGGAGCAGGATTACGTGACTGGATTGGCCTGAAAATAGGTAATTATATACATCTTTTTTACACAGGTTAGTAAGCATAGGTGTTTGGAGGGGGAGAGGACAGTTTTAAGAGTAGTTAGGGTTAGGCTGGAATTCCACTTTCAGGATTGGCAAGCTGCATATATTACATTTTGTTGTGGGGTTTAATTTAGCCAAATAAATAAGGTGGGTTCACTTTAACCGCTTAACAACCGCCCCATAGACAATTGACGTCTACAGGGCGGTTGCTTAATTCTGGGAGGACGTCTATTGACGTCCGTCGTGGTGGAGAGAGGGGGGAGAGAGGAGAGTGTGACGTGGCTAGCCACGCCTCTCCTCTCTGTTCGGCCGCGAAGGCGGCCGAACAAATGTACACTAGTGCGGCAGTAAACTGCCGCGCTAGTGCACCACTTTCCGGCGCGTGTCGCCGGTAAGTGGGGCTAGGCACTAGTCAGCTCAGGGGGCCTGGGCTGCCAGTGCCTACAAGGGCACACGCGCGGGGTCCCCCGCGCGCCCTTCGCGCTAAGACCCTCCTGCAGTTATCTGCAGGAGGGTCTTAATTCGTTGGCGGGACATCTGCAGTTAACAG
>BLSH010546710.1:765374-793130 GCA_018402905.1 Glandirana rugosa
AGGAGTAGTAGAATGTATTTTGGGGTGTAATTTGTGGTATGAATATGCTGGATGTGAGAAATAACCTGTTAACATATGACAATTTTGGGGAAAAAATAAAAAATAAATAAAAAATTCATTTTGCAAAGAATTGTGGGAAAAAATTACAACTTCAAAAAATTCACCATGCCTCTTACTAAATACCTTGGAATGTCTACTTTCCAAGAAGGGGTCATTTGGGGGGTATTTGTACTTTCCTGGCTTGTTAGGGTCTCGGGAAATGAGATAGGCCGTCAGTAAATCAAGTGTGATCAATTTTCAGTGATTGGCACCATAGCTTGTAGACTCTATAACTTTCACAAAGACCAAATAATATACACTAATTTGTTTTTTTTTTACCAAAGATAGGTAGCAGTATAAATTTTGGCCAAAATTTATGAAGAGAAATTACTAATTTGCAAAATTTTATAACAGAAACGAAGCAAAATTCATTTTTTTACAAAATTTTCAATTTTTCTTTTAATTCTAGCGCAAAAAATAAAAAACCCAGAGATGATTAAATACCACCAAAAGAAAGCTCTATTTGTGTGAAAAAAAGGACGCAAATTTCATATGGGTACAATGTTGCATGACTGAGTAATTGTCAATCAAAGTGTGAGAGCGCTGAAAGCTGAAAATTGGTCTGGTTGTTAAGGGGCTTTAAGTGCCCAGTTGTCAAGTGGTTAAATACCCAATCATGAAACAGGGAATTTTAAAGACTGGGTCATTAAAATGAATGCTGCTTCAATTTATTCACTGATGCAACTCAGTAATCATTAATACAGCATTAAATGCATTTTAAATGTAAGTACCTGAATTTGACCTGCCTCTTGCAGTCCCTGTACAGCACAGGTACTTTCCACATGAAAGCTGAATGCCACTTGAAGAAATGTAAATAAACTTTTGGTTGAGTTTGCAGCCGTGAAAGTTACAGTGGCCTCAGCAAAAGGTTCAAAGTGCACCTGTGACTGAAAAGCAGTGGAAGTGGCTGTAAAAATGTCCTACCTGTAGGTAATTGTGAATGCAACAAGTTTATGCTTGTTTTCAACTCTTTCTTTTGGACAAATTTGTAAAGCTTTGTGTTTTATTAAGCGCAAGACAAGTTTAGTGGTGTATGCTATTCTGGTCCAAAGCCTTAGTCTTGCTTCATTAGCAAAACAAGCATAAGCAAAGGATCCTGAGAGGTGCAGTTTCCCTTTGGTTTATATCTATGAGGGTAATCCAGATTGCCTTCACTTTTTGGTTTTGCAGACAGCCGAATTGCAAGGGAGGAGATAATTGTGAGCAAGTTTTGTAGCATAATTAGAAGCTTGCGTGATCTCCAAAGCGAATCAAGTGCCTTCTAGGGTTAAAAAAAAATGTCCAATTTCCTTGATTAGAGTAGAGTATAGTCAGTCTGCTTGCTCATCCTTTGAAAGCATCATACAAAATATTTTGGAGATAAAAGGATTTTAGAATGACACAAAAGAGAAAAAGGGAGTATACAGCATTGACAGGGGCACAAGTAGCCAGCATTGTACATTCAAGTGGTGACCAAGCAAAACCAAAGTTACAGGTAAAACAAAATGAACAAAGAAAAGAGACAAACGTACACTTAACGACACACACACACACACACGCTTCCCCTAGACCCACATTTAAATAAAGATGCACATAGAGCAATGCCCTAGGAGATAGCATTTAAGGAGGCCATATCTGAGTAAGAGGCCATGGACGATTAAGGCCCTAAATGTTACATTTTATAGAATTTTTTAGGGTATGCACTGCCATCGTTTGTGACTTTGTACTCAATTCTGCATTGATCATACAGAAAACTAACCGCTAAAGATGGAGGAGTAGGATTTTTCAGTTGAGCAATATGGATTTCCCTGCTTGGAAAAATATTAACTGATTCATTATGTGTACATGTACAGTTGGACAAAATCATTCAGGATTTCAAGTAAGTTCACTTCTGTTGTTGGGACCAGAATAACCAAGTTTAGATTTCAGTGCGGTGCATAAACTGTAAGTTGAAGGCAGAACCAAAAAACATGATATAGACTAGCTGGAGAGTCTCCACATGTAACACATTGAGCATGTGTAGTAAGGTCCATACGATGTAGCCTGGCCATTGTATAGTGTAAATGGTGTGCACATTGGTCCATTGTACATTTTATGTTGGTAAACCAGGTATCTGTTACCTCCTCCCAACTATGCTTGAAGAGGTCCAGAATGAATCTCAGCCATTTTTGCTAGGAGAGTTTAAAGGGTTGGGAGCTTTTAACCTGCAGAATTTGGTAAAAGATGGTGGTCAGCTTGGTGTGATTGTCTGCAAACAAGGTCTGTTCCATAGGTTGGGGAGCCAGAGTAGGGATTAGAGCCAAACTGGGCATGTAGAGCGTGCTGTAGTAGTGAAGAAAATTTAATGGGAATATTTGCACAAGCCCGTAGGTCTTCAAAAGAGAGGAAAGAATTCCCAGTGAAGAGATGCGAGATGTGAGTCATCCCCTGGAAGTCCACCAGGCAGAGTCTGGATGGGCCAAAAGCTCTTTGAGTAAAGGGTTATCCCATATGGGGGTATGAGGGGAGATTCCGGCATATGTAAGGGAAAGAATGTGGCCGGCCATAAGCCAAGCCAAAAGAAAGACGTCCAGTGGAGATGTTCTGTTGCAGCAGTATACAGACGCTAGTTGGGAAGCAATAAAGTAGTTTTAAAAGTCTGGAACTGCCATATCACCATCAGCTGTACAGGCTTGCAAGTGTGTTGTAGCAATTGTTTTTCCAGAAAAAGGAGGAAATTACAGATGCAAAACGCTTACACGGAAGGTAAAATATGATGCAGAATGGAGAATGTAAAAAAATTTTGTGAGAAATATAATTTTAGTCAGGCTAATTCTGCCAATGAGGTTAAGAGGGAGGGAATTTCAAACTTGAAGTTTATTTTCCATTCATGCAAGTTTAGGATGAGCGTTAAAGGGTGAGAATTTAGTAAGGTGTCAGGGCTGGGCTCCCTTCTTAGAGCTCTAGTTGGTCAGCTGTCGGTTAATTGGCAGTACTCTTCATTCCACAGTGACTCACCTGGTCTTCATTTCCTGCTCGTCAGCTAGCCCTGCTGGCTATTTAAACTGCCTGGATCAGATCTCCTCTGCCTTTGCCTGGTCAACATATCCGAATACTATCTGCTGTGTTTTCCTGTTAAAGACTTTGTTTGGCTGACTTCCCTTTTGGTTCCTGATCCTGTTTGCTGCCTCTGACTAAGCTGATTTCTGGATTAACGACTGCCTGGCTGACTTCCCTTCTGGATCCTGATCCTGTTTGCTGCCTTTACTATGCTGATCTCTGGATTCTTGTTTCACTGCCTTGTTCCGCCTACCGGCTCTGGTAACCGAACTCTATACTCTACCAGCTATGTTTTGACTATGTTCGATCTGTTTGTACTATTTTACCATTTTATTAAAAAGTGTGATTCTGGACAGTAGGCAAAGGCCATGAATTCAGAAGATGCAGGCGATCCACTTGCTGGTAAAATTTTTTCCAGGCTGGATGAGCAGGATGACCGCTTGGATCAGTTTCCTATAGCGTTACAGATGCTCCTGGGTCACACTGCTCACCTGGATCCTCCCACTATGTCTGTTCCAGGACAACCTGTGTCGCAGGCCATCCCTGCTGCTGCTCCAGTCTCTGTGCAGGCACCCACCTTGAATATTACCTCTATAAGAGGTATGTCTGGTTCCGCTCCGCTTCCCCAGCGATTTGGGGGCGATCCAGTTCAATGCAGTGTTGGGATATACTTTGAGATGCTGCCCCAGGCATTTCCCAAGGACAGAAACAAAGTAGGCTTCATGATTTTTTAGCTTTCTGAGAGAGCCTTGGCATGGGCAAACCCTCTATGGGAGACGCAAAATCCCATTGTCCTGAGTTACCCAGAGTTTGTGGCTTCCTTTAAAAGGGTATTTGACGTTCCTGCATGCTCCACTTCTGCTCCCAAGAGCCTCACATCCATCAGAGTACGAGAACTGTTGCCAATTACGCCATTGAATTCCGTACTCTGGCAGCAGAGGTTGCTTGGAACAATGAGGCCCGAGACATACCCACTAAGCTGGAGAAGTTGATCACGTTTGCCATTCTCATTGTCTCCAGACTCCTTTAAGGAGCGCTTGCGGAAGCCTCCTGTATGTTTGGCTCCGAGATTTGTAGTACCACCCTTGCCTCCCTCACCTCCCATGCCTCCTGGTACAGAGTCTGCCAGTGAAGTAGAACCAATGCAGTTGGGCTTTACATGTCTCTGTGCAGATGAAAGGGCCTTTAGGAGGAGGGAGAGATTGTGCCTTTATTGTGGCCAGACAGGTCACTTTCTGAAGTCTTGTCCTACCCGCCCGGGAACCGCTTGCATCTGAGGTCCTGTAGGGGACAGACCTTAGGTGGCGTTGTTACATTCCCAGTTATCCTGAAGGATAAGCCCCTGGTTCCGGTTACCCTTTCTTGGCCTGAGTCGTCCATCGAGACACAGGCTCTAATTGACTCTGGGGCTGCAGGCCTGTTCATGGTGCCTTTGTGTCTAAGCACTCAATTCCGCTGAAGCTTTGTGCCACTCCACTTGCCACTGCAGCTATTGATGGGAGACCTCTACAGCCTGCCCATGTGACTCATGAGACTGCTCAGTTGACCATGGCTGTAGTGGCTCTTCACCATGAGATAATTCAATTCCAAGTAATTTCCTCACCTATTTTCCCGGTTGTAATTGGTTATCCTTGGTTACAGACGTACAACCCCTCTTTTGATTGGCTTCGTGCTGAGATTCTTTCCTGGTAACCACAATGCAGTAAGACATGTTTTCAGAAAGTGGCTAAGGTCTTGTGCACCTCTTCACTCTCCTCCCAGCCGATGGAGTACCGCAAATTTAGCGATGTCTTTGACAAAGGGCAAGCCGGTAGTTTGCCTCCATACGGGTCGTATGATTGTGCAATTGACTTTCAACCTGGTGCCATACCCCTCATGGCCGGGTTTACCCTTTGTTTGTCTCGGAGGACAAAGCCATGGAGGAGTATGTTGCTGATGCAGGATTCTCGAGGATTCATCTGCAAATCCTCATCTCCTGCTGGTGCTGGTTTCTTCTTTTTGAAAAAAGAAGAGTGGTGAACTGAGACCTTGTATTGATTATAGGGGTCTCAATCGCTTCACGATTAAGAATGCTTCTCCGATTCTGTTGATTGCGGAGTTATTTGACCACCTCAAGGGAGCAACGGTTTTCACAAAGCTTGATTTGAGAGGAGCATACAATCTTGTGAGAATCAAGGAGGGTGATGAATGGAAAACTGCATTTAATACCAGAAAAGGCCTTTACGAATACCTTGTAATGCCGTTTAGTCTTTGCAATGCTCCAGCAGTTTTTCAGGAATTTATCAACGATGTCCTCTGAGATTTGTTGCAGCTGTGTGGTGGTTTATCTCGATGATATCCTCATATTTTCCAATTCCCTAGAGAGCCACCACACAGATGTCTGCCATGTGCTTCAAAGGCTGAGAGATAATAACCTGTATTGTAAATTGGAGAAATGCAAGTTCCATTGTGAACAGGTTAAATTCCTGGGTTATGTCATTTCCACTGCTGGTTTTTCGTTGGACCCAGAGAAACTTTCAGCAGTTCTACAGTGGCCCCGACCAATAGGTTTATGTCCACTGCAATGTTTTCTTGGCTTTGACAAATATTATCGGAAGTTTATTCATAGCTTCTCATTTCTGGTCAAACCCCTGACTGATATGACCAGGAAGGACGGTAACCTACAGAATTGGTGTCTGGATTCCATTAGTGCCTTTGAGAGTCTCAACTCTGCCTTTGTTTCTGCTCCTGTGTTGGTACATCCTGATCCTACCTTACCTTTCATCCTTGAGGTTGATGCATCTGAGATTGGAGTTTGTGCCCTTCTGTCTCAATGTCCCACCTCTGAGAGTGCTATGCATCCTTGTGGCTACTTTCCAAGAAATTGTCTCCTACGGAATGCAACTACAAGATTGGGGTCAGAGAGTTGTTAGCGATCGTTTTAGCCCTAGAATGGAGGCATCTCCTCGAAGGTACCACTGTGCTGGTTCTCAGTCTGACTGACCATAAGAATCTCACTTTCTTGTCAGAGGCTAAATGCCTTTCTCCCAGAAGGGCGCAATGGGCTCATTTCTTGTCAAACTTCAATTACAAAGCCTCAGTCTTACCCGGTACTAAGAATATAAGGGCTGATGCATTGTCGCAACAGTTTTCCTCCGATTTAAAGATGGAGTCGGTTCCTGTTTCGGTGATACCTCCCGATCATATTCTGGCTATGGTTCGTACCAGTCTCCCTTCACCTTTGGGTGACAGAATTCTTGCCGCTCAGATCCATTCTCCTCCTGAGAAACCTCGTGACCACTGCTTTGTCCCTGAGAGTCTCCGCACTGCTGTGTTCCAGACTTACCATTCTCCCAAGGCTACGGGCCCCACCCAGGGAAGAATCAACTCATTTGGGCTATCGACATCTTCTGGTGGATTGCCTACAACCCATACCCAATGGAGAGAGGCCCTGGATCCACCTGTCTATGGATTTTATTGTGGAGTTACCCAACTCTCAGGGCAAAACAGTTATCCTGTGGTGGTTGACTGGTTCTCGAAAATGTCACATTGTATTCCACTTAAGAAGTCATCTATTTTTGCTCGGGAAATCTTTTGCTTACATGGGCTACCCAAGGTCATCATCGTGGATAGGGATAGCCAGTTTGTGTCCAGGTTTTGGCTAGCCTTTTGTGCACAGTTTAGAATTCAGCTTTCCATCTCTTCTGCGTATCACCTATAGTCCAATGGGGTCGCAGAACGAGCCAACCAGTCCTTGGAGCAGTTTTTACATTGCTTCATTTCTGACCACCATAACAACTGGTCAGACCTTTTACCTTGGGCGGAGTTTGCTCACAACAGTGCCGTTAATACCGCTTTCCGATTGTCTCAGTTTATGGCGTATTATGGTTTCCAACCATCCATGTTGCCCGACTCATTTGTTCCTCAGAGCATTCCTGCGTTGGAGGAGTATCTCCGCGGTCTTCGTTCTACTTGGGTACAGGTCCAAGAGTCCTTGCAACATGCCAATGATAGGTACAGACTCCATACTGACCACAGACGCCTACCTGCGCCTTCCTACCAAGTTGGGGAGAGGGTGTGGCTGTCATCTCGCAACCTCCGACTCCGCGAAACTGGCACCAAGGTTTATTGGGCCTTTCCGTATTCTCCGTAGGATCAACCCAGTGGCTCCAAGGACAGAGAGGAGGGAGTGATCTGAAAGTGTGTGTGACAAATTGTGTGACATATGGTAACAGATCAGGGGTAGCGAGAGCATAACCCAACTGAGATAAAGCTCTGTAAGTTTTCAATTGGCAGGATTATTCTCTTCAGGTACGACATTTATACTGCTATATATCAATATAGCCCTACACCAATTAATAAAACATCTGGGTTCTGACAGAAGAGGATGAAGCCTGTTCAAATCAGGATCCAGCAGATAATAGGATTTTTAAACATGGTGTGAGTGATGAAGTATGCAACCCTACCTGCCCTGAGGAAGGGCAGCTGTGCATGCATGAAACAGCGATAGCTAAAACCACTTTTTCTTACAGCCTCTTATCTGGAACCTGTCTTTTAAAATGGGTAAATTAGAAAATAAAAACTAATGGTGTCTCACTTCCTACCTTCTTTGGTAATATAAAGCTGCAGTTTATCCCTCATCACTGTTTAAGACAAAAAATTATCAAAGTCCAATCTAAACCTGGTTTCACGTGGGAGAAAACAGATGCAAACTAACAAAAATTAAATACACTGGGATGCAGCCAGTGGGTATCATGTAAGTTATCATTGTTCCATGTACAGGGTAAGCATTGGCACAGTAGGTCCAACATAGTTGTATCTGCCCAATTATTGGCCCCTGTATGGGTACATTAGTAAAAAAAGAAATACACTCACCAGATTATAAAACATATCCAAATACCTCCTTTAGTATAGAACCCTCTTTATCTGATTAGGTTTGCGTCTCCTCAACCAACAACATATGTAGATATATTCTATGTAAACTGCATATTACAATGAAGATGAATGATAAACCCCATCTGTTTTTAGTTTGCATGCTAAATCCTAATTAGCCAGTTGTACATATGTTCTGTAATATGGTGGCAAGTTTCATCAAAGAAAAAAAAAGGGGGGGGGTTGTCATGTGTAGGGTAGACTTGTCATAAATTACTTGAGCGTCGTCATCACACCCACATAAAATATGAGTCTAGTACCACATGAATTCTGACCTTATTTTATTACTCCTTATTTGAGATGGGAGTTTTTCAGCCTGATTCATACTAGATTAGGGGGCGAGATTAGGATATATACATTACCAGAGAAGTTTAGTAACAACTGAACTGAAATAAGAGAAAAGCTAAACTCAGCAAGTGGTTAATAGATATGGAATTTCCGCAGGAATGGGATGGATGCCTAGAAATTTAAAAACACTTTATATAGCCCATAAAAAGCAAAGAACAGTGAGTCTAGATCTCTAACAATAGTTACCAATATATTGGTATACCTTTCCATGGTTCAGAAAACAAAGCAAACTGTGCAAAAATGTGTTGATATTACTGAGAAACAGCGAATAGTTTTGTAAAATATTACTGTAAATTGAAGAAAAAATGTAGGGCATTAAATTAGTGCTGTGCAACCATTTTTTCCAGGCCAGATGTTACAATTTTCAATAGGGCAATCAAAATAGAAAAGGTTAACTATGTCACAACCATATATTACATGATTAATCAACAAGCTTTGCAATATGTACAAGAACTGGTCAAAAACACCCACTCAAATCAACACAAATTATATCCAAGCAGCACTGACGTACTTAAAGGTTTCTGAGACGTAATACAAAATGAGTCAGATCAAGAAACACACACAATTGACATCTTTGATGCAAACAAAAAATCTAGTAAATGAAGAGTGAAGATTTTTAAATGATATAGCTTGTATTTCTACTTCTAGTAATTTTTTAAACAGCAGTATATAAAAAAAAAAATTAATAACTTATTGCAAACCAAGTGTTAAATAAATGTATATAATATAATATATTGTATAATAAGCAGTATACTGTAATACTACCAAAGGTGTGCCCATTCCACACCAGTTAAGGTTGGGTTAGAACGGAGGAGAGTGTCAAGGACAGTGGTCGGAGGTGGATTTGGCATGACAGTGAGAGCAAGGGGGAGGCTCTGGCAGGAATCACGCCCTAAATTCCACTTACACCTGTTCTTAAAGAAGTTGTAAAGGCAGAAGGTTTTTATCTTAATGCATTCTAAGCATTAAGATAAAAAAAAAAACCTGTGTGTAGCAGCCTCCCCATCACTTACCCTGAACCCCTTCTCTCTCCAGCGATGTCCACGATCCCCTCAGCCATCCTGGACACTCCTCCTGATTGCAATCAAAGTCAGTCAGCCAATCAGGAGAGAGGGGGCGGGGCTCCGTGTCTGAATGGACACACGGAGCTCCGGTGCCCCTGTGGCAAGCTGCTGGCTGTGGGGGCACTCGATGGGAGGAGGGGCCAGGAGAGCAGAAGAGGGACCCGAGAAGAGGAGAATTTGGGCTGCTCTGTGCAAATCCAACTGCACAGAGGAGTTAAGCATAACATGTTTGTTATTTTTAATTAAAACGAGCCTTTACAATCCCTTTAACACTCTACTATGCCGGGTAATCTGGCAGTCACTTGACACTGGCTGTGTATCATTACCAGCCATGCGCCAAGTAGCAGCGCCATTTTGAGTTGCCCCAAAATTGTTCAGTAGTAAACCTATCTTAATTAAAGTGATATTAAAGTCTTGTTTTTTTTATTGTTTAAAAATAACAAACATGTTATACTTACCTGTTCTGTGCAGTGGTTTTGCACATAGCACCCCAGATCCTCCTCTCTCTGGACCCTCGCCAGCGCTCTTGGCCCCTATGTCCTGATGAGTGCCCCCACAGCAAGGAGTTTGCTATGGGGGCACCCAAGCCGAGCCGCTGCTCTGTGTGTCCATTCAGACATGGAGCCACAGCTTGGCCCGCCCCCTTTCTCTCCTTATTGGTTCACTGACTTTCAGTGTCTTAGCCGATCAGGAGGGAGAGTCCCGGACAGTGGAGGTACTCGTGCAACATTGTTGGATCGAGATGGGCTCAGGTAAGTAATAGGGGGGCTGATGTACACTGAAGATTTTTTATCACAATGCATAGAATGCATTAAGATCAAAAAACCTTCTTCCTTTAGAACCATTTTAAGCATAGAACATCAATGCAACCATCTACTATGCACGCATGGCAATATCACCATTTTGGGGAAGCTCTCTTAAATTCTACTAATCTTACTACTTGCCACAACTGCAAACGCTCAGGTACCATTTTAGTATATTATTATGACACATTCATGCCTCATTCTAGTTCAGAAACTGTACGCTACACTTTTAAGGTAGCATTTTGTAACCCACATACAACACTGTTTTGTTTATATGCTCACCTAACCTCTTCAACATTATACATTATTCTTTTGTACTTGGAAACCCTATCTTCATACTCTATCTATCTAGACTGGAACTAAGGAAGAAGCAAACTTTATTTTACTTCTCCCAGAGATCTATCACGCTGCTATATGGTTACCTCTTTCCACGTAACTTTGATGGTCACCTACACGCTCACTCAACAGCGTCAAACGCCCTCATTGACTTGTAGAGTGAAATTGTCATTGTTCACCCACGCACATTCCAGTCCACTCTCCTTGGCTGTTAAGTTACAGCAATGTCGCTGTTCTCATTATATTACCAAACGCTGGACTTTTTCAGGATAGATCTCATATATAAGCAAAGGACAAATCTTGGATAAGATATGTGGAGCCTAAACTTCATACTTTATAATTACTGTAAATCCATAGGACTAGGGCCAAAAGAGTGTCCAAATATCCACACCCTCTCCTTTCCTCCCCTCCTGACATTAAAGCCCAGTACACACTAACAGGTTTCTTTTGTTCAACCCAGCAGGTTGAACAAAAAAGAAACTTGACAGCTCCGGTCGCAGCCGCTGTACTAACGATCCAACATTACTAAAGTGATCTCCCCCGATGAGCTACTATGTTCTGACAGGGGATCGGGGATGGCCCCCCCCATAAGCCATTGGCTGAGAGCGCTGATCGGGAGCTGGTCGGCTGCTGGTTTTCCAGCATGCTCCGTGACAGAAGCCAGCCATACACAAGGGCCACATATCAGCCGGTTTTTACTGAACTGGCCGATGTTACTCAACATTAGGCCTTTGTGTACTTAAGTCTACTAAAATGTACAATGTAGTAAGCACTGTTGTGACCCTTAGTGCAGTTGCAATTGGGGTGGGATTCGCTGCACTTTGGGTGCACTCCCAACATCACAGAAATGAGCATTGTCCGCTCTCTGTCCCCCTGTCACTGTAGCAGTTGAACTTAACCCTACATATGTTATGTTCCAGGTCCTAGGCAGAATCCAAAGTGGATTGCTTTTCAGAGGCTTTTGATCATTTTTGCTGCGACTGTAAAGCTAAGCATACTGGACACAGCACGTGTACACCCCTCTTTGGCCCCCCTATGGGGAGGTGGTAAAAATGCAGCTCAGCTTCCAGAATTTTACCCCAGCCCCGCAAGTAAATATAAAAGGACCCTAGGTGTATCCTCCTTAAAAGTTATTTCAACACTACCTTTGATCTTTGTTAATTTATTTGTTGCAATATCTGGAATATGCAGTTCAGTTTGGGGCATCTGTTCATAAAAAGAATTGTTGCATTGGAGAAAGTGCATAGAAGGGCAACCAAACTGATAAGAGGCATGGAGGAGCTCAGCTATGAGGAAAGATTAGCGGAAGTGATTAGGGGGGATATGATTAACATGTATAAATACATAAGTGGTCTATACAGTGAACTTTGCATTGAGTCATTCATGTTCAGGTCATTACAGAGGACAAGGGGTCGCTCTCTACATCTGGAGGAAAATAGATTTAACCTCCAAATATGGAAAGACTTCTTCACAAAGAGCTGTGAAAATGTGAAATAGACTCCCTAAAGAGATGGTTCTGGCCAGCACCGCAGCACGTATCGGCTCACAGCAGGGGTCCAGTGCGTTCATGTTCACCGCTTCAGGTCTAATTTCAGCCAGAACACGCAAAGGACTTCTGCTAAACCCTGTCCATGCATTTTTGATGCAGAATAAAAATGCACTGGACAGCATCTGGTGTTAACTAACTCTAAATTCATAGCCAACTTTTCATTAAACTCACTTCCCACATTATGGGAGTGCATGCTACTGAAAAGAAAGAGAACTCAGGCTGGCCATACATTATATAATTTTCCTTTCAAATTACCAAAACCATATAATATGAAGTCAAATCTAATCACTTGCAATTTGTATGTAACCAGGCAGGCCTTTGCACTACATACAGTGCCTTGAAAAAGTATTTATGCCCCTTGAAATTTTCCACATGTTGTCATGTTACAACCAAAAACGTAAATGTATTTTATTGGGATTTTATGTGATTGACCAACACAAAGTGGCACATAATTGTGAAGTGGAAGGAAAATGACAAATGGTTTTCAACATTTTTAACAAATAAATATGTGAAAAGTGTGGCGTGCATTTGTATTCTGCCCCCGAGTCAATACTTTTGTAGAACCACCTATCTCTGCAATTACAGCTGCAAGTCTTTTTAGGGATGTCTCTATCCGCTTTGCACATCTAGAGAGTGAAATTTGTGCCCATTCTTCTTTGCAAAATAGCTCAAGCTCTGTCAGATTGAATGGAGAGCGTCTGTGAACAGCAATTTTCAAGTATTGCCACAGATTCTCTAAAGGATTTAGGTCTAGACTTTGACTGCACCATTCTAACACATGAATATGCTTTGATCTAAACCATTCAATTGTAGCTCTGGCTGTGTGTTTAGGGTCGTTGTCCTGTTGGAAGGTGAACCTCCACCCCAGTCTCAAGTCTTTTGCAGACTCTAACAGGTTTTATTCTAAGATTGCCCTGTATTTGGCTCCATCCATCTTCCCATCAACTCTGACCATCTTTCCTGTCCCTGCTGAAGAAAAGCATCCCCACAACATGATGCTGCCACCACCATGTTTCACAGTGGGGATGGTGTGTTCAGGGTGATGTGCAGTATTCGTTTTCCGCCACACATAGCGTTTTACTTTTAGGCCAAAAAGTTAAATTTTGGTCTCATATGACCATAGCACCTTCTTCCACATGTTTGCTGACCCCCCAACATGGCTTCTCGCAAACAGGACTTGTTATGGCTTTCTTTCAACAACTGATTTCTTCTTGCCACTCTTCCATAAAGGCCAGATTTATGGAGTGCACAACTAATAGTTGTCCTGTTGACAGATTCTCCCACCTGAACTGTGGATCTCTGCAGCTCCTCCAGAGTTACCATGGGCCTCTTGGCTGCTTCTCTGATTAATGCTCTCTTTGCCTGGCCTTAGCTGGACAGCCATGTCTTGGTATGTTTGCAGTTGTGCCATACTCTTTCCATTTTTGGATGATGGATGGAACAGTGCTCCATGAGATGTTCAAAGCTTGGGAAATTTTTTAATAACCTAACCCCGCTTTAAACTTCTCCACAAATTTATCCCAGACCTGTCTGGTGTGCTCCTTGGCCTTCATGATGCTGTTTGTTCACTAAAGTTCTCTAACAAACCTATGAGGGCTTCACAAAACAGCTGTATTTATACTGAGATTAAATTACACACAGGTGGACTCTATTTACTAATTAAATTATTTCTCAAGGCAATTGGTTCCCCTAGATTTTAGTTAGGGGTATCAGAGTAAAGAGGGCTGAATACAAGTGCTTTCCAGATATTTATTTATTTGTAAAAAATTTTGAAAACACATTTATCATTTTCCTTCAACTTCACAATTATGTGCCACTTTGTGTTGGTCTATCATATAAAATCCCAATAAAATACATTTACGTTTTTGGTTGTAACATGATAAATGTGGAAAATTTCAAGGGGTATGAATACTTTTTCAAGGCACTGTAGTTGAAGGTAAATCTAAAGGAAATTGAATAAGAAAATTGTATAATGTATGGCCAGCCTAGGAGACACAGAATTGAAGGCATGGGTCAAAAAGTAGAGCAGTGGGGGGGCGTGGTCTGGACATGGCCTTGACTCTCCGGGCGGATGCTGAGCTAAGAGCCCTGCTGCAGGCCCTGCCGACCAAAGCAGACAGAGGCCCTGATTGGACGGGTAGAAGAGACCCATAAAAAAGATTCAGGCTGTCAGAAAAGAGGTACATACCCTCACCTCCAGGCTGTCTGCGGGCGAATCCTCCCTGACTTCGCTAGAGCAACGAGTTGATAGCCCTGGAGACTGCTCAAAGCTCCCAGACTGATGTGACTACCACCCTGCAGCTACATATGGAGGGGATAGAAGACCGCAGCAGGCACTATAATCTGCAGCTGCGGGGCTTGCCTGAAGCCACAGGCACAGAAGGAATGTCTGTGGAGCTGGGTTGGTGCCGCGCTTATGGTATTTGTGTATGGTGGGTGGAACTGCTGCCCCTACTGTTGTCTTTCCATACGGGGGACAAATGTATGCAAAAAATTAAAGTAGGTATGGCGCTGTTCTTATGGGGAAATAATAAAGTGATAAAGTGTGTAACTGTGTTGTTTCACCTGTGTACCCAGTTACTGATCAACATAAATTAATGCATACAACCTTTAAAATTCTTTCCAAAATATAAATAAATAAATGAAAGTCCATAAAGTTCATGTCATATATTGCATAGGTGCTTGTGGTAATAAAGTGACTTGTGCTCACCCATGCTTGCTGCCCTCTGATGGTACCTTGCTTACCAGAGGTCCTCACCCCACTTGGAGGTACCAGGCAATTCTTGGAAATCAAACAGTGCTCCTTGTGCTTGAGTGCTCAAAATAGATGTGTGCTTACCAGATAAATTCACAACAACGCATTCACAGTCCTACGCCACTGTGCAGCGGGTCCGACCTGAACCTTGTAATCCTCCTTGGTGGTCTCCATCCCGCGATCATGTGCAAAAAGCAAGAGGAATCTCCTCTGCTGCCACTTCCAAAAACAGATTTAAACTGTACCTTTATCACAGCCCAAATTCAAAATATCATTAATTTCTCCCTCAAATCGTCAATCTGTACTAAAATACAGGAAACTAATTTTAAGATAATGACTAGATGGTATCTGACGCCCCTTTGATTGCATAAATATCACCCAATCACCTTGGACCGCTGCTGGCGTTGCAGGGGAGACAGAGGAACGATGCTGCACATATTCTGGTCCTGCCCTAAGTTGACTAGTTTCTGGAGGGAAATTCGTAGCATCACACAAAAATTTACAGACTATAAGATACCTGATGATCCCACATTCTTCTTACTACATGTATCCAATAAACCAGCTAAATAATATAAACAGTCCATTATATGTCACCTACTGAACACAGCTAAGTCCTGCTTCCCCCTACATTGAAAATACCCTGATCCACCAACTAATGCACACTGGTTGCGGAAAATAGAAGAGATAAGTAGGATGGAAGACCTTATTCTGACAGCTCAGCACAAACTTGAGAAATATTCTAAGACTTGGAGCCTTTGGAATATGTTTATACTATCTGATGAAGGGAAGGCTCGCTTTGAACCCTGAGCCCCTTTCGAGTTATTACAGTCCGATTGACCTTGCTTGTCTTGGTCCATCGTCGACCCCCCCCCCCTTGTCCCCCCCCTATCCTCGCCCCCCTTTTCTTGCTTATCTTCTCTCTTTCTCTGTTTATGATGTTCTGTTACTACTACTAGACTTTTGAAAATTAAATCCGGGCAACCTCTCTGGGATAATTTGACTTCCGTTTAATCACGAATTCGTTAGTTCTCATAAATGAGTGCATCTCTCTGAAATGTACTTTGTTACTATATTTCGGGGATTTTCATAATTGCTTCTTTTCTTTCTGTTTACTAACTATATTGTGATCTTTGAACATATTGCCCGTATTGCTGTTTAATTTTTGTTGTACTGCTTGGGCTTGACACTTGGAACTATATTTGAAAAGAAAAAAGTGTCTACAAAGGGAACAAATAGAGGATTAGAAAACGCTGCAGCTTTTTTTAACTTTACGGAGTAAAAAAAAGTCACGATGCTAAGATTTTAAATGTACCTACCAGCCATAAAAAAGGTTTTTTTCTTAATTAAAAAAAAGGATTTATTTTTCGCAGTTCCTCTATGCAAAGCATGTGATGCAGTACTGCTTTCTTGAAAAAAAAAAAAAGTATTAATCTTTCTGAAATGTTTGTCTTTTGGCACATAACATGGCATAACGTAACAGGACCGCGTCAAGACTGCACAATGGACATATTGAAAAAAAAAGGGAAATTCTATCTTTGCAAAATATATATGCTGTTGCATGAGTTTATAACAAAATAATTTACTCTGTGGTACATTTCATCCTCACTAAACAATGATTTGAACTGCCACCTACAGCACAGTTGTCAAAGCCTTAGTGCTTGCTAGAACACTGAAAAGTACAGAATTTCACAACTCCCCTGAGGGATCTCCAGGTTGCACTCTACTGTTCAAAATTCTTAAATGAAATCAAAAAGACACTATTAATAGTAAACTCAACAGTTACAATTTTAGGTATTGCATGTCCTCAGATGAGCACGTGTAATATAATTAACGCAAAAAACACCAAAAAAACAGAATATATTGGAGCTTACCAGTTCTTATACATGGTGGCTGCATAGGTTTTATTTTAGGTTAAAAGATATTTAGCAAGTACAGAAAATACCTGTTGATCTTGCCAGAAATGCAGTATCCATGTCACACCAGTGAGGTGATCTGGAAGTATATAAACCGTGTTACCCCCTTTGTGTAAACTACTAATCCCATCACCCTCTCCCCAATTTAATGGAGATGAACAGGTAGACATGTTTTGATGTCAAGCCAGGGTGGCCACCTTAGCTCCATTGCATAGATACAGTGGGGGGGGAGTCACAAAGGGACAGGAAGTGTGTCATCCACAGGATCACTGGATGAATATAAAGAAAAACCATCCTGAAAAAAGAAAATAATGCTGCCACCACATCTAAGGCAGGCCATAGATACCATTTTCTATCCTACACCCACGGGTTGCAGGAAAGAAAATTGTTTGATTCCCCCATCAACACAATTAGTATTGATGGGTGCATCCTTCTTGCGGGGGTTGGGGCTCACGGGGAGCCATCTGTGCTGGAAACACAGTGATTATTGCTAGCAACTATAGCAGATGGCATTAATCGCATCCAAAAAATCCAACATGACAGGCGTGCTGATTACACACTTGTGGGCTGGGTTCATAAACTTCCCTGGGATAGAGCTCAGGGCTCACACTTGGAGACAGCTCTGCCCGGCAGACAGGAAGTCTGACCTAGGAGGTCAGGAGGGTTCCAGGAGGAGACAGCTCCATGAGGGAGAGACAGGAGGTCTCGAGGGGTCTAATTTTGCAGATGGCACTCTGAGCGTGCATCTCTGCAGGAGGTAGATGTGGCCCGTGACCGAGCAACATGAAGCTGACACAAAAGTAAGCTACAGGAGGGAGCTTGACTTGAGTAAGCCAGGAGGCTGAAGTGTGCGCATGCAAAAAGTGGGCTGCCATGCCCTTAAAAAACACAGTCTGGAGTGGCACGTTTCTGGAAATCGCATCCACCACTTGAGTATAATCACCTTGATGTTACACAGGGTACATAAACCTTTTTGTCCTATACATGATAATGCTTTGCAGGTGCTTACTGGTGTATGGTGAATGTATTGCATTGAGAGTCATGTGCATTGTTTGCTGTGTTTATGTGTGTTGGGGGCCCATTAGAATAAAAGGGGTGCACCACCATGCAACGCACACTAACACACATTAAAGTAATACTAAAGTCTAAATATACTGTAAATGTTTTATACTTTAATGCAGGGAATGGATTAAGGCAAGAAATGCCCCACTACCCCTCCTACCTGCTCGCTCTTCCATCCCTAAACACTTACCTGGCTCCATGTCACCTTTCCACTGTCTCTGATTCTAGCATTGCTTACCTCACTTCCTGCATTCACAGGAGAAACCGAGAGCAGCGAAGCCATAGGCTCCTGCTGTCTCCAGTCAAACTTTTGTAAGGGAGTGGGGACATGGCTTACTACCACTGTGTGTGTGTTTATGGAAGCACACAGCTTGGCACAGGACACGGCGGGAGCACACAGGCACAGCTTGCTACAGGAGGCACCTGAAGGGGGGGGGGTCTCCAGTGCTGGCAGGGACTGCGAGAAGAGGAGGATATTGATAACTCTGTGCATTATCATTGCACAGAGCAGATAAGTATTATCTCTTTCTTTCATTTATTTTTTTAAATTGACTTGGGCATGGGCATCCAGCAAGCCTGGAAGTGTCAAATGCCAAAAATACAGGCAGAAGCTACAGCAATGGGATAGAAAGAAGGTAGGAAACCCGGGCCTCTGGAGAGGCATATATAAAGGATGGTACACATTGGCCGAATATCGGCTGGCTCAACAGGTCAGCAGGAACTAGCCGACATTCGGCCAGTGTGTACAGCAGCATGTCTGGCTCCTGTTGAACAGGCACGCTGGGAAACCAGCCACCGATTGGCATCCAATCAGCACTGGACAATGGCTGTGACCTGTGTGTTCTGGCGGGGGGGTGATTCCCCCAGTCAGAACACAATAGCTCAGCAGGAGAGAAAGCTATACTAGCATTGCATAGTTAGTACATAGTATAGCGAGCTTCTCGCTTTTTTTTCATTCAGCCAGCTGAGTTGCATGAAAAAAAACTACCTCTGTGTACCAGACATTAGAGTTCTTCTTTTGTATTCATGGCTTTCATCAGTATTTCATCATCAACAGATTTACTTAGGCTGCATTTACACAATGAGCATCTTTGAGCATTTTTTCAGCATGTTTTACACGATTTTGACGCGTTTTATGTGCAACTTGCACGCGCATTTGAGCTTTGGCATTTTTTTTATTAGCCAGTAGAGAAAACTATCATCTGTTGCATCATTTGTTGCTAGGTAATTCAGTTTTTCCCTTAGCTTTTATTTCTTATTTAACCACTTCAATACCAGGCACTTACACCCCGTCCAGCCCACAAATAGAGCTTTCTTTTGGTGGTATTTGAACATCCCTGGGGTTTTTATTTTTTGCACTACAAATAAAAAGAAATTGAAAAAAAAGTTTTTCTTTGTTTCTGTTACAAAACTTTATAAATAAGTATGTTTTCTCTATCACTGATGGGCACTGATGAGGCTAAACTGACAGGCACTGATGAGGCAGTACTGATGAGGTGGCGCTGATGATGAGGCACTTATATGCAGTACTGATAGGTGGCACTGATATGCAGCACTGATGGGCACCAATAAACGGCACTGATGGGCACTCATAGGTGGCAGTGATGGGCACTCACAGGCGCACTGATGGGCACTCACAGGCGGCACTGGGCACTGATAGGTGGCACTGATAGGTAGCACTGGTGGGCACTGATAGATGGCACTGTTAGGCTGCACTGCTAAGGAGGCACTGGCGGGCATCACAGATGGGCACTGAGTGCCATCCCTATTGCCAGCTGTTTGTCATACCTGGTGGTCCTGGGTGGGCTTCCCTGGTGGTCCTGGGCAGGCACCCCTGGTGGTCCTTGGGTGGGCTCCCTGGTGGTCCCTGGGTGGGCTCACCGGTGGTCCTGGGTAGCGATCCTCGGGGGGGTTGCACTGATAAAAAAATCAGCGCACACCCCCCCTGCCTATAGGCTCTCATCTACTCGCGTCTGCAGAGGCGAGTAGAGGAAAAGTCAATATACGGCTCTTCCTATTAACACTGTGATCAGCTGTGATTCATCACAGCTCATCACGTGGTAAAAAACTTCGGACAGAAGCTCTTTACCATGATCCGAGATGCAGTGTGTCAGACTGATACACCCCAGCCCCGATTGCCGCACTGTGTGTCGGCTTGTTATCCTGCTGGACGTCATATGAAGTGGGGAAGTGGTTAATTATTATTACTCATTTATTATTTCTTTTTTTGTTAGGGTAAGGGGTTACAGTTAAGGTTAGGTTAGGGTTAGGATTACAAATTGGGGTTAGGATTAGGGGTTAGGGTGTCACAAACCTTGGTTGGAGGCAGAGTTGACGAGAGGGCTTTTTTTGAGACTATGGTCTGAGCACCCCTGAATGTGGTGACAGAGGTACAAGGCTCAAAGAAGTATGGGTGCCAGTAGCTTGATAGCAGGTGGCTACCACAGTCAGAGACATAGTCAATGTGCACTGGGGTCATACACAGTAAGACAACAGGGTGGTCAGCAGGTGCCTACTAATAATAATAATAACAGTAATAATAATAATAAGAATAATAAATTAATAAATATATGTAACAGAAATATATAAATAAAAATAATCATTATTAAATAATGAATTCAATAAATGAATACTAAACAATAGTAAATAAATAATTAAAGTGGATGTAAACAAAATTCATGAAATTTGAGCTGGGCAGATAGACCTGCAGAGTTTTCTTATCTCTCTTCAAAGCAATGTGTCCCGTAGCTCTGTCCTGCACCGTTCCTCTGTTATCAGCCTGACAAGTTTCCATCAATTATGACAAGAGCAGCCGGAGTTTTATGTTGGGGAGGATGCTATAAATAGATTAGCACAGTGCTGAACAAAACAACGAACGGAGCTGAGAGTCTCTACCTATGAGGAGAGGGGTGTGTGCCTTTCATCCAATCAGCTGTCTTGGCTGTGTGCTCAGGCTTCTCTGCATTCTTAAGCAGAAAGATAAAAAAACATAACCCAAAGAGCACCTTCTAAAGGATATTTACAGAGGAAGACAGAAGATATACATGTAAAATTTATATAGGGAGGTTTATTTCATCTCCGTATCATCTGAGGCTGTTCACTTCACTGGGTACATGTGAGGGTTTACATCCTCTTTAACCCTCAACCTTAACCCCTAACCCTTAAAAAAAAAATATAATAATAAATAACTAAACACCCTAACCCTAGCACAAAATAAATAAATTATTAATATTATTTTTTTTTTATTTGGGATTGGGTGTTTATTATTATTATTATGTATAATGTAATATTTTTAAGGTAAGGGGTTAATTATCATTTAAATGTATTATTACATATTATTAATTTATTTAATTTATTTATGATGATTTTCAGTTATTTGTGAATTTAGTTTACATTTACTTATTCATATATTATTGCTATTTTATGTTTTACAATTTTTAATTTGAGCAGAAATCACGCACAAATGAGCGACAAAATGCACAAATGCGCACAAATGGCATGTTTCTATTAATTTCTATGTGAATAAAAACGAGCCAAATCTGCCCAATTCGAGCTACAAAAAAAGCTACAGAACTTTTTTGAGCTTCAGGCAGCTTGGAGTGGAGAAGGGAACCATCTCCATTGGGAATAATTGATTAATCTCCTTGTTTTGGAGTTTCAAGCTACAAAACGCTGAGGTGTCAATGGGGCCTTAAAATGGATAAAGGGATTTTAAGCTGGCTGATCAAGCAGGCCCAACTGACTTTTTTCCCCAGAAAGCAGTGGGCATAAAGGGAGCTTCGTCTCCAAAAGTCCCAACTGCTTATCTCTAATTTTTTTAAGAAATTTATTTTTATTATGTTTGGCAAAAAGAACAAGAAAAACAAAGTTTCAGCCACGCAGGGCTCAGTACAGAATCAAAAACCATCCCCACAAAAAACACCTACCCACCCCCTACCAGGCACCACCCCAGTAATTTTATCCACAGCTTCAAATGCTGTGTGTCCTTCGGGAGTAAGGCCCCTTCCACACTTGTCCTGCGACTTTGGACTGCAAAGTCCCATGACAAGTCATACCCCATGAGTACCATTCATATGTGTGTGACTTCAAGTCGCAGCAACTTCAAAGTAGTCCCTTTGGTCTGACTTTGATGCGGCTTGAGGTCCATTGACCTCAAGATTACACAGGTATTGCTTCAAGTCGCGGTAAAGTCCCAGCTAAAATATGTCAAAAATCACTGCAAAATTGCGGTCTGGTCGCTCAAGTGTGAAAGGGGCTTAAAGAATAACATATTTACATAATAACAGTAGAACCAGATACATAATGCAGTTCCCCTCTATAGAATAATAGGCAATCACAACTTGTTCTTCCGGGGGGAGAGCATCCCAAACAGTAAGGCCCTAAGGACCAGAAGATTGAATGAGATCAAGAAAGGATGCTATGCAACAGGTGAGAGATAAACTCTAGCACAATTCTCCCCAGCAACCACCATCCCATTTATGCAATTAGACCCTAATTGTCATGCCCTTAGATGTCTTGAGTAACGGATGTAGGGCTATCAAGCCAAATCTACAAAACTTAGTCAAATTTCTTGGGACAACCCCTACTTAAGTATGTAGCTCTATAGAGCGGCAACATTTTATAAACCAATCCTTTCCAGTAGGAGATATAAGGTGTGGTGTTGGCTTTTTCCAATGTAAGATTAATGCCTTACAGGCATTATACAACAGCAAATTTAACAATGTACGTGGAGCCCTAGTAGACGCCAAGCCCTCCACCAACCCAAGCAGGCAGACTACCACTGTCATGGGTGCAGGTAAAGAGGTGATTTCTGTTATACACTGAAGAATAGTGGTCCAATAATCCCTGACCACCAGGCAATGCCAAAAAACATGACATGGCCGGAGAGAAGGAGCAGTGCCAGAACTCTGCCGATACCCCTGGGTAAATTCAGGCTAGTTTTGCCGGTGTGTAGTATATCCTATGTAGGAATTTGAAGTGGATTAGCCAAGACCAGATGAGTAAAGGGGAAACTCCACATACCATCCCAGTCCTCCCTTCCAAGTTCTGGGACCTCTTCCACCCATTGCTCTCTACACGTAACCGCCATGGGAGAAGGAACAGGGAAAAGTTATTCATAGAACTCAGAGTGTTTTTTTCATAGACTTGTCTAGCAAATATTTTTTAAGCTGGATGACTTAATTTGCACCTTAACAGAGCCAAATTGGGAGGTAAAAAGCATGTCACATTTGTAAGTATCTAAATAGGTAGGGAATAGTTAAATTAAATCTCAGCTTGAGGTTTGCAAAGGACAAAAGTTCACCCCTTCTGGTGATATCCCCTAACGTCTTTATCCCTTTAGTTGCCCATATAATGGGGTCTGAAATGGTAAGAAATTGGGAGAGATGGAGGTTCATCCACAATGGGGAGGCCGGTGAGAAGGAGTCGGAGGCGGACTGTAGCAGGTCCTGAATACAGTCCCGTGCTTTAAGTACAGCTCTCATAGTTATTGTCAGGGGAAACTGGGCCTCTGAACCTCTATGTAACAGAAGGCGTAGGCTGTTATAGGAGCCTAACACTGCTGCCTCCAACACCATGGCGAAGTCCCCGTCATCCCCAAGAAGCCACCTATGTGCAAAAACCCCTTGCTTATCTCTACTTAACAGTATTTTGTAAAATGAAGATTACACAGGTGAGTTTAGTGCTTCAATTATAACTAAAGGTAAAACTTTTTTCTTTTTTTTTGTTTTGGACAGAGTGGAAATGGATGAGAACACCTATTAGGTTTTCATGGCTGTCTGTGCCCCCGTCAGGGAGATTCACTCTCTCTATTTGCCCTGTTTACCATTATCATTCAAAGGTAAAGTAAAGAAAATCACAAATTTTGGATTGTCCCCAGAAAAGTAATAGAGGGGCAATCTCCCAATGGGGACACTAGCTCTGGTGACATGAGGGTGGGGGGCGGGGCAAGGAATTCCCTTAATTAAAAGAGATTTCCTCTTACCTCCTGTTTAGAGCATGGGACATGAAGTGAAGGTAAATCTTCCCAACGGGACACAAGTGACAAAAAAAAAAAAAAAAATCTGACAGGGGGTATAACCTTCTGGTGATATCCCCTAACGTCTTTATCCCTTTAGTTGCCCATATAATGGGGTCTGGAATGGTAAGAAATTGGGAGAGATGGGGGTTCATCCACAATGGGGAGGCCGGTGAGAAGGAGTCGGATGCAGACTGTAGCAGGTCCTGAATACAGTCCCTTGCTTTGAGTGCAGCTCTCATAGTTATTGTCAGGGGAAACTGGGCCTCTGAACTTCTATGTAACAGAAGGCGTAGGCTTTTATAGGAGCCTAACACTGCTGCCTCCAACACCATGGCGAAGTCCAAGTCATCCCCAAGAAGCCTCCTATGTGCAAAAACCCCTTGCTTATCTCTACTTAACAGTATTTTGTAAAATGAAGACTACACAGGTGAGTTTAGTGCTTCAATTATAACTAAAGGTAAAACTTTTTTCTTTTTTTGTTTTGGACAGAGTGGAAATGGATGAGAACACCTATTAGGTTTTCATGGCTGTCTGTGCCCCCGTCAGGGAGATTCACTCTCTCTATTTGCCCTGTTTACCATTATCATTCAAAGGTAAAGTAAAGAAAATCACAAATTTTGGATTGTCCCCAGAAAAGTAATAGAGGGGCAATCTCCCAATGGGGACACTAGCTCTGGTGACATGAGGGTGGGGGGCGGGGCAAGGAATTCCCTTAATTAAAAGAGATTTCCTCTTACCTCCTGTTTAGAGCATGGGACATGAAGTGAAGGTAAATCTTCCCAACGGGACACAAGTGACAAAAAAAAAAAAAAAAATCTGACAGGGGGTATAACCTTCTGGTGATATCCCCTAACGTCTTTATCCCTTTAGTTGCCCATATAATGGGGTCTGGAATGGTAAGAAATTGGGAGAGATGGGGGTTCATCCACAATGGGGAGGCCGGTGAGAAGGAGTCGGATGCAGACTGTAGCAGGTCCTGAATACAGTCCCTTGCTTTGAGTGCAGCTCTCATAGTTATTGTCAGGGGAAACTGGGCCTCTGAACTTCTATGTAACAGAAGGCGTAGGCTTTTATAGGAGCCTAACACTGCTGCCTCCAACACCATGGCGAAGTCCAAGTCATCCCCAAGAAGCCTCCTATGTGCAAAAACCCCTTGCTTATCTCTACTTAACAGTATTTTGTAAAATGAAGACTACACAGGTGAGTTTAGTGCTTCAATTATAACTAAAGGTAAAACTTTTTTCTTTTTTTGTTTTGGACAGAGTGGAAATGGATGAGAACACCTATTAGGTTTTCATGGCTGTCTGTGCCCCCGTCAGGGAGATTCACTCTCTCTATTTGCCCTGTTTACCATTATCATTGAAAGGTAAAGTAAAGAAAATCACAAATTTTGGATTGTCCCCAGAAAAGTAATAGAGGGGCAATCTTCCAATGGGGACACTAGCTCTGGTGACATGAGGGTGGGGGACGGGGCAAGGAATTCCCTTAATTAGAAGAGATTTCCTCTTACCTCCTGTTTAGAGCATGGGACATGAAGTGAAGGTATATCTTCCCAACGGGACGCAAGTGACAAAAAAAAAAAAAAATCTGACAGGGGGTATAACCTTCCTTTACTCAATCAAAAATGAAAAACAGTTATAAATCTGCCAAACACAAATCATGTCCACCTACGCCCACTACAGAGTTGTTTTGCAATGCTAAAAAATAATGAATTGAACAGCAAAATATAGCTGATATAAGGATAGGAATGATGTCTTAAAAATCATCTAGGACAACTGCGGGAGGCGTTCAAGTCAAGCCGGGACTTTTGAGTTTATATAATAAAAGAGCAAATTTCAAGGAGTGGAAACTGCATTTATTTTTCTACATACTCCCCTGCTACATTTATACACTTATCCCAGCATTTAACTAATGTCTGGAAAGAGGGCGTGGCCGGATGTGAACGGGGCAGGTCACGTCTTTAGAGAGCTCCATATACCTCCGGTACTTTTATCCTGATTTAGGGAGCGATTTTGCCGGCCTTTCTGTATAAAACGCCAGGTTCAGACTCCTGAGGACCCAGAGATGCCATCGGGATCATATAGGCGTAGAGGGAAGCCGAAACAAAAACAACAAAAGCAAACGCAATCTCCATCTACTAAGGGGAAGGGAACAGGCCCCGCCTCCGCCGTCTTGGATCCCGTGACTCCGGCCACGCGTGCACACGCCACGGCAGCGAGGATGGAAGAAGAAGTCACAGCGGAGGAGAGCCCTAGCTCATAAGCAGGGACTGCCTTGCCTGCTTCCAAAGAGGTGGATGCCAGCATGGGCAGCAAACAGAACTGCTGGTACACATCGATCGTCTAACAAGTGAGTGTACACTAATAAGACAGGACATGGATAAGATCCACGGTCGCATGACAAATGCAGAGGGTCACATATCTGATATTGAGGATACTGCACATTCGCATAACACGCAATTGTCAGACCTTAAAGATATGGTAAAAGCTTTACAATAATGGGCAGATGACGCTGAAGATAGGCAGAGGAGGAATAATGTGTGGGTGGTGGGGCTGCCTGAGGGAGCTGAGGGCCAGAAACCAGTGACAGTTGCAGAACAGCCCGGAATCGTCCTCCAGGCGCCCCACCCAGGCCCTTCCTTGTCCGGTTCTTAAATTATACGGACCGAGACATGATCCTGGCTGAAGCTAGAAAGCAGGAAGACCTCCATCATGAGAATGCTAAACTTATGCTATTTCCAGATTTTTCTGCAGAAACACAAAGGAGACGCCACTCTTTTCATGACATCAGGAAAAGATTGAGAGAAAAGCAAATTCAATATAGCATGCTTTATCCCAGCCGGCTGAGAGTACAATACAAAGGCCTAGTCAAGTTCTTTGACAATCCTCAAGAGGCATGTGACTGGCTGGGTGGGGACCCTTAACCACGACTATTCTTTCTTCTCAGCCTTTCCCAACTTTCAAACTATGATGCACTTCCCTCAAAAGACAGCTGCTTATTGTGTGTCCCTTGATGCATACTGGACTTCTGTAGAACACCTGGAACTACATCTACCTAAACTGTGGTCTACCATACTTAAATGGTTATGTCCACCTTCTCTCCTGTGAGGATGATGATACTCCTTTACAAGGCCTTATTCATCCTTTTCCTCCCCGGTGGATGTGGAACGTCTCACAAGAACAGAAGAAGAAGGAAAGCTGCATGCTGAACTTTTGGGATCATCGGTTACACCTCACCAGTTTTGTTTTTTTCGTTTTGGGTACAGGCTGCATACCATCTTTTTAGTTTCTCCCTTTTTTGGGGTTTGTTTGGGTATGACAGCAGGGCTGTTTTTTTCTTAGCTTGACCAAATGGATATGGCCCCTTCACACTTTTTTCGTTTTGGGTACAGGCTGCATACCACCTTTTTAGTTTCTCCCTTTTTTGGGGTTTGTTCGGGTATGACAGCAGGGCTGTTTTTTTCTTAGCTTGACCAAATGGACATGGCCCCTTCACATTTTACCACAAAGTAAGACTATGTATCCTTGGACGGTCTCCTCTAGCTTATATGGGCGAAATAAGTCTCTCACATTCCATTTCATTCCACCACTCAAATGACTAGAACAATTAAAATAATATCATGGAATGTGCGGGGGGATGAATAACAGGTACAAGAGGGCTACAGTTTTTCAGTTTCTTAAAATGCACAAGCCTCATGTCATATTCATGCAGGAGACACACCTGGATGGCAGTAAAATATTGACCTTGCGCAAACCATGGGTGCAGAAGGCTCTGCATGCCACCTACTCCACATTTGCAAGAGAAGTTTCCATTCTTGTCAGCAAGAGCATCCCATGTGCCATACACCAGGTGTTTTGTAAACGGGGGTATGTATCAGAA
>BLSH010546710.1:793140-809609 GCA_018402905.1 Glandirana rugosa
GTGGCAGTAATAATCGAACTTTACCATGTGAAAATGCTACTAGTGAATGTGTATGTGCCCCCACCCATTCAATCACCAACTGTTAATTGACCTCCTGATTAAATTGGCTCCCTGGGCACACTTGCCAGCCTAATGGATGGGGATTATAATGCAGTTCTTGACGCTGTGCTAGACTCCTCCAATCCAAACAGGGGAAGTTCTGCTGACCTGCTGTCATGGGCGTCAGCGGCAGGCATGTCGGAGTTGGCGCCGTGGAAACACCCACTATCCCGTAACTACTCACATGTATCGAAGACACACAAATCTGCTGTAAGGATAGACCCCTTGCTTTTGCCAACACCCTGTTGCTGACATTGGTACAGGACGCTGTATACCTAGCTGGAGGTATTTCAGATCACAACCCTATGGCTCTATCCTTGTCGGTGGGGCCCTCTTTGGGGAAGGGTTCATGGAGATTGGCTCCGCGTTGGCTACAAGAGGAACAGTTCACATCCCATCTTCAAACATCTATAGCTTCATACTGGTTGTCTAATGCAGATCCCACTTCTCCCACACAGGTTTGGGATGCATTTAAAGCGGTAATCCGTGGAGAATGTACATCAGCCATAAAATCTGTTTGTAAAGACCACAACGTGGTCATTGAGGGGCTGATAGCTAAGGAGAGGGAATGTGCTACGGGACACGCTGAATCCCCGACTGACGAGTCCTTCATAACGCTTTTGGAGGCTCAGTGTCTCCTCTCCTTGCACTATTCAGACTTAGCCCATACGGAGATCAGACACCATGCAGAGTCATTATTTGTCCAAGGAGATAAAAATGGCAAACGTTTGGCCTTGTTAGTAGCTGACCATCCACCCATCCCTAATATTCCAGCAATTAAAAATGCAACAGGTGACATAGTCTCAGACCCAGGTGGAATTATGGAGGTTTTTGTTCAGTTTTTTTCTACACTGTACTCCTCTATCCCACCATATAACCAAGATGCCTTAGATATTTTTTTTCAAGATTTAACTATTCTAGTGTTGTCTGAGGATGATAGGAAGGCTTTGGATGCTAAAATCACTCAGACAATAGAAACAGACATTTATGCCTTTTCAGCCGAATTCTACAGGACCTACGCAGAGACAGTGGCCCCCAGGCTTAGCACTTTATTTGACTTTTGCCAAAACAATCACACGTTACCACAGTCAATGCTTGAGGCTTATGTAGTCCTCCTTTTGAAGCCGGGTAAGGACCCCCTAGACTGCTCCTCATACCGCCCCATTGCATTACTTAATATGGATCTTAAAATCCTTACCAAAGTTCTAGCATCCCGTTTGGCCAAAGTAATATCATCCTTAGTAAATATAGTCTTTAGGCATCTACAAATCTCTAACATGGACTCATCCCCGAGAGTAATGCTCTCAATCGATATAGAAAAGGCCTTTGACTCGGTGGATTGGGGGTTCATGCACATAGTCTTGGGGCGGATGGGGTTCGGCCCTGGGTTCAGGGGATGGATCTCGTCACTATACAGTTCCCCCAGGGCAGCAGAATAGGCTCTGCCCTGTCTCCCTTCTTTAACATAAATTGGGGTACCAGGCATGGCTGCCCTCTTTCGCCTTTCTATTTGCCCTGGTCATGGAACCGATGACAGTTGCGCTCAGGATGGCGAACCCATCTGGGGCTATCCAAGCGGGATCCATTAAGGAGTGCCTGGTGTTATACGCCGATGACCTTATCCTATTCCTCATGGACCCTGGACTATCCATAAAGACGTCCCTTAAGATTTTAAATGAGTTTGCGGTGTTCTTTGGGTGAATTGGGGGAAGTCGTCCATCCTACCTCTTGCTGAGGGAGCCAGGGCGGCGGCTGACCCATCACTTCCCTTGAGATGGGTCTCTTCACTCTTATCTGGGAGTCAGAATCTCAGCAAACATTAGAGATTACTTGCACTTAAACTTAACCCCATTACTCTCTTTAATCAAACAAAAAATACAGGAATGGGAAAAATTCACGCTTT
The DNA here is from genome assembly GCA_018402905.1 of Glandirana rugosa. NCBI lineage: Eukaryota > Metazoa > Chordata > Amphibia > Anura > Ranidae > Glandirana > Glandirana rugosa. Next base: position 795,143 of record BLSH010546710.1, read on the forward strand.
TTCTAATAGGGAGAATAAACCCATTGAAAATGAAGCTCTTACCGATCATTCTGTACTTCTTGAGACATGTCCCAATCTAAAAACGTTTTTTACCAAACTGAATAACTTAACTAGTTCATTTTTGTGGTCCCCTGGAATACCCAGAATAGGTATTAAAACACTGCAGGAACACCTGGGTCAGGGTGGATTAGCACTTCCAGACTGGAAGAAATATTTTCTTTCCAGTCAAATGGTATTTGTACACAGATGGCTAACAGCAGATGACGGTGACTCGGCCACGGTGCTAGGATTGCGACTGGCTATCTTTAGGGGAGCCAGTCCAGGTAATCCCCTCACTGTCTCTATGAAAGTAACAGCTAAAGCATAGGACATGTCATTGAAACTGGCTTGCCCAAGCTAAGTGGGCTTCTCTCCATCCACGCCTCTCTGGATGAACCCTAAGCTTTTTCACGTCTATCACTATCGGGACCCGATCACCTGGTCTATTAAAGGGATAAAGACCCTGGGAGATATAACTAGAGGAGAACTACTAAATTTTGACCAACTTAAGGCAAGACACAATCTCCCAAATACGTACCTTTTCCGATTTCTTCAGTTACGCCACGCCTTCCAGGCCCAGTTTACAGAAAACGTGATCGAGACATTGTATTCAGGCCTAGAAAATCTACTCTCCATGGTGGATTTCCCCAAAACACTATCTGTAGTATATAAAGAGCTTTTTAAAAAACTCCACTTGCAGTAGTAAAGTGTAGAGAACAATGGGCAATGGAGGTTCCAGACTTGCAAGGGGAGGATTGGGAGGACCTCTGGGACCAACCGTTACAAAATCTGGTGTCTGCTCGAGACAGGTTAATCCAATTCAAATTTCTCCACAGATCATATTTTACTCCCGCAAGGATAGCAAAAATTTATCCTACTACTTCGGCGGAATGCTGGAGATATACTCATTCCCCTACGGATGTGGAGCATATCTTTTGGTCATGTCACCTAATACAGGCTAGAAGTAACATCCTGTATCTCCAAACTCCTTTCAATCCCTATCCCAATGACAGTCAAGGTATGCTTGCTGGGACTAATCGATGAAGTAGTTCAATCTAAAGCACACAAGACCCTACTGACAATCATTCTGTTTTATGCTATAAAGGCAATACTCCTGAAATAAAAAAACATAGCACCCCCCACATTGCCCTTTTGGAAGGGCCTGGTGAATGCTATAATGAATAATCTGGCAAGGGGATATGAAAAGAAATTTAACAACGTTTGGCATACGTGGATGTCCTCGACATCTACCGTGAGATAGGGTTAAGAGTTAAGATAGCGGTGTACTGTACATAATCACTTTAAAGTTGTGTTATTTTCCTGGAGCAACTGCTATGGAAGTGTTCCTTTGTATAGAATAATGAATGTTCCCATGTATGTTCGTCCCAGACAATGCTCTCATTCACTCCCATTAATTAGGGAGATCGTCCTCACAATTGTCCTTACAATGTTATATGGGTTCTTATATCTTATGCATAACATGGATGCAAAACCATGGGTCCAGCTGAGACAGGTTGGGGGGGGAGGGGGTTGGCCAATGTTTAGGGCTTAGTAAACTGTTACTGTTTAATTGTTGTGGACCCCGCATGGTCTATTAACTGGATGGGCCTGACCCAACCAGTAAATGTATTGTATTCTATGTTACTTTATATGAAAACTCAATAAAAACTGAATTTAAAAAAAAAAAAAAAAAAACAACTCATGTCTGGAAAGCTTGGGCATAGAAAGATGCCTGAACCATCCTAGGACAGTCTGCTTCACTTTGCCATCAGTGCTGAAATGCTGTCCTGAGGAACTCTTTTAGGGGTCCAAAGAAGTGAAAATCGCTGGGAGTGAGGTCTGGGGCTGTAAGGGGGAAGTGGCACGTAGTGCGGTGAGCAGTGTTAATTTCACCATTGAAAACGTTCTTGTCATTGTCAGTGACAAAAACAAAACGAAAATTACAGCAAATTTTCATCCACTGACGAAAATCAATTCCTTTTTCCTTAACGCATGAAAACGAAATGAAAATGTGAGGCAGGGATGTTTACCTTTCCCGTTTCCACAGAGCCCCGCCTGCTTCTGCTCCCAGCAAGCAATCGACTGTGTGCAGCCAGCATTATAGGCCTTCAAGTCTCACACCATGACAAATACGACTGCCAGAGACCAGAGCAGCACTGTGCATTACAGCCAGGCCTCCCACGTCCTGACAAGAGTCCCACTCCCGAGTCCCGATTCATGGTGACTGCCCACGTCCAGAGCAGAGAGCAGACAGAGCACCCACTGTGAGTGTGTACATTACAATTACAGCAGGCCTGAAATGAGGCCTCCCCTCAGACCACCGTCCATCCAGAGCACTGTATGTGCATTACAGGCCTCCTCTGACCGCTGGTAGTGGCATCCAGGGCACTGTGCATTACAGGCCATCTCTCAGACCTGAGACCACCCTCCAGAGCACTCTGCGGCATTACAGGCTTCCTCTGACCAGTGACCACTGGCATGGCGGCATCCAGAGCACTGTGCATTACAGGTCATTGCTCAGACCTGAGATCACCATCCAGCACTCTGCAGCATTACAGGCCTCCTCAGACCACCGTCCAGAGCACTCTGCAGCATTACAGGCCTCCTCAGACCACCACCCAGAGCACTGTGCAGCTTTACAGGCCTCCTCAGACCACCATCCAAAGCACTGTGCAGCTTTAGAGGCCTCCTCAGACCGTCCAGAGTGGCTAAATCTGTATCTGTGAGTTAGTTCAAACCTTAATACCATAAACAATAATATAATATTAGATTTTTTTTACTCCATGAGTATATAATGAGTTTACAAATTCTGTAGAAATGCTTAAATAATGCATTACAATTTAACTACACACATTCGATTTTAGTTGACTAAAATTATTTTGACTAAACTGTACTGGAGATTTTATTCAACTAAAATATGATTAAAATAACTGCAGATGACCATTGCCAGATCCTGAAAAACTCCCACACTCAGTTTTGAGGCTGTCAAAAATCGTATGAACGATATAATGCTGAATGAAAAGTTGACGGCCATCGTATCTGATACTCAAACTCTGATGACAAATTTCGTAGGATCTGGCAACCCTGGATCGCTTACTCACAACCCTCTAGGTTTGATCAAACACTCCTTTCACTCATACGGGAACCCCCCCTGGTGCTCCCCCCACAGACCCACTCTTTCTTCCCACTTCCGCCTTTACTTTCTTTTCTTCTTTCCACTTTTCTTTCTTTTTTTCCTTCTTTTTTCTTTTTCTTCTTCTTTTTATGTTTTTATTGCTGGCATGATCAGAGTTAAGTAGTTGCTGATCTGTTTGAGGGCCAGGGTGACTGTCAAACCTTGCCTCTGCAGACAACGATTTTGTGACCTGTCAAGCGGCCGTTGTTGTATTTCCCCTCTTGGGCATAATAAGCATAGAGACTACTTTTTATTTGCTTAGCTGCCCAAGACACAGTACAGGCGGTCCCCGGGTTACAAACAAGATAGGGACTGTAGGTTTGTTCATAAGTTGAATTTGTTTGTAAGTCGGAACAGGTACATTTTTTAAGTGTAGCTTCAGCTAAAACAAATATTTTTAAGCTTTTTGGATAGCATAGGGAAGGGTTAACACCCCTGTAATGTTTGTTTCGCTGTCTATGTTTCTGTTCAGAAGATTTCACCTCACTTCCTGTCCCAATGATAATTGGATTTTGAAAATTTTGGGTTGTTGTGGAAACAAACCTTGGTGATAAAGCATCAGTGGAGACACCTTTGTCCCATAATAACTCTTACAGGAGTGAATTTCCCTTCCTAGGGGGAGATTTCCTCTCACTTCCTGTTGTCTCCCTCCGTTTGTAAGTAGGAGTCGTTCATAAGTTGGATGTTCATAACTAGGGGACTGCCTGTAATGCATATTACAATGTTTCCGTAGAGCTTTGTTGTCTAGTAGGTCCACTGTCATACGGTGGACATCTTTATCGGATGGTAAATTATTGAGCATATTGGTTCTTTACCTCAACTTATATGATTACTGTTATTATTTTGGTTGACAAGCATCACAGATGTCTGCTTCTATTTTGTTATGCAATGTCACGTAATTTTCTATTCTGTTGTTTGATTATGCCTGCTCTTCTTTTTCAATAAAAACCTTTTGTATAGAAAATAACTGCAGATGACTAAAATGGGTCAAAAGACTAACTAAAACTAAGTCAAAATTCAATGCCAAAATTAACACTGGCAGTAAGCAGTATAAGCTTGTGTATTGTCCTGGAGATCCTTAGTGATCAAAGCAGACCTTTCTTTCCACAGATTTGCACATCACTCAGAACACGGCAGTCTTCGATGCCGGTCAAAAGTGGAAAGCTGTCTTGGTATCCAGCGGGTGCTTTTCGAAAATGCACATATTTGTGAATGATTTTGTTCATCATTCCCATAGAGAGATTTGTTTCAGGATCAGGCGTTCCACGTGCTGAATGTTCACAGGAATGACTGCTGTGGGCTGGGAACCACCACAACCAGGATCGTCACTGAAGGACGTACGGATGTTTACATCATTCAAATGTCTTACTGCAGCTGAGCGCCTCATCATCGTACTGTGCTTGAAGTCTTCTGTGGATATCCATGGGTTTTACACCTTCATTCATAAGAAACGTCATCACCACATGCTGTTCCATGCACACACTAACACTGTTATCTGCGATCTTGATTAACGGTCTCTGGACAGGCCCGTGACATGTACGCTGCCTATCAGTAATAGGAAACACTTGCCACTTACTACTGCGTGTAGTACCAACACGCTAGCATCCCTTTTTATACCTGCAAAAATAAAGTTCTGGTTTGACTTGAACACTCCTTGTATTTTACCTTTAAAAATGTAGCAATGCAATGTTCATTTGTGAGAACTAGCAAAAGTCTAGTTATTCATAAGCAAATAATTTAGAATGAATTGTTTTTGGCTTCTGGGTGGTTTGTATTATTGCCTAATCATAAAAGTTTAGCTGGGCACATTTGATTTAGTCAGAACTGATCATGGGGGGAAAGAGGCTGGGAGAAGATCACTGGCCATGAGTGGAAAAAATAGGAGACAGAATGGCAGCTGAATGTGTACTGAAATAGGGGGTGGGTAAATGAGGCAAAATTGCAACTGGCCTAGAGAAGAGGAGGCAAAATGTGACCTGACAAAGGTCAATGGGTAAGTAAATATAAATTGCCATAGAAAATATTATCAAGGACCAAAGGAAGAGAGAAGATACAGTAGGATTTGATCACAGACGTTATAAAAAAAAAGGCTGAATGTGATCTGATCATGGACCATAGGGCTGCAGGAAGGATTCCCAGGAAAGGTCATGGAATGCTCCACTGAGAACAGGAGTTTAAATGTCTTGCAATATATAAAGAGCAAAGTGTACTCTTTCTGAGAATAGTTAATTGTAAATGCTGTGTTTATTTAAGTGTAAATGCCATTAGCTTTGTGGCTTATATAGAGTTTCTTAATACTCCAGTGATAACAACATGTTTTGTAAGACTTTGAAACATGGGGAGGGGGTCAGGTGACTGTGGAGTGGAAAAGTATGGCTGCACCAAGTCACCCAGGTGTGTGCTAAGGTGCCCAAACAGGCATAACAATCATTGTTTGCTCCCATACAGCGCTATCTGGACTGCAACATACAGTATGGCAGGTGTGAGGAAATGCTGTAAAGTAAGAATGCTTTCAAAAAGATATATTTTATTTGTTTATTTTTATCAATTTACAAAATGCAAAGTGAACAAACAGAAGAAAATCTAAATCAAATCAATATTTGGCGTGACTACCCTTTGGCATCAAATCAGCATCAATTTTTCTAGGTACACTTGCCCACCGTTTTTGAAGGAACTCGACAGGTAGGTTGTTTCAAACATCTTGGAGAACTAACCACAGATTTTCAGTTGATGTCTGCTGCCTCAAATCCTTCTGTCTCTTCATGCAATTCCAGACAGACTCAAGTATGTATAGATCAAGGTTCTGTGGGGGCCAAACCATAATTTCCAGGACTCTTTGTTCTTATTCTCGCTGAAGAGAGTTCTTTATGACATTGGCTGTATGTTTGGGAGTTGTTCCCCTGCTGCAGAATAAATTTGGGGCCAATCATACGACTCCCTGATTGTACACTCCAGCAATATGGCCATGCTAGGACACAACTCCTCAAAGATAGCTGTAGGAGTATACCAGCCACTTTGCTACATTGTCTACCTCCATAATTTTGAAATTCCACATACATAAATAAATTTACCTCTGTATGACATGACTGTCTTTTACTAGCCTTGTACATGTTGTTAATGTTTTGTGTGACTTCTGGGAGTTCAGTGAAGCCCTACGCGTTACGACGCACCATGTGACTTCCTCAGGGAACTGAGGAAGTCATGTGGTGTGACGTAACGTGTAAGGCTTCTCAGAGCAGAGAGTGGACCGCAAGTGATGTGAGAGGCAGTTACTGCCGAACATTTTACTAATTTTGATACGATTGTAAAGTTTTTTGATGTGACATCAGAAATTAGTAAAATAATTGCACATGACAATTTTAAGAGGGTGGCATTAAATTCAGAGTTTGACTCACACTTTGATTATACAGAGTTCCTTTTCTGATTTATGGTGGCATGGCGGACTGAAGGAGTGCTACTTTGGATCCATGACAGGTGTGGGTCATATGTGAAGAGCTATAAAGAAACTCAGCATCCAAGCGATTTTTGACCTTCTTTTTAGTTAAAGAGGTCATGGCAGTCTGGTGAGTAATATTCCAGTAGAGCATATTGGGTGCAAATGAAATTGGTGGTGATGGTTTAATGACACTTCACATTGAAAAATCAAGAAGCTGTGTTTAAGAAGAGCACAAATGAACTTTATTTGAAACACTGTATGTTTTTTTTTTTTTGCACTTTATGACTTTTATGTGCTTTTATTAGGTGCATACTGTATCTCAGTATTAATATTATTTATTGTACATTTTTAGTTACTATTGCACCATAGCGCCCACACTTTATTCTTAAACAGTTAAACTAGCAGGTTTTAAGAGAGCAACTTAGTGCTAAGCATATATTCCATCCATAATGGCAATGATTTTTCAAGTTGCAGTTGCAGACAGCTGGAGGAAGTGTGCAGTTAAGCTTCAGGTCCTGCTCAATCATTTGTTTTACATATATCTAATGCAATGACAACATTGTTTGCACTCTACTAATTTTACATTTTGTTGTTTTAAGAGTTGAGCTTGGAGAATATCAATCAGTTTCCTGGCAGGCTCATACAAATAACTTAGACTTCCAGCCCACTTTTGTTTAAACATGTATCAGATCTCAGGCTTGCATAACCATAAATCTTTCTAAAACTAAGATATTAACCTGTTGGCGACAATGACAGCACCACAAGGGTTATTGAATGCAACATGTAAAAGATGAAGCTGAAGATCTGTGGTTTTGGCTGCGTACTATACCCAGTGTTTCAATATAACCACTTTCTCAGCTGTGTCTGATTCAGAAGCTACATAAGAAGGAGGATGCTAATATCTATGAGTGCTAAGCAGAATGGTGTACCATAGGGTTCATATGGTACACGTATACAGCACATAAAAAAAAAACCAACATAAAGAGTTTTTGTACAAATGCTTGGCATGATAAAAACATAAATCTCCCCTCTCTCGTGTTCCCTTTCAATATATTTTTATCATTTTTTATATTTTTAATATATTTTATCATGTGTAGTGTATTTAAAGTGGTTCTAGAGGCTGAAGTTTTTTGTTGCATGGAGATAAAAAGCCTTCAGTATGCAGCTCTCCCCCAGACCCCCCTAATACTTACAGTCAAGGTAATGGAATCACTTCTGAAAAGAAGGTTCATTGATCACCTAAAAATACACAGCTAGCTGGACCCAAAGCAGCATGGCTTTACTGAGTGCAGATCGTGTCAGACAAATCTGATTGAATTCTTTGACTATATTACCAGTGTTTTGGACCAGAGTGGTGCTATGGACATAGTGTATCTTGATTTCAGTAACGCATTTGATACAGTTCCACATAATGATCTAATACAAAAGTTGTACAAGCTGGGACTTAACCCTTGGGTGGTTCAGTGGATATGCAGTTGGCTAAAGGATAGATCCCAGAGTGTGGTTGTAAATGGGGTTCACTCAGAGCAAAGACCAGTCACTAGTGGGGTACCACAAGGCTCTGTACTAGGTCCTGTTCTATTTAACCTATATGTAAGTGATATTACTAAAGGTTTGTTGGGCAATGTATGTCTCTTTGCTGATGATGCAAAGATGTGTAATAGGGTTGATATCCCTGGAGGTGTCTGTAAATGAGGTGTCTGATTTGTGTGTGGACGTCATCACACACCTTGCGCTGTACCTGGCGATGTATAGGAGCAAAAAAGGCATGCAATAAAAGCACGCTCCGGACAGAGTGAGTACTCCACACAAGCCTGGGCCTACCGCACGTGCACTCTGCAGCATGGAGACACAGACAGAGCCCTCACCAGATGGTGCCATATACGCAGGTTTGCCTGCCTTTGATGCTCTTATGGCTGCCATTACTACCTGCCAAAGTACCCTAACGACGGAGATAGAATATGTACAAACTGAAACAGCACTTATCCGCCGCGATATGGACGCCTTCCGAGAAAGGGTAATGGAAGTGGTGAGGCGGGTGTCTGAGGTTGAAGATGGCCACAGAGACCACCAGGCTGACATACACACCCTGAAACTTAAGGTGAAACACCTAGAGGTCAGGGCCAAGGATGCAGAAAATCGAAATAGACGGAGTAACCTTGGGCTCCTGGGCCCCCCGGAGGGGGCCGAGGGTGATGACTCGGTGTCCTTCATGGAGCGGCTGCTCCCCTCTCTGCTACCCAGGGCCAGATTCTCTCCACACTTCTCCTTTGAAAGAGCCCACCACATGCCGACTACCAGGGGACCAACAGGAACCCCACCTCGCACCTTTTTTTTCAAGCTTCTGCACTACAGGGACAGAGACATGATCCTGCGGGAGACCCGTCAGCAGGGCAAGCTAAAGTTTGAAAATGCTATATTGATGGTCTTCCCTGACTACACAGTCGAGACTCAACATATGCGGAAATCTTTTGACCATGTCAGGGAACTTCTAAGATAAAAAGGGATGAGATACAGTATGCTCTTCACGGCTAAGCTGCGGGTCCAAGATGGCGACCGGTACAGTTCTTCACCTCGCCAAGAGAGGCTATACTAATGTCTACTTTTTACATGACAGTATACCTAAGAAATGTGATGTACTTGATGGTTGTGTTGTGCTATGCCTAATTCGAATCCAGTGCTGGGGCCCTCCAATGACTGTACTTGCCCCTCTTACTATCATTTTCACACCAAACCCAGATGGCGTCCTTTAATATTCTCTCCTGGAACACACAAGGCCTAACTCCCCTATTAAATGGTCCATAGTATTCCAATTCATCGAAACCTATAACCCTCACATATGTGTGCTTCAGGAGACACATTTAACAGGGAGTAGAGTCCTAAGCCTTAAAAAGCCATGGGTGGGCTATCACTACCACTCCACATATTCTAGCTTTGCGCGGGGAGTCAGCATATTGGTACTAAAGTCCCTTCTGTTCAAACTTCTAGACCTAGCGCTGGATCCGGACGGCAGATATGTGGTAGTCCATGCACTGGTCCATTCAGTGTCGTGGGTCATTGCGGGGGTGTACCTCCCACCACCTGCATCCATATCTCTCCTAAACCAAATTAAGGCAAACATTGCAGTTTTCCTGGGACAATGTGGTGCTGGTCCCCCTTCAACCTTCTTCCGAACCCTGAGGTGGACAGACTCTCATCTGGGGGTCCCTCCCGTCAGGGTTTGGCAACATGGGCTTACGGTTTAATTGATGCATGGCGTTGGAAGAATTCCCGATGCCAAAGCTTTTACTTACAACTCTGCTACGTACAAAACTTTCTCTCGCACCGACCTGGCATACATGGGAAAGGATGTTCTCTCTAGGCTTAAAGATATACGCATCTTAACCAGAGGGATCTCAGATCATGCCCCATTTCTCATGTCAGTAGACTCCTCGGTCCTCCCCTCAGACAGATTATGGCGATTGTCCAGATATTGGCTTCTGAGGTGGATTTACGGTTTAAAGTAGAGTTGGGCTCCTACTGGACTGGTGATCCCAACTCTGCACCAGCTACCACGGTGTGGGAAGCCTTTAAGGCCTACACTGGAGGGCAGTATCAAACCATCATAGCGGGAGTGCGCAAAGGACATAAGGCGGAACTTCTGGGAGCTGAGGCAGAGGTGGTAGCTCAGGAGGTCCTACATGTCAGCACCCAGGACGCCCATCAATATACTAGGCTTCAATCTCTGACTAACTGTGTAATGCGTTTGCGTACTCAACTGACTCGGAAAAAACTTCTCTACCAATCTCAACGTATCTTTGAGCAGGGGGAGAGGACAGGGAAACTCTTAGCTTGGCTGTCCAGGGAACAATCTGGAGCCATATCCATCGCCCACATTCAGGGTTCGGATGGCTCCCTCCTCTCCTACCCCTCGGAGATAAACCAGTGCTTTGTGACTTACTACAGGCAACTATATAGTTCCCGGGTAAACTATGACCCACAAGACCTTATCACATACCTAGACGAAGTTGACATCCTTGTTCTCACTAAGACTTATTCCCAGAGATTGGATGCGCCCATCACAGCCGAAGAAATACATAAAGCGCTGAAGGGAATGCAGACGGGCAAGACGCCTGGCCCTGATGCCAACCCCTGTTGAGTTTTATAAATTGTACGCAGAAGAACTGGCACCCAAATTACAGTCCCTTCTAGCTACCTCATTGGAGCTGGGAAATCTTCCGGACTCTATGAGTGATGCAGTGATAGTGGCCATACCCAAGCCAGGTTAAAACCCCACCGCTCCTCATACAGACGATTTCACTCTTAAATGTCGAAGCCAAGGTTCTTGCCAAGGTGCTTGCCAATCGTCTGAATATGATCATTACAGCCCTGACTCACCCCAACCAAACAGGCTTCATGCCGGGTAGAGGCACGGAGATAAACATCAGGAGGCTATACACTCATATTGACATAGCGGGTTCTGGCTCTGCAGGGGTCGTGGCCTCTCTCGATGTGGAGAAGGCCTTCAACTCCGTAGAGTGGAGATACCTGTGGGCTGTCCTGGAACATTTCGGTTTTGGTCCCAAATTCATGACTTGGCTGTGCATGCTGTACACCCATCCCAGAGCATGGGTCTGCACCAATGGAACTGTTTCGGAGACGTTTGAGGTGGGGAGGGGAGTTTGACAGGGATGCCCACTATCCCCTGGGTTATTCGCACTAGCCGCAGAGCCGCTTGTGATCAAGATTAGGGAGATCCATCTGTGGTTGGGATTCGGGTGGGTCCATTAGAGGAAACAATTTCAGTCAGTCAGTAATATTCCCCTTGCATCCCTCAAATCCCCAGGCCAATACGAGTACCCCCCTATGCTGGGTTGACGAGTTCACGTATCTTAGAGTCAGGGTTACTACCAAAGCAACTGAATATCTGGCTAAGAATGTTTTGCCTGTCCTTATCCAACTTACCCAGAAGTGCAGGACTTGGAGCTCACTGCCACTTTCCCTGGTTGGTAGAAGTAATTTGCCAAAAATTGTCTACCTCCCCTAACTACTATAGTTTTTCAGGAACACCCCGACACACATACCAAAAACCTTCTTTCAGAAACTAGAATCCGTGGTGACTTCCTTCATTTGGGCAGGGGGTCCCCCAAGGATAGCTAAACAAATTTAATTCCTCCCCGTCTGGGGGGGGGGGCTCGCACTTCCGAATTTCATGCTCTACTATTGGGCGGCAGTTTTGGTGACAGTTAGATGGTGGTTCTCCCAGCCCAAACAGAACCCGGCGGTGACCCTAGAGGCAGCAATTTTAGGCTTTTATGCAGCATTATCTAACCTGGCATTCAGGGGGCGGGATGCCCACCCCTCGGTCACTTACCAAATGGGGGTGGTGCTTCACGTCTGGAAGACTTCCAGAGCTGCGGGGCAGAAACCCTCCTGTATTTCTCCACATACTCCGCTGTGGGGTAACCCCAACTTTCAAATTTCTACCAAATCCCCAACCAGGTGTTGTGGGCACAGAAAGGGATTACCAAGCTGAAACACATCATGACTGGGAGTTTTATTACGCCCTTTCATGAACTAGCTACGACTTACTCACTACCCCACTCTTACCAGTTTAGATACTGTCAGTTACAACACGCCTTCAGAGCCCAATTCCCAAACCCTATGACCTTTGATTCTGACCCGATCAAGCGACTGCTGACATCCGGAACTGATGGGAAAACCCCTGCCTTCATTATACCCGTATCTCACGGTGACTCATGCCCCTGTATCCACAAAAAACAAGGACAAGTGCGTAGTGGATATCCCGACATTGGGAGATAAGGAATGGGATGACTGTATTGCCACCTTTAATCCCTCCACGATCTCTGCCAAAGACCGATTTATCCAGCTAATATTTCTGCATAGGGCTTATTACACTCCACAGAGGCTTGCAGGGATATACCCCAGACTTATTCAACTATGTACTAGATGCTCAGGAGAGTTGGGAACATTTTGGCATATGATGTTGGCTTGCCCTTGTCTACGGACATACTGGCAGGATGTAGCGCATACACTCGGAAAGCTCTGTGGAATGGAGGTACCGCAGGACCCCTTGGTCCTGCTCCTGAGCCATTTAGAAGGCATCGAGGAGGACCGATATACTAAACTCTGTATGTAAACTGTCCATTCCTGTACTATTTCCTCACTGGATCTGCTTCATGACTGTTATTGTCAAATTGCATTGTACTCACATTTTGTTAACGTTAGTCTGTCTGGCTTTGTCTTAAATGTTCAATAAAAACTTTTCTGTTAAAAAAAAAAATAGGAGGCTCTCTTTGGCCCGGCTTACCTTGCCACTATCCCCACTAGGAGGATTCTCTTGGTTTACCCCAGGGAAGGACCTAGCCTTTTTTAAACCTTGGGGAGGCACAAGAAATTTGCTGCTTTCGCTTTATGACGGACACCAATTTAAAGTCCCTGGTTGAACTCCTTAGGGAATGGGGTATATCCCCCAGAGACAGCTGGCAGCATATCCAGCTCACTCATTTTTTCAGGACACTGTACGGCGGCTTAAGACCTAGTGACTCTTTGACCAGCTTCTGATCCATGTGTCTAGACAAGGATGATACTACCCACTTACTCTCCAAACTCTACGAGCTTCTATTGGATAGGCATTCCAACACCACCGCTTACTACATCAGAGAATGGGAGAGGGAATTGGGCAGAGATCTACCGAAGGATACCATAGAAAAGATCACTACACTGGCTCACACATCCTCAGTTAATTCCAAAACTCAGGAATGTTGCTATAAGTTCCTGTCCAGATGGTATAGAGTACCGGAAAAGTTGTACCGGATACTTCCATCAGTGCCGAATCTCTGTTGGAGAGGGTGCGGACAGAAAGGTATCTTCCTCCATCTATGGTGGGATTGCCCAATTATTCGTCCCTTTTGGACAGAGGTCCATAATTTTATTAACAAGGTGACCAACTATCAGATTGCTGATGATCCTTACCCATTCTATTCCACGATACAGCGCAGTTGGTGGGGTCCTATAGATGCTCCCTGATGCGTCACCTCCTCAATGCTGGTAAATGCCTCATCCCCATTGATTGGAAGTCCCAGTCGGCTCCCTCAGTTAAGGAGTGGCTGCTAAGAGTGCAAGACATCATGGGGGCAGAGGAGTGGAGACATAGGTGTGCCAATACCATCCTAAATGTTATCATTGCTGGGCCTTATGGATAGATAGATTTTCAATTAAATTTTCAATCCTCTGACTTGTATAAACAATTAACGCTTTGATCTTGATAACCTATAAAGTTTTCTGGACTACTTACGCTCTTTTTTGAGGCTGGATGATAAGGGTGTACCCCAATAAAATGTTTTGTTATCTTTGATATTTGACATATTGTTTCCCACTCCCTTTTTTTTCTTTATTTTCCACTCCATTGCCCCGCACCCTCTCCTATCCTTTCCTCTCCTACCCCCCCCCCCGTTACCTCACCTTTTATTTCTTTTTTTTCCCTCACCCTTTGTTATACAGTTTATAGTTTCTATTGTTTTGTAAAATAACCCCATGTGGGAATAGTAGGTCGGAGTTTTTTCTCGCATTCATCAGGTCTTTTGAAATATCCAATAGTTCTAGTTTCGCAATTAACAAATATGTTCAGTCTCCTAACTTTTAAATTAACTTTTAGATAGATAGGTATTCCGGGTCGTTACTATTGTAAATCCTACCATAACCGTGTGGATACAGAGGTGAGGAGACGGGGGTACTACAGAACGTGAGAATCGTCGGTGAGGAATTGACTCCCTCGGCTGACCCTGAAGGTTAGTTACCCCTACTCCGTAAATGGT
>BLSH010546710.1:819523-830116 GCA_018402905.1 Glandirana rugosa
CATTTTGAATCCAACTTTTGTTTTTTCAATGGGAAGAGGGTCATGTGACACATCAAACTTATTGGGAATTTCACAAGAAAAACAATGGTGTGCTTGGTTTTAACGTAACTTTATTCTTTCATGAGTTTCTGACCACTTATAAAATGTGTTCAATGTGCTGCCCATTGTGTTGGATTGTCAATGCAACCCTCTTCTCCCACTCTTCACACACTGATAGCAACACCGCAGGAGAAATGCTAGCACAGGCTTCCAGTATCCGTAGTTTCAGGTGCTGCACATCTCGTCACCACCCATCTTGAAAAGTTTCCCCCCTCACATATACTAATGTGCCACAAACAGGAAGTTAATATCACCAACCATTCCCATTTTATTAAGGTGTATCCATATAAATGGCCCACCCTGTATACAAACATGGAATGGCGCTGAATCTGTTTCTAAATACAGCCAATATTAAAGTCCTCACATACAAAAATATATATATATATATATATATATAAAAACGCACATGCATATCTCAATAATAAGTGATAAATGTCACTCAAAGGTGACCACAATATGCATTATAGCCAAAGTCCTGTGAGAAAGGTATGAATAACAACACAATTGATGAATAAGTACTGAATAATAATCAGAAGTGACCACAATGTGTGGAATAACGAAAGTCTAGTACAGAAAAGGTGAGTATCATAAAACACAGCTCTTAGTGAAAGTGCTAAATTGTTGCTTAGGAATCCTGTGCTAAAAAATTTCTCATGCAGTCCAGTGCTTAATCCAACCTGTTTGTGACCCATTGGTCTCATACCCTGCTGGATGCAGTGTTTTAAACTGTAAGGCTCTACACTTGTTTTAATAAACCCAGTTGTTTGTAATACACCATGAGCATTATTGTTTCTCCATGTGCGAGCTAATCGACCACCATTCTGATTGAGTGACATATATTATATGGAGGCCAGTGTTTGATCCAATGCCTGATACTTTGTTGATTAAGGTGAGCGGCCATTGCACTTATTGGTGAAGTGTATCTATTCCTTTGGATTAAATTGATTGTAAGGGTTTGTTTTTTGTTTTTTTTTAAACAACAAACATGTTATACTTACCTGCTCTGTACGAGGGTTTTGCACAGAGCAGCCCCGATTCTCCTTTTCTGGGGCCCACCTGCGGTACTCCTGGCTCCTCCTCTTCATTGTGTGCCTCCAGGGATATCCATGGGGGCAACCGTGCGGGCACGCTCATGAGTCCCGCTGCTGCGTCCATTGACACTGACAGCAGAATCAGCCCCGCCCCAAACTCCCGTGTCACTGGATTTGATTGACAGCAGCGGGAGCCAATGGCTCCGCTGCGATCAATCTATCCAATGAGGACCAGAGACAGCGGTTGGAGCTGATGGGCTCGTGCTTGTCGCTGGAATAATCAGATTCAGGTAAGTAAAAGAGGGGCTCTGGGGGGCTTCTGAAGCACAGAAGGTTTTTCACCTTAATGCATAATGCATTAAGGTGAAAAAACATGATACTTTACAACTCCTTTAACCACTTCTCTTTAGGTGGACGTCTATTGACGTCCTGCCTTTGAGAGGTGATATCTGAATGGTGCCTGCCGCTACAGGCACCATTCAGATATTGTTTTTATCTTCTGGCGATTCTGTGTTTGATAAAAGTGGTCTTAGTGGCAGATTCGCCGCAAGATCACTTTTATCAGCGGCAGGAGAGGTGCCCCCCCGCCGCTTTCCCGTCAACTCGCCGCTTACCGGACCCACCAACAGCGGCGGAGATGAACGGATCCTCTCCCCCCCCAGTGTCTGTGAGCCGATCGGCTCCATAATACGGCAGGGCGGAAATTACGTCAGAAGTCACTTCTGCCCAACGGTCTTAAAGGGCCCATTTTTTTTTTTGCACTGTCATTTTTTTTCAAATAATTTTTTTTTTTTTTTTTTTTTTCCATTTTAGTGTAAATATGAGATCTGAGGTCTTTTTGACCACAGATCTCATATTTAAGAGGTCCTGGCATGCTTTTTTCTATTACAAGGAATGTTTACATTTCTTGTAATAGGAATAAAAGTAATCTTTTTTTTTTAAAAAAAAAAAACAGTGGAAAAATAAAAAGTACAATAAATAATTAAAAAAAAAAAAAATGAAAGCGCCCCATCCCCGTGAGCTGTGCGCAGAAGCGACCGCATACGCAAGTCCCGTCCACATATCAAAACGGCGTTCAAACGCCGCAATCATTAGAGCGAGAGCAATAATTCTAGCACTAGACCTCCTCTGTAACTCAAAACTGCTAACCTGTAGAATTGTTAAACTTTGCCAATGGAGATTTTTAAGTTGCAAAGTTTGTCCCCATTCCGCGAGCGGACGCAATTTTGAAGCATGACATGTTGGGTATCATTTACTCGGCGTAACATTATCTTTCACAATATGGAAAAAAATTTGCCTAAGTTTACTGTTTTCTTATTTTTTAACTAAAAAAACTGAATTTATTAAAAAAAAAAAGCACGCTTGGAAGACCGCTGCGCAAATGCGGTGTGACAAAGTTTTGCAATGACCGCCATTTTATTCTCTAGGGTGTTAGAAAAAAATATATAATGTTTTATAGCAAAAAAACTGTTTTTAACTCATAAACACCGAACCCAAAAAACAGGCTCGGTATGGAAGTGGTTAAGCACTGGACTGCATGAGCAATTTTTTACCACTGGATTCCTAAGCAACAATTTAGCACTTTCACTAAAAACTGTGTTTTATGATACTCACCTTTTCTGCACTGGACTTTTGTTATTCCACACATTGTGGTCACTTCTGATTATTATTCAGTACTTATTCATAAATTGTGTTGTTATTCACACTTTTCTCACTGGATTTTGGCTATACTGCATATTGTGGTCACCTTTGAGTGACATTTATCACTTATTATTGAGATATGCATGTACGTTTTTATAAATATATTTTTGTATGTGAGCACTTTAATATTGGCTGTATTTGGAAACAGATTCAGCACCATTCCATATATTTGGATTATCATTGTTTATGTATGTGGTGACACTACAAGGAATGGCAGCTTTATCCACTGAACATTAGATATTGATCGCCATTTAGAAACACCTCTTTGTTTTTTTCATTAGCAATCACCTTGTTATTTAGCGCACTGGTTATTCGCCTTATTATACAGAACATGAAAGTGATACTGTGCATGCAGAGGGGGTGAGTTGGGTCCCTCTGTCAAAGGATATCCATGAATGGGTGAAACTTCTTACTTCTCTTATCTAGGATTTATGTTGTTCCATGAGCTACAGTATGTTGAGCTACAAAATGAAGTTACAATGAAAAAAAAAGCCTGTTTGGTAATGAGTAAGGGGAGTTCAAAGGTGTCATTAAGGCCTCATGCACACAGAACGTTAAAAAAAGTTCTAAAAACATCAGTAGTTTTGCAGTGAGTTTTTCAGCTTTTATCAGCGTTTTGCACTGACGTTTTTGAGCAGTAGCTTTTTTTTTCCCCCTCAATAGATCTAAAACAGTAGAGTAATGTAAGGTTATAGACGGAACTAAAGGGGTTCCTTTGCCGCGCTATGGCTAGTAGTGTGGTAGAGTGGGGCAGCGGATGTGACAGACACAGATGTCAAATACAAAGTGAAAATTGATGTAATTAAACCGCGCTCCGCACTTATAGTGGAAAATATGCAAGTGCAAAAATAGCGCAATAGAACAAATGAAGTACATAAAGTGCATAAAATGTATACATTTCAAAACATATAAGTGAAATGCATAATCCCATGAACATTAATAGATGGAAAATAAATAAGTAAAGAGTCCCAAAAATCAAAACTCACATGTGGAGTTCATGATTTCATCCTCAGTGATAAAGTAAATAAATAAATAAAGAAAACAAAATGAAATGAAGTATAGTCCCAATTCAATACGTCATCAGAAAAAATATGTGGACTGATAGATCTCTGAATACCATGAAAGACAAATTCATATAGCGTGACAGTTCACTCAGTGCAGACAGTTCAGTCAGTGCAAACAGTGTCACAGTTCACAATGGTCAGATGTCAATCCTCTAGACGGGCCAAATGACAATCCCTCCACCGAACAACAGTGTCATATCCCACTCACCGATGGGTATGATCCCCATGACAGAGATCATATGCGTTCACATCAATCCTCCTGCAATAGTCACGGCTGTATCCTGATCCTGGACGCTGGCTAGCTTGCTGTACCAACCGCAGGGGTACATTTGTCGGTGATCTGTGGCACCCCCGTATGAGGATGGTGAGGCCGATGAGGCTTCTAGCACATGTCTGATCCTTATAGGATATAAGGATGCTATCAGAGGCAGCACATATTACACATATTAGGCACACAGTTAAAGTGGTTGTAACCCTAAAGCAACCTTTCACTGGCAACCCCTCTCCTTTATCCAACAATAACACACTCTGTTAAGTGTTTGTTTAAAAAGATGCCTCTAAATACCTTTCTCCAGTTATCTTCAGGTCGGTTACGTGACTCCCGGCCACTCTGCTACTACGATCCAGGGCTACAGTGGGAGGAGCCCAGATCTACCTCTGACATCGGCCGGGAGTCACATGACGGCTGTGCTGGCCACTTGGCACCTCCCACTGTTTCCCTGGATCATAGCAGCAGTGCGGCTGGGAGTCACATGACCGGCCTGAAGATAACTGAAAAAAGGTATTTAGAAGCATATTTTTAAATAAACACAGAATGAGTTATCGCCGGATAAAGGAGAGGGGCTGCCAGGATGTTTTGTAAAGATTTTTTTTAATACGAATAGCAACAGGAGGGGGGGGGGTGGAGACAGAGACACAGACATGGGAGCTGGGAGCTAACAGGCAGGGAGGGTGGGGGTGAGGAGCACAGAGGAGCGCTGTGGATGATAGAGGCATGTAAGCTGACCACTGTAGTCAGGGCTCAGGTTTATCGTGGTCAGCTCACAGAGGGGGACACAGGAAGTGGCAGGATCAGCCAGGTTTTTTACAGATTAGAGAGAGGCCGATAAGACAGGACAAGCACTGAACTGTTTAATCTGCTACAAGGGAACAGGATCTCTATTATTTTTTGGGGGGGTTACAAACACTTTAACCCTCTGATTGCCCCTAGAATTCAACCCCTTCCCAACAAGTGTCATTAGTACAGTGACAGTGTACAGTATTAGCACTGATCACTGTATTAGTGTCACTGGAGATGCCAGTGTCAGTCAGTTCCCACCCAGTGCCATTTAGTGTCAGATTCCCCACCATCACAGTCCCACTATAAGTCGCTGATCACCGCCATTACTAGTATAAAAAAATAAATAAAAATTTCACTATATATACCATCGTTTGCAAACGCTCTATTTTTTTATATATATATATATTTTATAGCAGAAAGTAAAAAAATATTGTTTTTTTTTTTTTTCAAAATTTTCAGTCTTTTTTCGTTTATATAATAAAAAATAAAAAAACAGCGGTGATCAAATACCACCAAAAGAAAACTATTTGTGTGAAAAAAAAGCTATACTGTAAATATCAGATGCGTACAATGTTGCATGTCTTCACAATTGCCACTTAAAGTAGCACAGTGCCGAATAGCAAAAAATGGCCTGGTCATGAAGGGGGTAAAACCCTCTGTAGCTGTAGTGATTAATGGGATATTTAGAAGGATCTGAACTGATGTAAATGGATGCTGTCCATTTTCTACCATTCCATTTTATAGGCAAGAAACATTTTTTGTTTATACTTTCTTCATCTCTGATTTCTGCAACAACTGAAAAGGATGCAAAAAACTGGATGTAAACTGAACTGAATGGAAGACAGGTGTGCAAACTAATGTAACCTCAATCTGTATTCATCAGTTTTTGCTTAGCAAAGAATGTGACTGAACTAATGTCACAGTGGTGTAGTGGGTAGCACTCTCGCCTAGCAGCAAAAGAGTTGCTGGTTTGAATCCCCACCGCAACACTACCTGCCTGGAGTTTGCATGTTCTCCCTGTGCCTGTGTGGGTTTCCTCCGGGTACTCTGGTTTCCTCCCACACTCCAAAGACATGCTGGTAGGTTAATTAGATGCTCTCTAAATTGGCCCTAGTACATGAATGTATGAATGCGAGTTAGGGACCTTAGATTGCAAGCTCCTTGAGGGTAGGGACTGATGTGAATGTACAATATATATGTAAAGCGCTCCGTAAATTGACAGCGCTATATACCTGAAATGAATAAATGATGTCGCCCGTATGAAAGGACCCATATACAGCGGTTCAGCCTCAGCTCCTTGACATTTATGACAAAGAGGAGTGTCACATTTACCCATTTTAAATAGTCTGGATGGTGTAAATACTTTGTGAAACTTTCCACCCAAAAGGGGAGGCTCCACTTGTTTGCCTCCTTCCCCCCCCCTCAGCTGCCCCATTTGGCACCTTTCGGGGGGGGGAGAGCGGGTACCTAGTTTTGATGGGTACCCACTTCTGGCTGATCTCGCTGCGGCAAAGTCTTTCCCCCGCCGCCAGGCCATTCACAAAGAGCAGCGCACTTCACGCATATGCAGTAGAGAACCGGCTGTGAAGCCACATGGCTTCACTATCGGTTTCCCTTACAATAAATGGTGGTGGCAGCACCCGAGAGCCAATTGAAAAATCGGCTGGATTTGTGGACAGGTAAGTGTCATAATATTAAAAGTCAGCAGCTACAGGATTTGTAGCTGCTGACTTTTAATTTTTTTCTGGAGGAGTCTGGAGCTCCTCTTGAATAATACTATCTTTAAATAAAATGACTGTGAAGAAGTAGGAAATGGAAGATTTTTTCGAGGCTCAACAAGAGCTGCAATATCTCTCCCCCATTGATCCCTATCTTTTTGAAGTTTAGAGTCTTACTTCTGCATGAATGACAGGAGACAAGTTTTGTGTGGGTAGGCAAAAGCAGCATCGTTTCTGATGAGTTTCTAACAAGTTTGGAAGAGTAATCCTCTGAGAGGCAAACTGGGCTACAGTGGCATGTCTTAAACAGATATCCGAAATAGAACATACTGTATCCATCTCTTGTAAGTCTCTTTAGGGAGTTAAGATATTTGAATGCAATTGGTACATTTTAGAAGTACACAGGAGTTTGTTTGTGCCTCTTAGTTCATATGACCTAATACTAGGTCATATGAACGTAGGCTGGGTTCACACTATTGTGTGAACCCCACATCCAATTTGCTATGGCAGGAGATTTTGACCAGCTCTCTATGGAGCCGGCTCACACATCTCCACTGCGGCTCCGGTGCGAATTTGCACAGGAGACCTGTGTGTCTTTTGGTCCGTTTCAGCCCATGTTAACACATATGTGATCTCAGACAGTGCATGCGATTCACACCCCGCACTGCAGGTGCCGATCGCATGCAATGTCTGTGCAGTGTGAGTTCAGCCATACAGTTGTATGGATGAACTCGCATTAGAGTCATAGAAAAAAAAAAGTGCTTGGACTTTTTTTCCCCCCGCACTGAAATCGGATCATATGGGTGTTCTCACTTATGCAATCCAATTCCTGTGCAAGTTCACAGTTCGCACTGCGATCTGTAAACCGATCTGAGGGTGTCAGTAACAATGTATTGACACCCGCAGCGGATCACAGAGAGCAGTGTGATCTGCCTGTGGAAGAGATGCAATGCGGGAACCGGCACTGTAATCGGTTCCCGCATCGCACATATGTGAACCTAGGCCCAGGTCTGAATTCAGCCAAAAATTTGAGCTGAAATCGGACCTGAAACGGTGAACCAGGAAGCACTGGACCCCTGCTGGGAGCTGCATGTGAAGATAGTGTGAACCCAGCCTTAGTCCTCCAAACCAAATACATTAGATCAGCCATTCTCAACCAGGGTTCTCTGGAACCCTGGGGTTCCTCCAGAGGTTGCTAGGGGTTCCTTGAGTTGTGGCTGGTGAACCACCTATTTGATCATGCCTACAGAGTTCAAGGTTCAGCACCACTTAAAGACAGCAGCATGATACCAAATATCTTTTTAGCTGTCTTTAAGGGTGGCATTCTGAGCACCACTTTAAGGGGGACATTCTTCTTATTGACCACCAATATAAGGGGCATTGTTCCTATTGAGCCCTAATGAATTGGTTTTAGTGATGGTTCTTGGAGACAAAAAAATGATATTTAGGGTTCCTCTAGGGTTAAAAGGTTGAGAAAGCCTGCATTAGATGAATCACTTACCTTTGACAGAGTCTTCCCATTTGCAACAAGAGTAGCAAGCCCTGCACAACACACCAAAGCACTTGAGCTTGATAGACCAGAACTTGCTGGAATGGTTCCATCCACCA
Organism: Glandirana rugosa; assembly: GCA_018402905.1. Lineage (NCBI taxonomy): Eukaryota > Metazoa > Chordata > Amphibia > Anura > Ranidae > Glandirana > Glandirana rugosa. The sequence continues at coordinate 827,805 of BLSH010546710.1, forward strand.
AACAATTCATTCCCGCTGGGTTGTTCAGATTGAAATGGTCCTAGTAAAAAGCAACACAATAAAACACAGGTCCAAAGAGCTAATCAGTACACTCTAAGCTATATAAAGCAAATAAACACATCTGATAAACATTAATTATTTATTTGACAACACGTTTTGAAACTTGGCTTACAAAGCAAGCACTTAAGTTATCCCTCTGCCATCTCCTCCTGCCAGCATGTTGCCTGTCAGCACATGAATATGTAGCAGAGTCTAAATGGCTCCAAATGTAAATGCTGGCCCTCCCTCTCCTAGATGAGTGCTTCAATTTAACAGATTGATAGGAGACTAATACCATGGAAAATACAAATATTAGTAGCAACATTTTATTAATACTTTACATATGTCAAGGCTACAGCCTGTCTTGGGTAACCAGTGATGTATTGTATATTATTCATCAGTGCAATCAAAGTAGGAGCCATATCCTTGTGTTAATTTTAGTCTATATGGCGTATTCTAAAGGCAGAAGATATTTGGGTAATCACATCACATTCAAACGAGGGATCAAGCATTAAACAATATTAAACCCAAAAGCGCACATTTAATTATACTGCAGCTTACCAATTCTTAGATGTGTTGGCTGCATTTGTTTTCATTATTTTCTTTTGACCTGGTGATCCTGCTGGGTTTTTTTTTCCAACAGAACAAGCTGTCCAGACGTAGCAATTCAAGGGTCGATTATGCCACCAACACCCTAAGCACCCCATACACCCCCCCCCCCCCGTCGGTCAGTCACACTTACCCCATCGCGGCTTCCCATGCTCGGTGGCGGCCTCCCGTTCCCCTGCTCTCCACAAGTCTCCACGGCGGCGGTGGCTTACGTTTCCTCCCTTCTTCTCGACGGCCAATCAGAAAATGGGTCTCACACCCGCTTCTGATTGGCGGCCGGATTGAGGATCAGTGTTACAACAACGAATTTCCATTCACTGTTTTAACACCTACGTGGGCTCATGGCGCAAAGCTCTGCAACACGAGCCACACTATTTTGAAGCCTATTAGAGCCTATGGCTCCAATCAGGTACTTAAAAAAAAAACCCCACCACTGTAATTCAGGCGCCCGGCGTCCTAAAAGGGGCCGGCCGCATGAATAGGGGGTGGCCGTGGTGGCTATGGATAGATTCATGCTATGCATGAATCTATCCATTTACCATATAGGGGGTGGCCAGGACAGAGGGGGCGGGGGCGGCGCCCGGGCGCCCCTAATGGACGGGCCCCGCCCCTGGGGTTGAGGTAAACCATTTACCACTGACAGGGGTGCTTACAATGCTTTTATTCATTTATATAAAACCTTTATCCCAAAAGGAAAACAAATTGTCATAACTGCTTATTAAGTGTTAGCTGGAATTTGTCCTCAATTTTTTATTGTATGTAAATCTGCTAGTATATCTAATACTCCCCACCGACAGATTGTTGTTCAAATGTGCCCCTTGTGCTCCTTCATGGGGGGCACTCTTATGCTCATCAAGTTCACACCTATGTGTTTTTATTGCTTTTTGCAGAAACGCACTACAGTGCATTTAACATGGTTTGCTATGGGACACGTTCATATCTATAATTTTTCAGCTGCTGCGTTTTTGGAAAGGGTCAGGTACTTTTTTAAAAGCAAAACAATGGGTTTTTGGTTCAATAGACTTCAATGGAGAAGCTGCAGAAAGAATGTAGTGCATTTTTTTGCCGTGATTTGAGTTTAATCCACCCAACAACAAACTGGCCAAAAAAAAGCATAAAAATGCAAAACGCATAAAAAAAACTTGAAAAATGTGTCTAAAACACGTGTGCAAACACGCAAACTGCACCGCACAAAGCACTGCAGAAACGGATCAAAAGCAAACTGCATAGGTGTGAACCGAGCCTGAGGCTGGGTTCACACTATCCGGTCCTACTTTGATTCTACACTGCTGTGTGATTTACGGTCCTACATAGGGTCAAAGTCGGACCGTTTGTCTGTGAACAGGGATCCGACTTTGATCCCGACAATGCCAGGCACTTTGTGCTCTGGGATCTTGAAGGGGAGCTCCGCCCCCAGGATGTGACCTCATATGGGGCGGGACCTCCAGGTGATGTCATCTGGTGGCCACGCCCCATGCCAATATAAGGCACAGCACAGAGCGGCGAGGGCATTCCTGAAGGAAACTGGGATACATCCTGGCATTTAGTGTGTCGTCACATCTTAGTTTCATCCTGGCCTATCACACTTGGGTCGGAGTCCGAGCCAAGTGTGGATACGTCAAACGAAAACTAGGCAAAGACGTCACGAAACACGCCACGTCAAA
>BLSH010546710.1:838613-871714 GCA_018402905.1 Glandirana rugosa
GGATAAGGGTCTGGTATGGATTTTGGGGGGGACCCCACACTGTTTTTTCGGCATGGGGTTCCCCTTAAAATCCGTACCAGACCAAAGGGCCTGGTATGCTCCTGGAGGGGGACCCCATGCCAGTTTTTTCTTTAAAAATATGGTGTGGAGTTCCCCTTCAAGATCCCCAGAGCACAAGTCGCATGCCAAAGTCGGATCAGTGAAGACACTGATACAACTTTGATCCGACTTCAATGCCTTTCAATGGGCTGAAGTAGGATCAAAGTCGGACAAAAGTAGTACAGGAACCTTTTTCAAAGTCGCTCCGACTTTGAAAAACACATGTCGGAGCAGTTAAGACGGCTCTCATAGGGAATCATTGTTTTTGTGACGTAATGCAACTTGTGCTCTTCATGTCGGTCTGAGAATCGGACTAGTGTGAACCCAGCCTGATACAGGAGGTGTTATACTGGCCAGATCAGCAGCAGAAAACAATCCTAAAAACAAATGCAGCCACCACATCTAAGGAGTAGTAAGCTGCAATATATTAAATGTTTAGTTTTGGGTTCAATACCGATTTATGCTCACCACAGTCAGCTGTCGATGAACCCCTGGTTCCCGGTGTGTTATGCACCCCTGCACTCTGCGTGTTACATACTCCCAACCAGGCCAAGCCCCCAATGTGTTTCACTCCACCCCCGGAGCTTAGTCTTAGTCATGACTAAACTCCGGAGGGTGGAGTGAACCGTGTTGGGGGCGTGGCCTGGTTGGAGTCCAGGCTGAGGTTGCCACTCTATAGGACATCTTGGATGTGCGACTTCCAGGGGCTACCCCTTTCTCCTTTGCACCTTTGCAGGAGCCAGGAGAGGCTCCACCCCCTGTCAGCACTCCAAATAGCAGCTGTGGATGCACTGTTCACATATCCACTCTTTACCAAGCCTGAGCGGCACACACATCCTTTTCAGGTCATCTTTATTTGGTCACCCGGCCAAGTAATTAGTAAGCCACTGCATCATCTCCCGGAGTGTTACTGCCTGCGAGCTAGGGGCAGGATCACTGTGCTGTGCTGATCTTGTAATATCTCACTCCCAAGAATCCTATGAGTGAGATATTAAGACACAGTATCATCAGTGACCAATGGCAGAGAAGGAAGTCGGAGGATTGACTGGACTATTGTCTATCGACTATTGTCCAGGGACCCCTGCTCCTAACCAAAGTGTTCATATTGTGATCGGTTGCAGAGTGCAGGCTGTTTAAAGAAGCTTTACTTTAGAAAGACCCAGTCACCAGGTTACACCAGCGGTTGGCTTTCTTGGGATAACAGCCTCTGCTGTTATCTTGAGATGGATGGGACTTCAGCGGCTCTCCCGTCCCACCGGGAGGCCCTAGTGACCAGCCGATACGTCCTCCAACTGGCCAAAGACCCGAACGAACCCGGAATCGGCTTCGATCGGTTCTTGGATCTAGTAACCCGGAAGTGATGTCATGACATCACTTTTGGTTTACTCGGCTGCCAAAAATCCCTAGTATTCCAAAATGCAGATTTTGGCGTTTGAATACTTTTAAGTGCAAAGGAGGGATCTGGCGTCTTTTAGATCCCTAATCCCTCCATAAAGAGTACATGTCACTGCCTATTACTGTCACAAGGGATGTTTACATTCCTTGTGACAGCAATATAAATGATCAGAATTTTTTTCTAAGAGACAGTGTAACAAAAAAAAAAAAAAAGTAAAAATTTAAAGCACCCCATCCCTCCATACTCGCACGCAGAAGCAAATGCATACGTAAGTCGTGCCCACAAATGTGAACAGTGTTCAAACCACACATGTGAGGTATCGCCGCGATCATTAGAGCGACAGCAATAATTCTAGCACTTTTCCTACTTTGTAGCTCTAAACTGGTAGCCTGTAGATTTTTTTAAAGCATTCACCTATGGAGATTTTTAACCACTTCAATACTGGGCACTTAAACCCCCTTCCTTCCCGGACCAATTTTCAGCTTTCAGCGCTGTTGCAGTTTGAATGACAATTGAATGACAATTGCGCGGTCATGCGACACTGTACCCATATGAAATTTTTATCATTTTTTTCACACAAATAGAGCTTTCTTTTGGTGGTATTTAATCACCTCTGGGTTTTTTATTTTTGCGCTAAAAAAGACTTAAAATTTTCAAAAACAATGCATTTTTCTTTGTTTCTGTTATAAAAATTTTGCAAATAAGTAATTTCTCTTCATAAATTTTGACCAAAAATGTTACTGCTACATTTCTTTAGTAAAAATAACCCAAATTGGGGTTTATTTGGTGTTGGCGGACAAACAGATGTTTTGGGGACTGTGACAGATGTGACGGGGACAGACAGATGTTTTGTGTATGGAGACAGATGTGATGGGGGACATACAGATGTTTTAGGGACTGTTTTATGGGATGATGTGTATGGAGACAGGGGTATCAGTGGTGCTTGGTGAACTGTGTGGGGGGCGATCTGTGAGAGCTCTCTGCATGAAATCATCAACATGCAGAGAGCTGTCACATAGCTGCAGATTCCCCCCTCCCCCCCCCCCCCCCGCACTGAGCTCTCACTGAGCTTGGCGGGGGGAGAACTGACACAGAGACGTTTGTCTCTGTTTACAATGTGACGGCCGTGATTGGACACAGCCGTCACATGATCGGGAAGGGCCAATCACTGCGCCCATATCCCGATCTCTGCTCGGCTGGATCCTGTGATCATAATAAGGATCCATCCGCAGCACGCCGCGTGGCCACGCTGCGAGCACCCGTTCTGCAGGACGTAAATACACGTCCTGTAAGAACGGGGAAGCTCCCACCCGGCCGTATATATACAGTGGCCGGGTGGGAGGTGGTTAAGTACTCTAGTTTGTCGCCATTCCACGAGTGTATGCAATTTCAAAGCGTGACATATTACATATCTATTTACTCAGCGTAACATCATCTGTGCATTTTTTTTTAATTTATGAAAGTGTCTTTTTTCAAAAAAAAATTGCGTTTGAATGACTGCTGCACAAATACCGCATGACATAAAATATTACAACGATCGCCATTTTATTCTCTAGGATCTCTGCTAACAAAATATATAATGTTTGGGGGTTCTAAGTAATTTTCGAGCAAAAAATATGGATTTTAACTTGTAAGCGGCAAATGTCAGAAAAAGGCTTAGGCATGAAGGGGTTGTCACCAGTATGTGTCATGGGGTTTATTTAGATTTTTTTGATATTTTTATTATTCAAATGGATTCCTGAGGTTTATTCTGTTCTTTGTTGTTTGTATTTTTTATTATGTAGTGTAAAAAAAAAAGCTGGGAACATCTTGGTCATGTGGCCTGTGAAAGTCATGCACAGAGTCTCTACTTAAAACATGGTGTTTTCTTTGCAGCAAAATGCATAGGATACCCGCCATGGTCTACATCAGGGATAAGCAATTAGCGGACCTCCAGCTATTGCAAAACTACCATCATGCCTCTGCCTCTGGGTGTCATGCTTGTGGCTGTCAGAGGCTTGCTATGCCTCATGGGACTTGTAGTTATGCAACAGCTGGAGGTCTGCTAATTGCATATCTCGGGTCTACATTTTACAAAGAACTTTTAAAATGCAGGCACTAGGGTTAATTTACTAAAACTGGACAGAGAAAAATCGGTTCCAGCTATGCATGGTAGCCAATCAGCTTCTAACCTCAGCTTGATCAATTAAAGAGATTGTAAAGCTTTGTTTTTTTTTTCTTTAAAATAACAAACATTATACTTACCTCCTCTGTGAAGTGGTTTTGCACAAAGTGGCCCCGAACCTCCTCTTCTGGGGTCCTCCAGCGGCGCTCCTGGGTCCTCCTCCGTATCGAGTAACCCGTCAGGGAAAGCTATTCACTCAAACAGCGGGACTCAGCGCCCGCATCACTGGACCTGATTGACAGCAGCGGGAGCCAATGGCTCATCTGCTATCAATTCAGCCAATGAGGACCCGAGAGACCACTTGGAGCGGATTGCTCGTAGCGGCCGCTGGAACGGACGGGCTCAGGTAAGTAAAAGGGGCGCTCGGGGGGGAGTCACTACTGAGAAAAGGTTTTTCACCTTAATGCATAGAATGTGTTAAGGTGAAAAACCACTAGGCTTTACAACCCCTTTAAGTTTTGACAAAAAAACCCGGAAGCTGATTGTTTTTATTACAGATGCACCAATACCTGTTTTTTAAGAGCGAGTATGAGTACAGATGCCAATTACCAGTACCATGCGGTGCAGTGAGATTTAAGCCCATATAAAATGAACGGGCTCAAATCGCACTGCAAAGAATCGCATGTGATTTGAACAGGAATGTGGTGCATTTCCTGTCCAAATCACAGGCACCCCTCCAGTGTGAAGTCACTATAACAAGCCTGGGTTCATTTCGTATGGGCTCAAAATGCACTGCAAAGGTATCGGTGCATTTGCCCGAGCACAAATGCTTAATATCGGTACTGATACCAGTATTGATATTGGTGCAACCCTATTTTCTATGCACAGCTGCACCAGACTTTGCACTCTCCAATTTTAGTAACTCAACCCCACAGTGTGGTGTAAACACTGTGGTGTTCAATGAATGTCCACCACTATCCTACGTAGTTCAGATTTCCCACAGTAGCACACATATTTTTCAAACGACATGCCCGGCTTTCTTCTTTTTTAGGGTTCCCCTATCTGGCATACATAGGTGAACCCAATTAGAAAGGAATGGGTTACATACATAGGTGTGCGCAGCCTATTACATTAGGCTGTGCACCCCAAAGCTCAAACACACATACCTTTCTCTGCAGCCTCAGTTGTACAGGACAGTGAGTGAATGGGAAATCCTCTGTGCTGAGCAGCTTTCTGTTCATTCACAAACTGAAGCATAGTAAACTTACTATGCTTCAGTTATGAATTAACACAGTGAGTGTGTTCACTGTTTTCATTTAGAAAAGGAAGGGGCTGGTTAATGACTCTCTATCCTGAAACATCCCCCACAGCAGCTGGTGGAGGTGAGGAGGGCAACACGGGGGGAAGCTCGGGCAGTAGAGGGAATCAGCACCACACGTAATGATTAGGGTGTGCCCACGAACACCTGGCACACCCCCTGCGCACGACTATGGTTACATAAGTGTTTTACTCTACATGTTGGTTCAAATGTAGCCATGATAATCTTTTATGTAAAAGGAAAAAAAACATTTACATAAGTTGTCTGTTATGGAAAGGCTATTATTTTCTTGGATTATGCACTGATGATGACATAAAGCAATTTATTAGCTATGCTAGAACAATCTTAGGCCTATATTTTGCAACATGTGCATTCTAGGTTATATTAAGAAAGCTGTCTAATGTTACAGCTTGTGTTATGTACTGGCTGGTGAGTCTCTGCTATACTTAATACTTAGGGATAGACCACACCTGCCATGCTTCATGTACATTATAGCAAACCTACACTATGCAGTGTGGATCTGCTCTGTTAAAGCTGTGTCTGTGTAATAAAGTCAATGTTGCTGGTTTCTGTTTTATGTATGCTTGTTACACCAACCAATGTAAAATGGATTTTGCAAGTTCTATAAAAAAAAGAGTTTATTTTTAAAAGCATCAAAAATGACAACTTTATTTGTGTATCTAGGAAATGGCTAACTAGTATATGATCTCTGATGATCCGCCATGAAAACAAAAGGATTTGGAAAGATTTCTGACTGAAGATTACTGTCCAGCACAATGGGAATGAAACATTAGAAAAGTTCAGTTTGGTACCTTTAGGCCTCATACACACGGGCGTATCTTTAAAAATAAACAAAACGTCGGGCCCGACGTCAAGGAAAAAAAAAATTGGCGTTTTTCGGCTTTATGCATGGGCGTTAGTGAGCGTCGGCGTCAATAGGCGTTTTTTTAAAAAAAATCATCCCTCTGCTATTTTTCAACCTAAAAACGGCGTCAAAAACCACCGGAAAACGCTGGTACAATATTAGTTGGCGTTTGTTGGCGTTTTGCGGCATCAGCGTCAAAAAATGGCAAAACGTTACAGCCTCAGAACGCGATGGCCGTGGGTTCTACTTTCAGCTCACTAACGCCGACGCCATCTACAGCTCAAAAGCGCAGATGTTTTATGGGGCCATTGACTAACATGGAGAGCTGCAAAAAACGCCAGAAAACGCCGGCGTAAAAAAAAGTCTGTGTGTATGAGGCCTTATTTGTATTTATACCCTCAGGAAACCTGCTGCTTGTGCAGACAAAAGGATACAAACATGAATCACAGAATCATCATCCTAGATGCATGCAGATGCAAACTATTTGCAAGAAATATGAAAGCAGTGCACACTATGGAGAAAAGATTTTGTTAGCATATTTGTGAGGTTTATGTGATGGAGCGGACAAAATAAAAAACGCATCTTAATAGGGTTTTAAAATATTGGGTTACTAAACCGTAAAAAGAATAAAATATAGGGGTTAATATAGTCTTCCCCCACATTTTAACACTGTTCGAAGCTTAGCCTTTACATGAGTGGTAGTGGAATCTCTTCAAAGTTGATTATTAATTTAACTAATAATCAATCATATGATCTCAGTAAATCAAAGCCAGAACCAAGACCGGACATTGGAAGCTCTTCTTCTCTTTTGATGGATGTATGTTGTGGGTTTTTTATCTTCCCTTGTCTTTTGGAGATGTCATCTCCACTTACAGGAATGTTATAGTGTTTCTGACCTCCTTTGAAAACAGATGCAATAACTAGCATACAATTCAGTTCTTAGCTTTATGTGAAGTTGAGATCTAAATAGCTTCACTGATGCTGTTTTTCCAGTTATTCAATCAGTTTAAAACATCTTCTTACTAGGCATGACATCATTTGTGTTGTTGAATCATTGAAGGCTGGCTGACAATTGGGTTTAATGAGTTTACCCATGCACATGTCACAGATGGACTTACAGATGGGCTTGCTGAAGGTCTGCTGTATATTAGAACAGCATGGCTGTTTGAAATGAGTTTACTACACTATGATTAACTCTTCCAAAGCTCACACTTGCTGGTACGCATGCTATATATGCAATATTATTATTATACAGGATTTATATAACGCCAACAGTTTGCACAGAGCTTTACAATATAAAGAGTAAGGATGGGCTCGGGCGCGTTCGCAAGTGCACGTGCCCGAGCCCGCCAGGAAGTGAACCCGGCGCTGCGCTAATCACAGGAAGGGAGACATTTCCCCGATCGCTGCAGCCGCACATCTGGGAAATGTCTCCCTGCCTGTGATTAGCGCAGCGACAGGTTCGCTTTCTGGTGGGCACATGCACTTGCGAACACGCCTGAGCCCATCCTTAAAAGAGAGACAATACAGCAACAGTACAATTCAAAACAAGAGGGTTAGAGGGGCTCTGTGAGCTTACAATCTAAGAGGGAGGGCTGGTGAAACAAAAGGTAGGGACTGTGAGGGATGAGCTGATGAGGGGAGTAGAAGATTCTGTTGTTAGCTGGAGGCAGTATAGCCCTCCCTGAAGAGATGAGTTTTCAGGGATCGCCTAAAAGTGGACAGAGTAGGAGATAGGCGGACAGATTGGGGTAGAGAGTTCCAGAGGATGGGAGAGGCTCTGGAGAAGTCCTGGAGATGAGCATGAGAGCAGAAGGTGTTGGGAGGAGCGGAGAGGACGGTTTGGGTGATATTTGGATATAAGCTTGGTGATGTAGCTGGGGCAGAATTGTAAATGGCTTTGTATGTTATGGTTTGGGTTTTGAATTTTATTCGTTGGGCAACGGGAAGCCAGTGGAGGGATTGGCAGAGAGGAGTGGTGGACACTGAACAGTTGGTAAGGTGGATGACTCTGGCAGCAGCATTCATGATGGATTGAAGAGGGGATAGCTTGCAGAGAGTTAGGCCAATTGGCAGGGAGTTACAATAGTCAAGGCGAGCGATAACAAGGGAGTGAATAAGTTACTTAGTGGTGTCAACCATTAGGAAGGGGCGTATTTTGGAGATGTTTCGGAGGTGAAGTCTGCACGATTTGGACAGTGATTGGATTTGGGACTGAAAGGACAGGTCAGAGTCTAGGATTACATCTAGTATATTGGCATGAGGGGAGGGACTGATAGCTGTATTATTGATCTTGATGGAGAAGTCAGAGGGAGGGGCACAGGCTGGAGGAAAAATTATGAGCTCAGTTTACGAAAGATCGAGTTTGAGGAAGTGGTGTGACATCCATGCTGATATGTCAGTTAGTAAGTCAGAAATGCGAGAGGACACTGAAGGAGTGAGGTGAGGAGTAGACAGATAGATTTGTGTGTTGTCAGCATAGAGTTGGCAATGGAAGCCATGGGAGTTTATTAACAGACCAAGGGAGGAGGTGTAAATGGAGAAGAGAAGGGGTCCGAGGACGGAACCTTGAGGTACTCCAACCGAAAGAAGAAGTGGAGAGGAGGAAACGGAGTTATAGGTCACACTGAAGGAGCCCTGTGATAGGCAGAAGGAGAGCCAGGAGAGAGCGGCAATATGTGCAATGTTGACAAAGATCAAAAAGTTTCCACCAAATAAAATAAAAAAATCTAACAACTGTAACATTTAGGCCCCATTTACATCTTGAGAATCACTGTAATTTGCGTGGCGATTGCTGTACAACACACGTTTCGGTGCCACGATCCCTTATTGGCATCTGAACGCTATGCGATTCTGCTGCGACTGACGTGTCAATTGCAGCAGATCGTGCCTTTCAAAACTGCATAAAGCTTGTAGTCCGAAAAGAAGCAACGACAAACCTGCATAGGGCAGCCCATTCAAGTGAATGGGTTGGCCCTATGCAACTATCAAAATCTTGTTAAAATTGCTCAAAAAACACTTGTTCAAAAAATGCAAGAGTGAATGCTTGTTCCTGCTACATGAACAGGTCCTAAATATTTATTCCATTGTCAAACAGCTACAGGTAATGGACCAAGTAACAGAGAAGCTGGAAGTTGAAGCATAATAAGGCTAACCACCAAATATGTGTTGTGCTTTATAAAAGGTGAGTATTCTTTATTATACAGCCGATCAGTGGAGAGAGGTGAATAATATTGATTATCTTATTACAATGGCATCTGAAAGTGGGTGGGATTTTTTAGGCAGCAAGTAAACATTTTGTCCCTGAACTGTTTTGAAAGTATAAAAAATGGGCAAGTGTAAAAATTCTAGCAACTTGCACAAAGGCCAAATTGTAATGGGTACACGACTGGGTCAGAGCAACTCCAAAACTGCAACTCTTGTGGGATGTTCTCGGTCTGCAGTGGTCAGGATCTACCAAAAGTCGTCCAAGGAAAGAAAACCAGCGTGACAGGGTCATGGCTCACTGATGCACGTGGGGATTGAAGGCTGGCTTATATCGTCTGATCCAATAGAAGAGGAACTGTACCTCAAATTACTGAAAAAAAGTATTGCTGATTCCAACAGAAAGGTGTCAGAACACACATGTCTACAGCCAAAAGTGCTTACAATGGACATATGCCCAGCAGAACTGGACCACCGAACAACTGAAGAATTTAGCCTGGTCTGATAAATTCAAGAATGGCTTGAGGTACACCACAACGCGTTCAAGGAGTTGATTTGGCCTCCTTATTCTCCAGATCTCAATCCAATTAAGCATATGTGGGATGTGCTACAAAAAAAAAAAAAAAAAAACATGTCCGATCCACAGAGGCTCCACCTTGCAACTTACAGGACTTAAATGGCCTGCTACTGATGGCTTGGTGCCAGATACTATAGCATACCTTCAGAGGTCCAATGGCGTCCATGCCTCCACAGGGTTATAGTGGGTGGTCATAATATTATGTCTGATCGGTGTATATATTCATGGCCAACTGTTCTATGACATTCACCTTATGCTTCTATGTTTGTGGAATTTTCTCTGGCCTGATTTTGCAGGCTGTACAAATGTCAAGTGAATCCTTACTTACTAAATAAAAATGTAAGTAAATGTAAAATACTGTATACAGTTTTCAAAGCACCAGTAGGCAGATAATCAAAAATCAGTAAAATAGCACAGTAGGTAAGACAGGACTTAGACCCAGGGTGATCTCTCTTCATTTTGATTCAGGGGAATAGAGAGGCTTTCACACTTGCCGAGAGGAGGAGATAGAGAGAGAAGGCTTTTGGGAAGAGAGGCCTGGTGGATTGTTAGATTAAAGATTAGATCTCCTCAGGGGTTGAGATGGGATCTGGACCTGCATATACCTTAGGCTGCCTCTCTTCCCAGTTTTCTCCTCTCTGTACACAATAACAGTATGTTTCTGTTCTGCTCCTTACCTCTCCCTTTAACACACAACAGAGTCACTGAATTGCTGCCCTGTGCCCCTGGACTTTGCTGTGTTGGATTGTGGCCTGCTACTCCCTGTGCCCGGATTGTGCCCTGTGATTTTGGACTAAGTCCCTGCTGCACTAGATTGCCTCTGCCCTGTGCCTCTGGACTTATCCCTTGATGTGCCCTAGTGCCCCCCCCCCCAACAAAATAAAGAGCTCCTTGGTCAGGGTCCCTTAAATCCCTCTTTAACTCCGCATGTGTTGTGTTCCACCAACACCTCCACCACATGGCCCAAGGCAAATGCACTAGTTAAAAAGAAGCTGTAAGATTATTAAATGTTTTAAGGGAAATAGTTAAACAAAAAAAAAAAACTGCATACATAAAAAATGAACATTTGCAAAGAAGAACAGAGATCACAGGGCATATCTCACTGAAAGCAACAGATGGGCATTTAACAGAATATTTGTTAAATACTACAACTGTTCAGCCTCCAATTTCACCCACGAATTGGATCAGCACTTGAGACCCATTTTAACAAAAACGGCAAACTGTGAATTGCGCAAAGCTAGAATTTGTAGCGAGGCCGTATGTGATGAATGTTTATATTGCAGCCTAACACTCAAAAGCGCAAAGCGTGGTGTATGTAACACGCAAGTTTCACATCTGGAGCAAGGAGAAGATGTAATGAGGTTTTGATGAATCATCTCTTTTACTTATAAGCTACATCTGAGCAAGTTTGGAAAAAGCTAAAAGTTTTTTTTCATACCAAAATAGCAGGAATACATAAGGCGATATGAATTACTTCATATGCATTTTTTATTTTATCCTATGATAATCTTTGTACCAAAGTGTTGAAATAAAAAAAAAAAAGTGCTGCATTGGTGTGATCTCCTAGACCTGATTTATCGTAAAAAGTTACTTTATCTCAAAAGTCCCTATCTACCTTCACCTAGACTGGTCTCGTTTTCTACACTCTACAATATCCCACAGAATCTCCTTTTACAACCAATGCAATAACTAGCATACAATTCAATCTCTAGCTTTATGTGAAACTGAGAACTAAATAGCTTCACTGATATTGTTTTTCCAATTATTCATTTAGTTTAAAATACTTTCTTACTAGGTATTGTTATAAATCAATAATAATAAATAATATTTTTTTAATTACTATTTATCATGGAAACAGAAGTGCACACGTGTGTGTGTGGAACGCAACCTCCTCAAAACACATTATCATTCAGCCTCAGTTCTTTACAGAGAGTGTAGCGTTTGTTGGATCCCAGCAAAAGATGACAAGCCCGACAGAGTATATCCACTTAATGACTGTGGCTGGACTTCAAGTGGTTATACCGGGATAATGCCAGCATCATCCCAGTATTGCTTTTTAGAGCTGAAGGTCAGCTCTCTTGTAAAAGCAATCCTAGCAGCTAACTAGCCACTGGACTGTTTGTACTAGCAATGGGAGGGGATGCGGGGATGCCCCCCCGGGATGCCCCCCCAGCTTCTTTCTCAGGATCTCCCATCCCATCTGGAGTCCCAATCGACCAGCCATTGCTTCCACCAGCTGATCATAGAGGCAAACAGAAACTGGATTGGCTCTGTACGCCTCTACGATATAGGAAACCAGAAGCGATGAGCATCACTTCCAGTTTCCGTGGATGAAAACAGTGCTATTTATAAAAATAAAAAGCATTTGATAGCACCAATCTTGGTGTGATCAAATACTTTTAAAGTGATTGTAAAGTCTCTTTTTTTTTTTTGTTAAAATCGCAAACCTGTTTTACTTACCAGCTCTGTGCAGAGGATTTGCACAGGGCAGCCCCAATCCTACTCTTCTCGGGTGCCTCTTCTGTACCCCTCCCTCCTGTTGAGTGTCCCCACAGCAAGCAGCTTACTATGGGGGCACCCAAGCCGAGATGCAGCTCCCTGTGTCCATTCAGACACGGAGCTGTGGTTCGGCCCCGCCCCTCTCTCTCCTGATTGGCTAACTGACTTTGACAGCAGCGGGGGCCAATGTCATTCAGGAGGGAGAGTCCTGGACGGCCGAGACACTTGTGGATATTGCTGGACAGAGATGAACCCCAGGTAAGTATTAGGGAGGCAGAGGTATGAACATGTATATTAAGGGGAAGTTTTTAACTGCAAAGTTAGGAGAGTATGATGGAAGGGATAGCATAAGATAGAGGGCATAGGAATGCATACAAAGACATAAAAGACACATAGGTGTATATTAGTGGAGATTAATTTGGCTAAGATATGAAAGAGACGAAAGGAGTATTTTGAATTGGACTCTAAAAGATTCTGTTCTAATTTGTTGTATATTCACTTTTAGAACAGGCCTTTTTCTGACACCTTTTTTTAAATGTAAAACTTTGTATTTTTTGCTACAAAATTACTTAGAACCCCCAAACATTATATCTTTTTTTTAAAGCAGAGGCCCTAGAGAATAAATTAGTGATTGTTGCAATTTTTGTTTATGTTACACAGAATTTGCGCAGCGGTTTTTCAAATGCATTTTTTTTTGTGAAAAATAAACCTGTTTGAATTTTAATGCACAAAAACACAATAGAACACTTAATTGTTTAGTAAAATTTAGAAAATGACGTGACACCGAGTAAATAGCTACCAAACATTTTGCGCTTTAAAATTGTGCATGGCCATGCAACAGCGGCAAACAATGTAAATTTTACTATCAATAGGCAAAGCTTTAAAAGCCTTTACAGGTTACCCCTTTAGATTTAAACAGGGGGTCTGGTGCTAGAATCACTGCCCATGATCTGACATTCGCGGTGATACCTCATGTGTGGAACGATTGTTATTTGTGTTCGTGTGTGCGGGACCGATGCATGCATTCATCTTTGCGTTTGAGCATGGGGGTACTTTAAAACAAAAAATTATATCACTTTCATTGTTATTATATTATAAATTGATAGCAATAGGCAGTGACATGTACTCTTTATGGAGCTATCTGGGGTCTATTAGACCCCAGATCCCTCCTCTACCCTTAAAGGGGTTGTAAAGGCAAAAAGTTTTTTTACTTAATGCATTCTATGCAATAAGATAAAAAACCTTCTGTGTGCAGCAGCCCCCCTCAGACCTCCTAACACTTACCTGAGGTCCCTCTCTTTCCAGCGATGTCCACGATTATCTCATCCGTTCGAGATTCCCCTTCCTGATTGGCTAAGACACAGCAGCGGGAGCCAATGGTGGGGCAGGGCCAGGTCGGGGGTCCGTGCGTGAATGGACACAGGGAGCTGTGACTCAGCTCTGGTGTCCCTATAGCAAGCTGCTTGCTGTGGGGGCACTGAACAGGAGGGAAAGGCCAGGATCACAGAAGAGGGACCTGAGAAGAGGATGATCCGGGCTGCTCTGTGCAAATCCACTGCAACAGAGCAGGTAAATATAATTATTTTATAGGGGAAAAAAACGAGCCATTACAATCACTTAAACCTTTACAACAACTTTAAATTAATCCATAGGACACCCTTGCTGTTTTATTAATGCACAAGCTTTGAGCTACATCATGTGCTTGGTGCAGACACACACTGATGTGCTTCTGATGTATGCCTCCGGGTAAGCCTGCTCTCAGTTTGCTAGGTTTATGAGCTGGGAACTGAGTTTTGAGTTAGGAAGGCCTTGAAATGGCACTGTCTTCATGTGTATGTTTTTGCTTTGTTTTCTTTCAATATGAAAAACCTCAAAACTAAAAGCGCAAATAATTAATATCTCACTATGGTGCAAACAATGTTACTTGTTGGTGGTCCCATAATCAAAGTTTATAATTTCTTCATATGCCAAACAAATTCAAGGCTGATTTCCCAAACATCGGGATATGGCATTACCCATCACCAGATCTGATCATCACTGCACCGTCAAAGAAAGTGTTTTATGTAGATAGTAACCTCTGTCACCCTCAAAGAATGGATGGCTTGTCTTCATGATGCAACATCACACTGCACACAGTTTGGGGACTGAACAACAGCATTTCAAGACGCCGTTCTGATGGCAAAATGTAGCTTATAAAATAAATGATATCGATGCATTCTTATAATTCACCAACTTTCCGTTTGCATACATTCTTCATTTTAAAATAAAAATGTTATAAACAACTATTTGTAAAACTTTTCTCAAATGTTGCAGTAGCAGGCAGCATTCAACATAAAAGTAGCCAAAAAAAAATGTTGTGTCGGGTGAATTTGATTTTACCTGCTTTTCTAAAGTTTATACTTTTTAAATAATGTTATTAGATATTGGCTTTTTTTTTGTTGTTTTTTTTTTTAGTACATGTATGAAATCTTTGTTTTCCAAATAAACCGTGTATGCATAGCAAAGGCTTTCCAGAGCACCATTGGTTAGCTAAATACACAGCAATAGCAGTCGGTTTGCTTAGATTGACAAACTTCAAACTAAGCTGCCTGATAAATAATATAGCATGAAGCTGTACATGAACATCATCTCTTCACCTTGAGCTACTGGAGGTCTATAAAGAAAGAAGCTTTTTTTTTCAGCAGACTTTAAATAAAGGAAATACCCCCCCCACCTGCTGGGTACAATAATACAAAATATTAATATACAGCATTACCTAACAAAAATAAAAAACTTTAACTTTTTTTCATCTCTGAACAGAATAAAACAGAAAATGTACACAACCTACTATAAACTCCCTCTAAGACTTTCCTAAGGCCAGCCATACACAGTTCATGCTGAATTGGCCGAGATTCGGACTGTTAATGGGCAGGTTGAATGTACCAAGTTGATTGGTCGATCGATCAACTTGGGTATGACCAGACTGCCGGATTCTCTTGCAATTATCACAAGAGGCTGCTATAGCCACTAGCGATCATCACTGTCTCCTCCCAGCAGGGGCGGCTTCCCCCGCCCACCCTCACCCCCCCCCTTGGGAGAAGACAATGACCCGAGGGATTGCCGCAGGACAGGTCATAGACGGTGCGAATTTCTTTCCTGCAACCACATGATTCTCCCATCGACACAGACAGTGCTGATAGGGGAATCCCTCCTGCTGATCAATTCTCTTCTCCCGGCAGGGGGGCGGTCGGGGGAAGCCGTCCCCGGTCGACAGTGATTATTGCTAGCGGCTATAGCAACTGCTAGCGAAAATCGCAACTGAATCTGGCAGGCTAGTTGTACACAAGTTGATTGATCGATCAACTTAGTACATTCAGCCTGCCCGCACACGGTTCGAATCTCAGCCAGTTCCTGATGAACCGGCTGAGATTCGAACTGCCTATGGGCGGTGTTCTGTCAGAATAGCGAACCCGCCAGCTGCGCATGCATTGCACCGGAAAACACCTGCAGTCAGAAGGTGTCAGCGGACATCTTACTACACCCAGCTACGTCTTGAATTTCAGAGTAATTTAGCAATAAAGTGAGCATATATAAATAAATATAGTATATTGAAATCTGTGATACTTTTGGATGTTACATTTTGAAAGCCTAAAGGTTTAGCGCTGAGCAGTGCGGGGTGTACCAACATGGCCTCCACCACCTTTCTACTGCTGGCGTCCAGCTTCTTTCAAAATGTAACATCCAAACAGCATCACAGATGTCAATATACTATATTTATTTATATATGCTCACTTTATTGCTAAATTACTCTGAAATTCAAGACGTAGCTGGGTGTAGTAAGATGTCCACTGCCGCCTTCTGACTGCAGGTGTTCTGTCAGATTAGCAAACCTGGTAGAGGTGGAACGCATGCGCAGCTGACGGAATGTCACTTCCGTTACCTAATCTGATGGGTTTGCTATTCTGACAGAACCCCGGCCTATCTATAGTGTTTCCCTTTTGAAGGTTAAGGGTTGCATACTTTGCATAATCTGCAATGTAAATATGCCCTTTTATATAAATTAGTGAACACATAGGGGAAGAGCCGAGGGTGCCCAATGGCAATCCACTCTAAAAAGAAAGTAAGTGGATACAAAAACAAAGCAAATAGAACAAACAAGAGGAAAATAAACCAAATACCCCCAAAAAATATGAATGTACAGTCAATCTGTTTAAGATAGAAATGTAATAATTTAAAATTATTATACTATTTACCTGGATTCCTTTTAGTCCACAAAGAAAGTAATTATGCCACAAAGGCTTAGTCTTATCAATCTGTATATCATGAAACTCCACAGACACATCCCTGTAAGCATAAGAATTTATCAGTATAAGAAAATGATCCGCCGATGGCTCTTTGCTGCCACATGCTGGCCAAACAAAAAAACAAGCATTAAATATTCTTTTGTAGGGAAATATTAAAGGTTAAGGACATTTTATTGGTAAAACTAAAATAAAGCAAAGATAAGCTCCATGGAAATATAGATAATTCTGAGATGGCTTCTTGAGGAATAAGGAGCGTCTCATTCTATTAGGCTCCGCTCACACTTCAGCGTTTTGTAGCTTGGAGCTCGAAGCTCAAAAACGCTCAACAAGCACAAAACAATTGTTTTCAATGGCCCTTGTTCACATCTGAGCAACCTGTCGCTTGTAGCAAAACACTTGTCACTCAAAAAAGAACATGAGCTACTTTTCAGGCAGAATTTAACGTTTTTGTCCACTTGGACTTCAATGGAAATGCCTAAAAAGCACGACATGAGCTCTTTTCGAGCGATTTTTCCAGAGTTTTGTCACTCGTTTTCTGCTCTCCGCCCTTTTTCAGTAACACCCCACACTTTTTAATTGAAAAACGGCTGGCAAAAGCCAAAATGCTCAAAAAACACTTAAGCTTCATGCAGGCAATCTACTGAAGTAAATTCAGATGCAGCGACTGCACAGATGCTGCCGCCAGTCAAAATCTGACAGGTGTGCGGGAACAGGTGAGCAGCCCCCGAATGCAGACAAAGTGCATGGAGGATGTGCACCCGCTTCTGTGCACCGGTCACATCTGACCAGACGGCTGTGTCTCTGCAGCCATGGTGTCTGAATTTACTTCTATAGGCTGCGTGCATGCAGAGCAGATAAAAAAAAACAAAGCCTCATTCACGCAGTATGGGTGCCAGTACACATGTGAATGAGGCCTAAATAATGATGACCATGGTTATATCATTATAAATAATAACAATAAATCTTATAGCGATTGTAAAGGTTTGTTTTTTTTTTTAATAACAAACATGTTACACTTACTTGCTCTGTGCAAGAGTTTTGCACAGAGCAGCCCAAAATCTCCTTTTATGGGGTCAACCAGCGGCGCTCCTGGCTCCTCCTCCTCGAGTGCCCCCACAGAGAGCTGCTTTCCATGGGGCGTCCATGCAGGCACGTTCCCGAGTTCTACACAGACAGCAGGACTTGGCCCTGCCCTCCGTGTTACTGTATTTGATTGACAGCTGTGGGAGCCAATAGCTCCTGCTGCTATCAATCTATCCAATGAGGACCCGAGACAGTGGCCAGAGCTGCTGGGCTCAGTCTCGTCACTGGAACGATCGGGTTCAGGTAAGTAAAAGGGGGCTCTGGGGGGCTGCTGCAGTACATTTATCACCGTAATGAATAGAATGCATTAAGGTGAACAACCTTGGGACTTTACAACTCCTTTAATCACAGTGACCTGTTTAACCTCCCTGGCGTTATGATTCTGTCTGGAATTTTGTTCCAAAAGCGGTACAATTATTTTGCATGAAAATTTGGCGTTTTATATTGTAGGCCTGTAATTCTTAGGAATAACTCACTTAAATCTGTCCAAATAAGAGTTTAGTAGACATCCCGGGTATGAAAAAGTTTGAAAAATGAAATCATAAATTATAATATAATAAATAACTAAAAATAATTATCAAAAATAATAATATAATAGTAATAAAATGTATGCAATAATGTAATCAAACCAAAAACGCAGAAATTTGCTCAGTTGCAGAATTGTCGCTATCGTCACTTTCAGTTGCTGATGATAAATTTCCCCAAAAATCAGTATCACTCAATTCTGCAAGTGATTCTTATTTACTATCGCTGTTTTCTAGCTGATCAAAAACCACTTTTGACGTAAAGGGACACTTTTTGGTTGCTATGGACATTCTCATGTTTACAGGCAGAAAGAATGACATTTATTATATAAAAGTGCGTGCAGGGCTCTGGGCAAACCACTAGGGACAAAGGGGATGTGAAATGTTTTCATACAGTAATGTAATCTATAAGATTACAGTGTACTGTATGTACTGTGTGTGTTTAACTTTTTGAAATTCCCGCCCAGTTCCGCACCCGTGCGTCGCTGCGTCGCAGAGAGCGGAACTAGGAACTAGGAAGTGACAGACCCAGCGAGTACAGCGAACATCGCTGCATCGCTGGATCGTGGGAGCAGGTAAGGCACTCGCTGTGCGCTCTGCAGCTCACCCCGTGTCTGACACGGGATCAACGATAGTAGCAGGGAATTTTTACCCCGTGTCAGACACGGGAAAACCGCTAGGAAGGTTAATCACTTGCCAACCACCCCATAGCAGATTTACTGCTACAGGGCAGCTGCGCAGAATCACATATGTATACGTGATTCTGCCCTTCCGGTAGGGGGGGCGCCCACCTCCCATGCCCTGCTTCTGCTGTGATTTGCCAATCAGTGGGTGCCAGGGAATGGATGTCCACCAGCACCCGCCGATCATCGGGAAAACACACAGGATGGAGCTCTGCCTATGTAAACAAGGCAGAGCTCAGTTCTGACATGGGAAGATTTTCAATCCATCACTTTCCTTTAGTAAAAGCACCTTACACTGTACACAAAAACACTGGCTAGCCACATGTTTAACCCTTTGATCGCCCTAGATGCTTAATCCCTTCCCAGCCAGTGTCATTAGTACAGTGATAGTGCATATTTTTAGCACTGATCACTGTATTAGTGTCACTGGTTCCCACAAAGTGTCAAAAGCATCAGTTAGTGTCATTGTCTGCCACAGTATCACAGCCCCCCTATAAGTCGCTGATCACCGCCATTACTAGCATAAAAAATTAAAATAATAAAAATAGCAGAAAGTAAAAAATGTTTTCTTTTTCAAAATTGTCAGTCTTTTTTTGTTTATAGCGCAAAAAGTAAAAACCACAGTGGTGATCAAATACCACCAAAAGAAAGCTCCATTCATGGGGGAAAAAATTACATAAATTTTATTTGGGTACAGCGTTTCATGACCACACAATTGTTAGTTAAAGTAACGCAGCTGTCTGTCTGTCCGCTGCAATTCAGCATGAATCACTTCTGACAATTTTTTCCTGACACCAAGAGAAAAATAGTGACAGGGGAGGGAGCTCCAGGACACAGCCTGTGATGGACAGCCTCAGCTGTTCCAGTATGCTGTGTGAAGGGTGGTGTGTGCCTTCCCTCCAATCAGCTCTCAGAGCTCTCTTCACTGAGCCCTGCAAAGTGTAATTTAAACTCTCTGCCCCCTTATTTTCTGACAGCACAGGCGAGCTTTATAAATTCTGGACTTTGAAAGGATAAGAGAAGAGAAGACTGCAGATAAACAAGTTCCATGTATGTATGTAGGGGGATTTGTTTCATCTATGTGTATCACCTAAGGCCAGTCAATTCACTGGGTATATGTAACCACTGAATCAACTGAAAAAAAGTTGGTTCAGTGGTTGTAAACCAACTGAAAAAGTCCCTTCTATTGCTCTCAGCCTCCTCCAAATCGCCAAATTCCTTTTTTTGTTGTTGTTGTGATCTGACTTCCTGCTATTGGGTGACTACATTCGTCCCCCCATGGTTCAACTGTATGTAAGGAACATAGCCACCCTCTCTTGATCACTCCTGAGATGGACTATAGCAGGGATCTGCAATTAGTGGACCTCCAGATGTTGCAGAACTACAAGTCCCATGAGGCATAGCAAGACTCTGACAGCCACAAGCGTGACACCCAGAGGCAGAGGCATGATGGGACAGCTGGAGGTCCGCTAATTGCTTATCACTGGACTATAGACTATGGGATTTATAGAGTAGAGCACATGACCACAGCTAATATACACAATCCAAGGGGATTGAGGCAGAAAAATAAAGTTGATTTCAGGGAAAAAAACATTACAGAGCCACTAAGTAGTGGGATGTGTATGGATTATTTTTGCAGAATATAGATATAATTTTTTGTCACTTTACAGCCATGTTATGTGACATAGAAACCAAAAAAACAGACATCTCAGCTGCGGGCAGCACTGATGACAGAAGGAGCTAACATACTTGCCAAATTCTTTTGAGACCACTTTGAACTTCGCTCCTTTCCAAATGGATTTTTTAAAATAAACCACAATTCACAATGGACTATTTATTGTAAAACCGCAGTGTGATATATGGTAACACAATGCTCATCTGAAGGTGTCTCCGCTACTCACCAATAATGAAGAATGTGTTCCTCACCACTTAGCTTCCTCTGCTATCATATAATCACTGTTTCTTACTCCCCATGCTACCTTTTACACCGTAAAATACAGATCAGTCTACAGGCAATAGAATTACAACACAGATGGCTGAAAAAACGTACATTACTAGTAATATGACTAGAGTTCACAAGTGCTGAAAAGATTTAATCATCTCTCCAAGGAGGTGAAAAGTCTGAGAAAGTGGAAGTTAAGAAAGGCAATAGAGAAATATGACATATCTGGAGAGATTTAGCAATAAATTAGATTACGGTCCTCCAAACGATACATTTGATAGAAGACGGAAAATATGCAAAAAGTAAAAACTGACGGATTTTAGCGAAACTTTTTAGATCACCAAATATAATGTATTAACAATTTTGTCATCCTAATTATGACCACGTACAACTATGAACAGAGTATGTAGTCATGGACTTTGTGTGAACATATAGAAGAGAAACCATAAAAACAACTTGATTACAGTGAGGAAAATTATTATTTGATCCCCTGCAGATTTTGTATGTTTTCCTAGTTACAAAGAAATGAAGGGTCTATTATTTTTATCATAGGTGTATTTTAAATGATAGAGACAGAATATCAACCAAAAATCCAGAAGAAACACGATACAAATGTTATAAATTGAGTTGCAGTTCAGTGAGTAAAATAATATTTGGTCCCCAAGCAAAACATGACTTAGTACTTGGTGGAGAAACCCGTGTTAGCAATCACAGAGGTCAGACGTTTCTTGTAGTTGCCCACCAGGTTTGCACACATCTCAGGAGGGATTTTGGTCCACTCTTCTTTACAAATCTTTCCTAAATCCTTAAGGTTTCTTGGCTGTCGCTTGGCAACTCGAAGTTTCAGCTCCCTCCATAAATTTTCTATAGAATTAAGGTCTGGAGACTGTATAGGTTACTCCATGGCCTTAAAGCGGAGTTCCACCCAAAAGTGGAACTTCCGCTTTAAGTGCAAGTGACCCCCTGACAGGCCACAGTTGGCATGTCATTATTTTTGTGGGGGGAGGGGGTACCTAGTTTTCATATGTACCAGCTCCCACTTCCTCTCCCCCCTCCCTCATTTCACCCTTTGGGACACATCACGGGTCCCATTCACAATGTGCAGCGCGGCTCGTGCATCCGCAGTGTGCGCCCGGCTGTGACACTTGTGATGCCGGCGCTGCGGAGGGGTAGAGGAGCAAAGAGGCAGGCGGCCGCATCACTGGACCACAGTACAGATGAGTGCCTGGATATAAAAAGTCAGCAGCTACACTTTTTGAAGCTGCTGACTTTTAACTAGGTGGAACTTCACTTTAACGTGCTTCTTCTTGAGCCACTCCTTTGTTGCCTTGGCGGTATGTTTTGGGTCACTGTCATGCTGGAAGACCCATCAACGACCAATCTTCAGTGTTCTCAACCAAGATAGGGAAGAAGGTTCTCATGCAAGATTTTACAATACATGGCCCGTCAATTGCCCCCTCAATGTGGCAAAGTCTGCCTGTACCTATAGCAGAGAAACAGCCCCAAAGCATAATGTTTCCACCTCCGTGCTTGACTATAGGGATGATGTTCTTAGGGTCATAGTCAGCATTTTTCTTCCTCCAAACACAGCAAGTCAAGTTAATGCCAAAGAGCTCTTGTCTGACCACAACACTTTCTCCCAATCCTTCTTTGAATCATTTAGAAGTTCATTGGCAAACTTCAGACTGGCCTGTACATGTGTCTTCTTGAGGAGGGGGACCTCGCGGGCACTGCAGGATTTCAATCCATGGCGGCATATCATGTTACTTAATGGTTTGTTTGGCGACTGTGGTCCCAACTGCCTTGAGGTCATTCACAAGCTCCTCCTGTATAGTTCCGTGCTGATCCCTCACTTTTCTCATGATCATCCTTACCCCATGAGGCGAAAACTTGCATGGAGCTCCAGGCTGAGGGCGATTGATGGTTATTTTGTAAGCAGAGACTGCATGGGCCGTTTTACATAAAAATACTGGCATTTTAGCATCTTATGATTTTTATATATGCCAATAAAGGTTTTAAAGAGTTTACACATGTAAGATCTCCTTTTAATAAGCACAACACCTGCACACAAAGGATCCCAGGAGATTGGTGTACAGTGGAAGGAACGGGACGAGTGGAGCACACCCTCACTGAACTAATAAGGTCTAGGTCTCCTTTCAAATGACCTACAAGCCTGCAAGACTCCTTTTGTCATATGGCATAGGGCAGTGGTTCTCGGCCCTGTCCTCAAGTACCCCCAACAGGCCATGTTTTGGGAATTTCTCTTAGATAAAATAGCTGTCCAAAATACCAAGCCATTAACTCGGATTTAAAGCACCTGTGCAAGATAAAGGAAAACCTGCAAACATGGCCTGTTGGGGGGTACTTGAGGACAGGGTTGAGAACCACTGGCATAGGAGTCCAACCTATCTGCTGAGGCTGATGGCATGTGGACCACAAAAGTCACAAGTTTTTGAAGAAGCACTTTTAAGCACTTTTTTCCTATTGGGACTTTAATTCTATTTTTTCCTATCAAGTTGATATTAATAATTGTTTATTTAATGAATCTATTCACTATTTGGGAATATTGCACATTAATTTATTTCAAGATTCTCACATTATTTTTGTCAAAATCTGTTGTTATATTTGCAAAATTGCACATGAAAGGTAAGCACTTTGTTAGCACTCATATGGCACTTTATGAATAGCACATTTAGCACAGAGTAAGTGTGGACTGGCATTTTAAACTGCAAGTTTAATTGTCCATTAAGGGAGAAGGAGCGCTGTATTTCTTTCATATAAGATAGCTACCATAGCCCCGGTATTATTTTAAGCGGTGGGCAGCCCACTTTCAGATAAAAGTGGTCTCTGCAAGATCACTTTTATTGGGGGCAGGAGAGGTGCCCACCCACCTCCCGCCACTTTCCCATTGTCTCTGGCACTTACCGGACCCACCGTTAGCGGCTAAGACGATCGGGTCCTCTTCCGTCAACTGCCACCCATAGCTCTTAAAGGAGAATTTTTTTATTTTGTTCAAATAGCTTTTAATTATTTTTTTTTAATTGCATTCAAATGTAAATATAAGATCTGAGTTCTTTTTTTACCCCAGATCTCATGTTTAAGAGGTACTGGCATGCTTTTTTCGATTACAAAGAATGTTTATATTTCTTGTAATAGGAATAAAAGTGATCAAATTTTTTTTTTTTGTAAAAATAAGAGCTTGCACGCAGCAGCGAACGCACGCGGAAATTGCGCCCAAATGAAAACGGTGTTCGAGCGAAAGCAATAATTTTCGCACTAGAGCTCCTCTGTAACTGAAAACTGGTAACCCGTAGAAATTTTTAACCGTCGCCAATAGAGATTTTTAATTGCCAAAGTTTGTAGCCATTCCACGAGTGGGCGCAATTTCGAAGCATGATATGTTGGGTTTCAATTTGCTCGGCATAACATTATCTTTCACAATATGGAAAAAAATGGGCTAACTTTACTGTTGTCTTATTTTTTAACTCAAAAAAGTGTTTTTTTTTTTTTAAAAAGCGCTTGGAAGACCGCTGCGCAAATACAGTGTGACAAAGTATTGCAACAATCACCATTTTATTCTCTAGGGTGTTAGAAAAAAATATATATAATGTTTGGGGGTTCTAAGTAATTTCATAGCAACAAAAACCTGATTTTAACTTGTAAAAACCGAATCTCAAAGAGAGGCTCAGCCTTAAGTGGTTAAAGATTAAGTGTACTGATTCTGTCACATGTGCTCCTGAAGGATTCCTGAAATGCATCAAGTCCATATGTGAACTGTAATTTGAATATTTGCATGTTGTGAACTACCCATGTGGAGAGTAAATTTTAATGTTTTGTAATAGATTTTAATGGTACATAATAAAGTTGTTTTTATGGTACTCAGTTTCTCTTCTATATGTCCACACAAAGTCCATGACTACATACTCTGTTCATAGTTGTACATGATTTGCTAGTATTTGGATATATAACACACACAGCCTGGGCTTCTCTCCAGCTATATTTATGACCACTATAAGGTAATACGGTTGCCGGCGTCTACCAATGCACCATAATTAAATGGAACTAAACAAAATGTGAAGGGTTTTTTACTAAAATAAAAAACATGTTATATTTCCTTGCTCTGTGCAAAAATATTGCACATAGCAGGCCCCAATCTCCTCTTCTGGGGTCCCCCGCCAGTGCTCTTGGCTCCTTCTCTATTGCGTCTGCCACCATAGTAAGCTGCTTGCTATGGGGCTGTTAGAGGAAATCCTGCAAAAAAGGGACTTTTTGGCGCTATTTGTGCATTCGCAAGTGCTGTCTGATCTACAGCGTTTACTGTGTGTTCCTGATTGACCTGTACTCTGATTCTCTGTTCCTGTGATCCGGCTTGCCTGGCTTTGCTGATTTCTGCCTGCACCGACCCCTGGATTGTCTACGACCACTCTCTTGCCTGACCCTTTTGTACTTTTGCTGCCTGCCTGTTGACGACCCTGCCTGGACCCGACCACCCATCATCCTGCTCCTCTTGTACTGCACCGCCAGCCTGCTTCACGACCCGGCCTGTACGACCATGCTTCAAGTGCACAACGAACTTCCTATCAACACCAGTGACCCAGTCCGACCCTCGTGCCATCCTGCACTCCCGAGCCACCTGTCTGCTTTACCAGGGGTTCCCGAGTCAGGATAGTAAGGGAGGTTGCCCACTGCATAAGTCAGACTCTTCCACCAGGTACGTGACAGTATCAGACAGCCATGCCTGAGTCTGCACAGGAGCCCTCTCCAAAGACTGAACTTTGCACACACTTGGCCGGCCTTACTCGGGCGGTGAAGGCTCTCCAAGATGATTGTGTGCGGCTGGAAAGCCAACTCCTGGAGCTCTCCGCACCACCCGCATCCGGGTCCGACTCGCTTCCTGATCACACCCTCATCACTCTTCAGTGCCCGAGGTACCCCTGTCCAAACGGTTCACAGGGGACCGTAAGAAATTCCAGGCGTTCCGCAACGCATGCGAACTATACTTCGCTCTCCAACCCTGCACCTTTTCTCAAGAAGCCACCAAAGTGGGACTGGTCATCTCACTCCTCCAGGGGGAGCCCCAGGCCTGAGCTCACCGGCTTCTGGAGCAGAAGACCCCAGAAACCTCCAGCCTGGCACGCTTCTTCCTGGCCATGGCATGTCTATATGAGGACCCGCACCAAGCCGCCGCGGCCAAAGCTGCGCTCCATGCGCTCCTGCAGGGCCGCTGCATAGCAGTGGATTAAGTGGCAGAATTCCGGAGTTGGAGCTCCGGCACCGCCTGGAACGCCACAGCCCTCTGCTTCCAGTTCCGCTCGGGCTTGTTTGAGCCTCTCGAAGATGAGCTAGCTTGTGTAGATGTTCCTCCGACTTTGGACGCACTGATTGATCTGGCCATCGGTATCGATCGCCACCTGCGGGTGCGCCACTATGAAAGACTGGTTACCCTCCGGCGCCCAAGCCTCACCCCAGAGGGGAGACTAAGTCGCATGACCCATGACTTGTGCCTATATTGTGGAGCTGCAGGGCACAGGGTACGAACCTGCCCAGCCAAGTGGTCTAGGAGTTCTTACCCCGCCAAGGGGGAGGTCCTATTCAGTCCTACGACCCACTTGGCGCTCCTCTTCACCCTACAACTGCCTGTTGGAGATGTCCCAGTCCGGGCTATCATACACTCTGGGGCCTGCAGTTGTTTCATGGACCTGACCTTTGCAGCCCAGCACCAGGTTCCTCTCCAGCCTAAGGCGCACCAAATGACTATTCATCTGGCCGACGGGTCCACCATTAGCTCGGGTACTGTGACACCTGAGACTGTCCCCATTCTAGCCCACACTCCTGATGGTCATGTGGAGCTATTACGCCTGGACGCCATTGCGTCCCCGCTTTTCCCTATTATACTTGGGATCCCTTGGCTTCGGGCACACTGCCCACATATCAACTGGGTCACTGGCAACATGCAGTTCACGTCCTCCTATTGCCTTCACCATTGTTTCCCGCAACCTGTGGATCTGGCCCTCACCATACCTTGCCCGGACCCGG
Source organism: Glandirana rugosa (assembly GCA_018402905.1). Classification (NCBI taxonomy): domain Eukaryota; kingdom Metazoa; phylum Chordata; class Amphibia; order Anura; family Ranidae; genus Glandirana; species Glandirana rugosa. The sequence goes on from BLSH010546710.1 coordinate 865,227, forward strand.
ACCTTGATACAGAAACCCACCTGGCAGTCCCCAGGGAATACCACGAATTCCTGGATGTTTTTAGCAAGAAGGGGGCAAATGTGTTGCCGCCGCACCGAGCATATGACTGCACAATAAAATTGCTTCCAGGAGCAGAGGTACCTTTTGGCAGGATATACCCGCTTTCTGAGTTGGAACTTGCAGCCCTCAAGGCATATTTGGACGACAATCTGAAAAAGGGATTTATCCAGCCCTCTACATCTCCCACCAGTGCCGGGATATTCTTTGTCAAAAAAAGGCCAAGTCCCTTAGACTTTGCATCGATCACCGGGACCTCAATAAGATTACGGCTAAGAACCATTTTCCCTAGATTACTAAGAAAAAAAGGGTGCTACTGAGAGACCAAAGACAATTCTGCCTTCCCCTTTAAATTTTTAGGTAAATTTAGGAACATGTCCCCCAATAGGGTTTTTTGGCAGAAAAGGAAGTAATTGTTCAAACAACTGAGTTGTAAAAATATATCATAATTTATTTATATATAGTTGATTGACATAGAAAATTTGATAATATTTTTTAAGCAGCAAAAATCAAAATTGACAAAATACAAAATGAACTCTGGTTACACAGCAATGGGACATGTGTTTACATGAAATCAACTGTAGAGAGGAACAGAAAGAGGGAAATTGCCATACTGTGCAGCCATAGGCCATGTTCCTCTCTACAGTTGATTTCATGTAAACACATGTCCCATTGCTGTGTAACCAGAGTTCATTTTGTATTTTGTCAATTTTGATTTTTGCTGCTTAAAAAATATTATCAAATTTTCTATGTCAATCAACTATATATAAATAAATTATGATATATTTTTACAACTCAGTTGTTTGAACAATTACTTCCTTTTCTGCCAAAAAACCCTATTGGGGGACATGTTCCTAAAAGAACCATTTTCCCTTACCCCTCGTCCCAGAGCTATTCCAGAGACTCGGTTTGGCCAAAGTATCTCAAACTTAGACCTCCGAGGGGCCTACATCCTCATCCACATTAGAGAGTGAGATGAGTGGAAGTGGCCTTCCGAACCCGATTTGTCCACTATGAATACTTAGTCATGCCGTTCGGCCTATGCAACGGCCCGGCTACCTTCCAACATCTTGTCAAAGAGATTTTCCGGGATTTTCTTAACATATTCGTAGTGGTCTACCTTGATGACATTTTAATATTTTCCTCGTCCCTGACAAGAGCATACTGAGCCGTCTGCGCCAGCATGGACTATACACTAAGGCTGAGAAGTGCGCATTTGAATGCCCTAGTATATCTTTCCTGGGCTTCATTCTCTCCACTTCCGGCATCACCATGGACCCCCAGAAGGTCTCTGCTATTGTGGAATGGCCAGCGCCTACCGACAGGAAAGAGGTGCAACGCTTTGTTGGCTTTGCCAATTTCTATAGAAAATTCATTAAGGTGTTCTCAGTCATCATTGCCCCCATCACTCAGCTCACAAAGCAGAACACACGTTTTCTATGGACCTCAGAAACCCAAGCGGCATTCCAACAACTCAAAAAACATTTCAACTCTGCACCAGTCTTAAAGCATCCAGATCCTACCCTACCGTACATTCTGGAAGTGGATGCATCCAAAACGGCGGTGGGAGCGGTACTTTCTCAGAGACAAGGGCCTAAAGCCGCTCTTCACCCCATTGCCTTCTTAGAAATTAACTCCCCCAGAAGAAAATTACGATGTAGGAGACAGAGAATTACTTGCCATAAAATCCGCCCTGCAGGAATGGCGGTATCTGGAGGGAGCTTCACATTCAGTTCTAGTGTTCACTGATCATAAGAAACTTGGAATACCTTCGGACAGCTAAGAGATTAAAGCTCCGTCAGGCCCTCTTCTTTTCTCGATTCCAACTCCACATCACATACAGGCCTGGGTCAAAAAATGTGAAGCCGGACGCCCTCTCCCAGATGTTTCATAAGACTGGGGAGTCTATTGTACCAGATACCATCCTCCCATCCCGGAGCTTCTTATTAACCCAAGAGGATCTCCTGTCCCAAATTCGACGGTCCCTTGCCAGGTCCGTCATCTCTCAGGACCCCAGGCTGACCCAACATGATGGGCTGTGGTGGCTGGGGGCAAGAATCTTTGTCCCTGAAGAACAACGTCTGGCAGTCCTGGAGTTGTGCCACGATCATAAGCTGGCAGGTCATTTTGGGGGTCGCAAGACTACGGAGCTACTTGCACGTTCCTTTTGGTGGCCTCGGGCCGACAAGGACTGCCGAGAATATGTTAAGGCCTGTCCCACCTGTGCCCGTAACAAGGTTGAAAGGACCAAGGCCTGGGGGCTGCTAAATCCACTACCAGTTCCAGAGCGCCCCTGGTTGCATGTGTCCATGTACTTTATAGTGGAGTTACCTCCGTCTGCTGGATTCTCCACCATCTTTATGATAGTGGATAGTCTTACTAAAATGGCCCACTTCATCCCCATGAAGGGCACACCCACTGCCACCCAAACAGCAGAAACATTCATCAGGGAGGTCGTCCACCTCCACGGAATCCTGGCCAACATCGTGTCAAATCGGGGAGTGCAGTTCACTTCTCGGGTCTGAAAAGCGCTCTGCTCGTTGTTGGAAATTGAATGGGCACTCTCCTCCGCCTATCATCCCCAGACCAATTGGCCAGGCAGAGAGAATGAACCAAACATTGGAACAATATCTCAGGTGCTATTCCTCGTTCTCCCAGGACGACTGGGTCTCCCTACTGCCGGTAGCCGAGTTCGCCTACAACAACGCAGTCCACTTAGCCACAAAACAGTCACCGTTTTGGGTGAACCTCGGCTACCTCCCCTCTTCCTTGCCTGACCTGGTACCAGAAAGTGCAGTACCTGCTGTTCAAGACATGACCACCTTCTTGGTGGAAAACACCAAACACTTGCGGGAGGCATTATCTTGGTCGCAAGAATACAATAAGCAAACCTTTGACAGATGAAGACGAGGGGTGCTGGATCTGCTGGACCGGGCAACCAAGTCTGGCTGGCCACCAAGAACTTAAAACTGTCCTGCCCCTCTAAGTAACTGGGACCCAAGTTCATTGGCCCCTTCCCGGTCAAGAGGAGAATCAATAGGGTGGCGTATGAGCTGAGCCTCCCTTCTCTTCGGGTGCACCCAGTGTTTCATGTATCCCTGTTGAAGCCGGTAACCCAGGACCAATTCCAGGTATGGAAAACGGCCCGCCGGAGCCAGTTATAATAGATGGTGAAGAGGAGTTTGAGATCGAGGTAATCCTCGAATGCAGAGTGAGAAGGGGTGTGACACGGTTATTGATTAAGTGTAAGGGGTATGGACCTGTAGAGAACTCTTGGGTACCCGAAGAACACATTCATGCCAAGGAACGTGTCAGGTCCTTTTGGTGGAGTCACCCTGAACTGAAGGCCTGGCTGGGCATCCAGAGGCTGCCCCTTGGGGGGGGGGGGCAATATTAGAGGAAATCCTGCAAAAAAGGGACTTTTTGGCGCTATTTGCGCATTTCCAGTTCATGCTATACGAGTGACGTCACTTCCGGTTCCCGTGGAACACACGGCGGTGATCATATAGGAAGTTTGGCACTGTTTGACATACTGACAGACCGCTCTCTGTATCTGGATGTCCTATAAGTTTTACATTGCTTTGCGCAAATAAAAACCTTTTATACAATATCACACTATGTTTACCCATTTTAACTTTGAGGAAACTGGCTCCAAGCGATCCTGTTAAAAACCCCACTCTTAAAGGCGACAATACTCTGCTATAGAGCCATTAACACCAGAAAAAGCCTGTTGGACCCCAGACTGAAAAGCTGGTGGTCACCGATTTCTGGTGAGTAGGAAAGGAGAGGGGGAGAGTGACACAGAGCACACGTGGAGTGGTTTTCATCACTGAAGCACCTTTCTTGTAGAATTGAAGCACCAAGCACTTTATATTTATTTAGACTGTTATGAACTATCATGTATTGCTGACACTAACATTTGATGGATTTAACATTTAGTGCGAATTATTGGATCACTGGATGAGCACTTTAACTGTATATTTTTTTTGTTTAGTCATTTATATGAGTGGTAGCACTGTTTTTATTCACGTTAACGGGTTGGTCATTTATTTTGGGGCACAAGTGATTGTGTTACAAGGTAAGGATTTTAGCACGTCATTCTGTATTGATTGACATATTACTACCTTTTTCTTTTTTTATATATACTTTTTTCCTGCACCTGCACCTTAGTGTTCATACCGCACTGTGTTTATTGCACATCACCTAAGAAGGTCCTTTTTTGCCTATGTTAGTGGCTGAGGGAGGCTGCCAGCGCTGTGTTCTTTCAATTTTTATTATATTTACTTGTTTAAAACTTTTTTTTTTAACATTTCTTCAGTTTCTTCATGGTTTCTGGCCTAGACCAAAATGATGTCATACATCCAAGAAGTCTTTGTGGACATTTTTTTCCTTCATCTAGAAGAGGGAAGGAGGGTCTTTCTCAGCTAAGTACACCCTCCTGCCTGCATGCCTGAGCTAAGGGTAGATGGATTCCAATAATTAAATGCTACATGAATCATCTGCACTTCTTTAAGATGGCCACAGCTAGAAATACTAAGGTGGGGAGGGGGGGTTCAAAGTGATTTCTCAACAAAATAATGCATGGAGACATGGATGGATGGGGGACTTTGCTGTCAATATTAACCACTTCAGTCCGGAAGGATTTACCCCCTTAACCACTTCTGGCCCGGGCCTATACACAAATGACGGCCGGGCAGGTGTTCCATTACCCTGACTGGATGTCTATTGAGGTCCTCAGGATAACCCGCGATCGCGCGACCGTTGTCGTGCGCATCGCGGCGATCGGTGGTGCCGTGGGTCAGTCTGACCCACAGCATTACCGATCGAGGTAAAACTCTTCCATCAGAAGCTTTTTACCATGTGATAAGTCGTGACCAATCATTTTATTGGCTTTTATTGACCGTTTATTGGCTTTTCCTCTACTCAGGTCTGCAGACCTGAGTAGTGGAGAGCCGATCAGCTACTCTCCTGATGGGGGGGGGTCTGCACTGAACGTTTATCAGTGCAGCCCCCCTCAGGATCGCCACACTGGACCACCAGGGAGCCGACCAGGACCACCAGGAAGCCCTACCCCCAGGGACCACCATCAGGAGGCCGCCCAGGACCACCAGGGAGATGATCTGGAGGCCGCCGAGGGACCACCAGGAAGCCCACACTAGACGACCAGGTGAGAGGAATACAGTGCACTGTAGGGATGGCACTGTGACCATATGTGATGCCTGCCAGTGCCATCCCTAACAGTGCTTTATATTAGTGCCATATACCAGTGTCCTCCAGTATCACCCATTAGTGCCCACCAGTGCCACCTATCAGTGCCCACCAGTGCCACCTATCAGTGCCCACCAGTGCCACCCATCAGTGCCCATCAGTGCCACCTATCAGTGCTCATCAGTGTCCAGTTTCACCCATCAGTGCCGCCTATGAGTGCCCATCAGTGCCACCTATCAGTGTCTGTCAGTGATCTTATCGGTGCTGCCTATCAGTGACTTAACGGTGCTGCCTATCAGTGCTGCATATATGTGCCTCATCATCAGTGCTACCTCATCAGTGCCAATCTGTACTGCCTCATCAGTGCCCGTCAGTGTGGTCCTCATCAGTGCCCATCAGTATAGCCACATCAGTGCCCGTCAGTGAAGGAAAAAATGTATTTATATATAAAATTTTGTGACCGAAAATTTTGAAAAAAAAAAAGGTTTTCTTTGTTTCCGTCTTTTTTTATTTATAGCGCAAAAAATAAAAACCGCAGGGGTGATCAAATACCACAAAAAGAAAGCTCTTTCCCACAAATATTCTTTTGGTGGTATTTGATCACCTCTGTGGTTTTTATTTTTTGTGATATAAATGAAAAAAGACCGAAAATTTTGAAGAAAAATTATATTTTCAACTTTTTGTTATTAAAAAAATACAATAAACTCAATTTTATTCATAAATTTTTGCCTAAATGCATTCAGCCACAAGTAAAAAAAAAGCCTATTAGTATTTATTTATTGGTGTGCGCAAAAGTTATAGCGTCTACAAACTAGGGTACATTTTCTGGAGTTTACGCAGCTTTTATTTTATGACTGCCTATCTTATTTCCTGAAGTGCTATAATGGAAGGGCAGTACAAACCCCCCCCCCCCCAAATTACCCCATTTTGGAAAGTAGACACCCCAAGGAATTTGCTGAGAGGCATGTTGAGCCCATTGAATATTTTTTTGTACATGGGATCAAACATCTGCGATATTGAAAACGCGTGTGGTTATTTATTTATGATTATCCGAAAAAAAAATGAACACCGACTTACGTAAATCCGTTTTTAAATACTTATTTTAACTCAAATAACATAAAAAAATTATTGTTTTTCAACTTTTATATTAAAAAGAAGTTTTAAAAGCCAGAAAAAAGTAAATATAGTGTTTTTTATTTTTGGTGTCTCCACTAGTTTATGGT
>BLSH010546710.1:883404-896682 GCA_018402905.1 Glandirana rugosa
GAATTCTCATCATCTGTAAACGCGACCACTTTTGCGCAAACCAATCAATAAACGCCGATTGCGATTTTTTTTATCGCAAATATGAGGAAGAATATAAATCGGCCAAAAACGGTGAAAAAAAATGTTTTTTTATATTTTTTTTTGGATTTGTATTTTAGCAAAAAGTAAGAAATTTGGGTTTTTTTGCAAAATTGTCGCTGTTCTTTTGTTTATAGCGGCGATCAGAAATGACGCAGAGGTGATCAAATACCACCAAAAGAAAGCTCTATTTGTGGGAAAAAAAGGACGCAAATTTCATTTGGGTACAACGCCGCACGACCGCGCAATTGTCAGTTAAAGCGACGCAGCGCCGAATCGCAAAAAGGGCTCCGGTCCTAAAGCTGGAAATCCTTCTGGGGCTGAAGTGGTTAATCTATATGTAAGTAATATAACTAAAGGTTCGGTGGCTAAGGAATTTCTTTTTTTGCTTATGACTCCAAGGTGTTCAAAAGGGTTGAGATCACTGAAGGTGTCTGTAACATGGAACATGATTTGGCAATGCTGGAAGATTGGTCAAAGCAGTGGAGACTGCAGTTTAAAGCGGTTGTATACTGCTGCCATTTTTTTCCCTGCAAGGTAAAGTTATAATGTGCTAGTAGGAATCGCACACTAACACATTATGTGAAACTTGCCTTCAAACTAAGCTGTTCCAGCTCCGTAATGTCATCGCTGTAGCCGCTTCCACCTTCACCTGTCTTGCTTCCGGGTTAGAAGGCTTCGGCTCTGTGACTGGCCGGAACCACGATGATGTTACCCCCACACATGCGTGCAGGAGCCGACGTTCATGGCACAGGGCTCGGAAGGAGTGGCACAGGTGGTCGTTCCTTCAGAATACATGCACCAGTGATGTTACTGGCTGCATGTAATGTAAACATCTCCTAAATGGTGCACGTTTAGGAGATATTTACACTTCTATAGGTAAGCCTAATTATAGGATTACCTATAGGTAAAAGTCAGGAAAGGAAGTTTACTTCCTCTTTAATGTTTCTAAATGTAAAATAATGTACATAGAGGAAAAAAAAAACCTTTACAGAGTACAACATGGGGGTACAGTGTTGGCCAGACAGAGGAAAAATATTTGATTTCACAATGAGCGAACAGTGTGGTGAAGATAACACCTATCAGGAGAGACTTCAAGAACCTAATATGTATAGTCTGGAGGAAAGAAGGAAATGGGAGACATGGCTGGGCCGTCTAAAAGAGAAATGCAAATTTTCATAAAAATAAACATTCATACTCACCTTGGTCCAATGCTGCATCTCTCCCCTGCCAGCTCTACACAGAGAACTCAGCAACCAAAGATGGCTAATCGCTTAGTTCAATGGTCTGCTCTGAGCACAAATCGGTGACTTTCAGTCATTGCTCTGTGCTCTGCCCCTCCAGCACTCACTGGAGCGCTGGGCTGTGGAGGGGGCAGGTGCGGCAGGCGCAGGCTCTCAGTGGCGCACTGAGAGGATGAGCCAGCTGCAAGTAAGGCATCTGGGTGGATCCCGACCCTATTCTTGGGATCCCTACAGAGCCTGGACCGACTCTGTGATGTCAGCTGACAGCAGACTTTAGCCCACTGTCAGCTGACTCTGGGTCACATGAGGGCAGAACTAAGTGCACCACTATGACCCACATGAGAAGTATAGCCAATAGCGCTATGGCCATACTCCTTCTTTAAATACATCAAGGGGAGATGGGGAATAAGGTTCAAGAGGGCAGTATTTTCAATATGAAGTCAAGAACACGGGGATATGACCTCAAACTAGCAGGAGAAAAGTTCAGAACTAATCTTAGAAAGTATAATTTTACTGAAAGGTGATGATTGGAATAGACTTCCAGCAGAGACAGTGAGTCAGTCAACAGTAATGCCTCGTACACCCGGTACGATGGTCGTACGACCGAACATCTAAAATCGTATGTTGGCTGTTGTGTCTCGCATACTGACGTGCACTAAGCGATCGTACGACCAAGCCTAACATGGTGACGTGCTACGAGCGTATAAAGAGGAAGTTCAGGTGAATGTGATTTGTGAATTAGGAACGTAGGTTTACACGAACGTTCAACTCTTTAGACACTGTTAACACGTCACTACGTTCGGCTTGTTGAAGCTTTGTTGTATGATTACCTGACTCCTGTCAGTACGCTAGACACAAAAGCCAACAGCCGATTTTGGGCAAAAGTTGAACGTGCAGTCATACAACCGTTGCACCGTGTGTACGAAGCATTCGTTTTTGTGTTTCTAATTCCAGCTTTCCAGCTTTTAATAGTTCATTTGGGTCAAGCTGGACCACAGGAACGATTTCCTTTGCATAAGTATATGGTCATTGTGTGCGCTGTAACATACCGTTGTAGCATTAGATTGCAACAATTGCAAACTCCTAATCGGCATGCTTGTTAGTCAGTTGCTCAGGAAGTATTGAAACAAGTGGACCAGAATGACAATGCTTTGCTGGGGGGTTTTTGCCTTCCTCTGAAATCACTGTGTGTATAGGATTGTGTATATAGGATTTTATCATTTGTTTTCCCTTTTACTGTATTGGTTGAACTAGATGGACTTTTTCAACCAGACTAACTATGTAATTATCAGCGAGATTAGTGATGGAAGCCTTCATACTTCACAAATTTTGAAGTAGAATTCCAGCTTTCCTACCAATTTAAATAGTTTGGGCCAAACGGACTATTTCCATTCTGTAATATACTGTAGTAGCATCAGTTACATACACTAAGTGGCGCTGTGTTCCTGCAGCAGTATGGCCAACTTCCTGCCTGTGGCAAAAATTAAAGTGATTGTAAAGGTAATTTTTTTTCTTTTTAAATAGCAAACATGTCTATACTTACCTGCTCTGTGAAATGGAATCACACAGAGCGGCGCAAACCTCCTCTTTTCTGGTCCCCTGTCGGAGTTCCTGGTCCCTCCACTCTCTCCAGTGACACAGACAGCCCCCCGCTCCCTCGTCACTGGCTTTGATTGACAGCACTGGGAGCCAATGGCTCGCGGTGCCCCAGCAAAGCCAGCAAGAACCGGAAGTGAGGGGAGAGAAGAGCTGCATTTTAAAAAGGGGGGGGGTGAGGGAGGATGTTGATACCTAAACATTTTTTACCTTAATTAAGGTAAAAAATGTTTAGGCTTTAGAACCACTTTAAATAGTTGGTCTGAGTACTTCTCAACCATTTAGAAGCCATCTTGCATTTTTACCAATGAATATAAAGTTTCCACTGGTTTGCCGAGGTGGAGAGGTGGATGGATATCATCATAATTTCAACCTTGGCCAATCAGAGAAAGCCCTGTACTGAAAATACAACGCTACTCCTAAGTGGCGAAGAAGCATGCCTGATTATTTTTAGGCCTCATGCACACAGGACGTTTTTTGACTGTTTTACAGCAGCTGTTTTTAGCTGCAGAAGTTTTTTTCTACAGTCAATAAACCCTCCATCATGTTATCCTATGTGTTCATGCACATATAGGCTGTTATCAGCTGTTTTTAGCAGTGATGTTTTTGAGCTGTAAAAAAAAAAACCAAGACCTGAGGGTTTTTTTGGACGTTTTTCAGCTGTAAACATTCTAACACTTAAAAACGTCCAAAAATGGGCAAAAATGCTCAAAGACGCCAATCCCCAGCGTTCTTGGACGTTTTAGATGAATTGGAAAAAAAAAAACGCTGGCCCTTTAAAAACTTGAAAAAACAGCGGTAATGTTAAGCTGATAAAAGCTGAAAACATCCCTGATAAGCTACTGACATTTTTTGGCTGTTTGTTTTTAAAGTCCTGTGTGCATGAAGCCTTAATCTTGACAGCAGACAGGAAGTCACCCATACTGAGTAAACATAGATAGGAAGGGGCTGAATGAAATTAGTGGCTCCAAGTTGCAAAACGAGGATTAAAAAGACTGAAAACCTTATTTATTTGAAAAGAAAAGTGTTCATTATTTAGGATGATGCACAGTGCTTTGGCAAAACGAAAACGTCCTTCTGTAAGGCTGGATTCACACCTATGCATTTTAGTGCTTTTTGCATTTTACAGATTTGCACTACAGAACGTGTTCCATAGGAAACCAATGTTACATGGACTGTAGTGCAAATCTGCAAAATGCAAGAAGCACTAAAAATGCATAGGTGTGAATCAGGTCTTAGGGTCTGCATCCACTTTAAAGCGGAGTTCTACCCATTTAAAAGTCAGAAGCTACAAAAAGTGTAATCAGACACTCACCTGTCTCACGCTCCATCGATGCAGCCGCCCGACCCTTCGCTCCTGTCCCCCTCCTGTCCGCAGCGCAGGCATCAGTGTGGGCGCCCGGCTATGGCTTCACATGTAGTGAATGGCCGGCAATCTTCTGGGACCCGTGACGTGTCCCAGAAGATTGCAGGGAGGGAGGGGGGAGAGGTGAACTTCCCGCCGGTGCCAGGAGAGGAAGTGGGAGCTGGGTACCGCTGAAAACATGCCAATTGTGGCATGTCAGGGGGTCACCGTTACATAAAAGCGGAAGTTCCACTTTTGGGTGGAACTCCGCTTTAACCATTTTCCACATTACTGCATAAAAAGTGTTTTTACTGCTTTCTGTGTCCCCGAAAAAAAGTTTCTTATTACTGCCTGTCCCAATTAACATACTGGAAGTGAGCTGAAATATCTCCAACTAGGGCAACAGTAACAAAAACATGACAGAGTTTCTATTTCTTACCATTCTATTGAATAGTATAAAACAATGTTTTAGATGGGCTTTGGCTCAAGGCTGATGACTTTTCTGGATATGTTTCCGACTTGCATTCCTCAATTCGCATATTAGTTCTGAGGTATTTAAGCTAAGCCTATTCACTGAGTTGCTGTTCTTAAAATTACAGTGGAACTGTAGTGAATGCTTATTTTACTGAAGCAAAGTCCTGTACTTACAGCTAAAATCCTCAGTTGCTAACAGCTAGCCTGGCACAGCTGGTACGTAGTTGGAGAACCAGTACCAACTGTGCTTTTTGGCTCAAGTACAAAGTTTTTTGACAGCATGTGAGTCCCCTCTTTTCCTTATACAGGTCTATGTGATGTGACATAATAAAAGGCGATGTGGTTGAAGGACAGTATGTTTCACCTCACATGCTTTCATATGTGGGAAACCAATGTGGAATCTTGGACTCTGGTTCGGATTTTCCAGGCCATCTTGGCGATGAAGATTCCGGCCAGGTTTTGTCTCCCACTTTTGATCAGCAGCAGGTGGGTTAAATAATTGAGGGCTGGAACAAGAGGGTGCTCTGGCATGGAATTCAGGAAACCACCCTAGAGAGCTGCGATTGCAAATTGGTCTGTAAGGCCCCTTTCACACTGGAGCGTTATTACAGCGGTAAAGCGCTAAAATTACCGCTGTAATAACGCTCTAAATATCATTTTCATGCATCTCTATGGATGCTTTCTCACTGAGGCGTTGCGCTAGCGCAGCGCTTCAGAAAATCATGCAAGCATGATTTTTCAGGAATGTGGGGAGCGGTGTATTCACCGCTCCTCCACCGCTCCTGCCATTCAATTCAATGGGCAGCGCTCCCGTAGCGGCTGTACACCGCTCCGGGAGCGCCGAGCGCCGGCACTTTTAACCCCTGTTTAACCCGTTGTGGGGGGGTTAAAAGTGCCCCGCACCCGCCTGCATAGCGGCGCCGTAGCGCCTCTATAACAGCGCTAAATCCCCGCTGAGACTAGCGGGGATTTACCGCTGCCGCCCGCCAGCCCCAGTGTGAAAGGGGCCTAAGAGAAAGAAGAGCTTTGCAAAACACGTGTTTTGGCAGTGCCTGGGTGAAGCCCTTCACCTGTCAGAAAGGAATCAGTCCTGTTTAGTTAGTGCCTGGATGGCGAGGATTTATTTTCTGTTTAAGGCTGCTTGCTCTTAGTGCAATCTTTTAAAATAAAACTGACTAAAAAGTCAGGATCTTCGGAAAGACCTGCCGTTTGGATTTTATTTTTCCAGGGGAAGGAAATACTCACTTGTGCTAACCTCCACATTGAATGCAGAAGCAATTCAGAGCAATTCAAGAAGCTCAAAGCAACCCAAAATCAGTTCAAACCAATTCCTTTGAATGGCTTGAAGGCAAGTCAAAGAAATTCAGATCCATATGAAAACATAATCGTTTACTTAAAGTCATTCTAAATGTAATTTTTTTCTCTTTCTTTATAATGAAACATCATACTTACCTGCTCTATGCAATCGTTTTATATAGAGCAGCCTCAATCTTCCTCTTATCGGGTCTCCTGCAAGCACTCCTGGCTACTCCTGTTTGAGTGCCCCCATCGCAAGCCGCCTGCTATGGGAACACATATGCTGGCTCGCTCCCAGGCCTTCAGCCTGCGTCAATTGCTATGGGCACACATGTGCTGGCTCGCTCCCAGGCCTTGCTGCCTGCATCTATTGACACAGACAGCGGGACTTGGCCCCGTCCCACTGTGATTGACAACAGCTGCTGTCTCTGAGCCAATGAAGAGGGAGACAGCAGAGAGAGCCTCTGCTCTTGTGCACATCGCTGGATCGAGATCAGGCTCGGGTAAATATAAGGGGGAGGGGGGAAGCATGCAGGTTTTTTACCTTAATGCATAAAAACCTGGCCATACACAGATTCCTTCATCCATGCTAAACACTGAGGATGTACGAATCTCCCACTATGACTAATGTAATGTCAAAATACCTGAACGGTGTCTGCATCTAATTGGATCCAGGCACTGTTCAGATTACAATTTTTCACCTGGCTCCTTCAATTTTTAATTTGAAGGATGTTCAGCACAAGAGTGCTGACAGAGCCACCCACTAAGCAAATTTTGACTAGATTTATCTGGAACCGGCTGAAAATTACTCCATGTATGATGAGCTCTACATTTCGGTATGATGCTAGTGTGCATGTGCCCTTTGGAAGAGCTGTTGTATCAGACACTGGGGGCTCCTGCAGCTGCAGTATAATCACACTGGACCCAATTCCATTACAGATGCTGCAGAATAAAACCATTGCTTAAAATGTGTACCATGCTTTTGATCTCATATTTGATTGTTATGATATGCTCTAGATATCTGCCCATATACATCTGTGTTTTCCTGGAAAATACATACAATTAATATTATACAGTGGTACTCTATTAGCGCTGTTTTATCTCTACAGCTTGACTTCAGACTGCTAATCAATGCAAACAGCTGTTGCTATCAAGAGAATTGAAAAAAGGAAAATGAAATCCACTTTAGTGGAACAGAGGACTATGGAGTTGTTTCTTAACTGCCATTTGCATATATGTTTAAATTTAAAAATGAACTAAGGCTCTTGTTCTAGAGAGGACTTAAAGGGGTTGTAAAGGTACATTTTTTTTTAAAAAAAACTAACAAACATCTCTATACTTACCTACTCTATGCAACTCTTTTCGGGTTCCCTTCCGGTGCTCCTGGCCCCTCCTCTCTGGCCAGTGCCCCCATAGGAAGCCGCTTCCCATGGGGGCACTCGTGCGTGCTTGCACCCAAGTCCCTCTGCTGCATCCATTGACACAGACAGCGGGACTCGGACCCGCCCCGGCTTCCTCGTCACTGGCTTTGATTGACAGCACTGGGAACCAATGGCTCCCGGTGTCCCAGGAATGCCAGCGAGACCCGGAAGTGAGGGGTAGACATGCACAGCGCTGGATAGAGTGAGGTCTCAGGAATGTAAAGGGGGGCTGAGGGGGTGATGCTGACACCAAGGAATGCATTAAGGTAAAAAAAACCTTTAAACTTTACAACCCCTTTAAAAATTGCAACATACCTTCTACCATCATCAGCTTGGTTAACCAAATAATGAATTACAGCTTCCCTCAAAACTCTGTGAAGGTTAACTGTCCATCTGGTCTGATCACATCAGAAAGAAAAACATGTACGGCCCACATGGGTAGTTGTAGAAAAACATGTTTTACATATTTTGTGCGTGATACATTTTATGGAGCCTTAAAGGCAGTGTTTTAATAAATATGATATGTATCTTTATCTTGCCTCACAATTTTCATACAAAATAATGTAGGCTTCGGGGAAAATAAGCGAGGAATGCTGACTCAGAGGATCATATCACAAAACATGTTTCATTTTACAGTCTGGTCATGGAAACTAGCAGAAATGTTGGCTCGAATTTAAGTACCAGTTCCAATTATAGAAAACTACTGACCAAAATTATTTTAATGGGTACATTCAAATGTGAATAAAAGCATTTCAAAACTAGCAATGCATTGAATGTGTGGAAGAATGAAAACAAATCACTTACAAGTAAGCCGGGTTTGTATTAGACAAGTGCAGCACCTGAGAGTCAACAGATTGAAAAGCCGTTAAAATATCTTGTTCAATAGCCATGGGAAGAACTGCATAGCCGCAGTAGTCGATATGTTCCCCTGCATAAGCGAATAAAGACATATAGGTTAGTAAATAAAATATCAATGAAAAAGAAATGCCTATGTATGTATTCTCTAAAAGACTTCACGCTTCTTAGGCTAATCTTTCAACGGGAGCACAGTGATTAATAAAATGTTAACTGTGGAACTTGCGCACGGGAGGCCAGAAACGGCCAGAGTCCTTTTTTCTAACACCTGTATTTGGCTCCATCTATCTTCCTATCAACTCTGACCAGCTTCCCTGTCCCTGCTGAAGAAAAGCATCCCCACAACATGATGCTGTCACCACCATGTTTCACGGTGGGGATGGTGTGTTCAGGGTGATGTGCAGTGTTAGTTTTCCACCACACATTTTGCTTTTAGGTCAAAAAGTTCAATTTTGGTCTCATCTCACCAGAGCACCTTCTTCCACATGTTTGCTTTGTCCCCCACATGGCTTCTCGTAAACTGCAAACGGAACTTTTATGGTTTTCTTTCAACAATGGCTTTCTTCTTGCCACTCTTCCATAAAGGCCAGATTTGTGGAGTGCACGACTAATAGTTGTCCTGTGGACAGATTCTCCCACCTGAACTGTGGATCTCTGCAGCTCCTCCAGAGTTACCATGGGCCTCTTGGCTGCTTCTCTGATTAATGCTCTCCTTGCCCAGCCTGTCAGTTTAGGTGGACGGCCATATCTTGGTAGGTTTGCACTTGTGCCATGCTCTTTCCATTTTCAGATGATAGAACAGTACTCAGTGAGATGTTCAAAGCTTGGGATATTTATTTATAACCTAACCCTGCTTTAAACTCCTCCACAACTTTATCCCTGACCTGTCTGGTGTGTTCCTTGGCCTTCATGATGCTGTTTGTTCACTAAGGTTTTCTAAAAAACTTCTGAGGGCATCACAGAACAGCTGTATTTATACTGAGATTAAATTACACACAGATGGACTCTATTTACTAATTAGGTGATTTCTGAAGGCAATTGGTTCCATTAGATTTTAGTTAGGGGTATCAGAGTAAAGGGGGCTGAATACAAATGCACGCCACACTTTTCAGATATTTATTCGTAAAAAAATGTGAAAACCATTTATCATTTCTCTTCCACTTCACAATTATGTGCCACTTTGTGTTAGTCTATCACATAAAATCCCAATAAAATATATTTACATTTTTAGTTCAAATATGACAGAATGTGGGGTATGAAACTATGAATACTTTTTCAAGGCTCTGTACATTATGATTTATAATATCTGTTCTTCAAAACAACACATATACAAAAAAAACATTACTCACGGTGCATAAAACATACTATATAGAATAAAACAATCTGATATGAATAGAACACCTATTAAAAAATCAGTTTTACCTATCAGGTTTACCCGTCCTGGTGCACGTGCATAGAAGGATGGCGCACTGCCATATTTAGAGATGAACAGTTCTTTCAGTTTAAGTAACCTGCAAAATATAAGAGAATACATTTACTGATATATTTTATTCTGCAAACATTACGAGGAACAGATGATAATTGTAAAGAATATTGATGTATACGGTTTTACATATAGAACCTACAAATTCACAGCAATTCCTTAATGTGGAACTAAACCCACCAATTTAACTGTTTTCCACAGCAGTTACATTTCAGACATGTCTCTGGTGATAACTGACACAGTTGCCAGTGTGCTTATGTCATCTGTCAAGCCATCAAATGGCAGGTGTCATCGTCATAGATGATCACATGCACAGAATCATGGCACCAGGCTAAGATGGCACCTTCCATGGCTGTGAAGGAAGGGGGAGTTTAGTTCTGCTTTAATGTACAGGAGTTTTTCCACATTTAAAGAGACCCTGTCCCAATATTATTTGTGACAGACCTCCTGGCACCCCAACTGGGTGATTCTGCCAAACAGTGCCACCTGCCCTCCAAACCCTTCCAACAGACTGGTAGCTAATACCAGCCCTTTACCCAAAGCATCATACACAGACCAGATGTTGGGGTAAAACCAAAGGAATACTTTATTGAACAGAAATACAGGTTTTTATACACTACAAAAATAGGGACAGTCACCACATGAACAATAAAAACAAATATTACACATTGGGGTAAATATCCCACTAGGGTTAGGTAATGAGGTAAAGTCGACACAAGACAAATCACATCCAGGAGGATTAGCAAACAGACAGAAACAATAGGTGACTCAATTAACAATGGGAATTCACACATAGGAGGCACACAATGGGGAAATTACACAATGGGAGGAAGACACTTCACACCTAGACAGGATAGGCAAACACAGGTACACATTATAACAGTAAACACATAACACCTTAATAAACAGATTACACATAACAGCAATAGACCCCAGCATCGGATTGTTTTATAACAATTATAATCTTAAACCTTGAGTCTCTCTGGGGAGATTTACTAAACTGGAGCACTCAGAATCTGTTGCAGTTGTACATGGTAGCCAATCAGCTTCTAACCTCAACTTGTTCGATTAAGTTTTGACAGTAAAATCTGGAAGCTGATTTTGGTCCCTTCGACCCTACACTGCCTATTCCCACAGGCCTCCAACCTGTGCTGGCAGTGTGGAAGGGAGGAGGGCACGATGCTCCATATTTTTTGGAGCTGCCCCAGGTTGCAGCCCTTTTGGTGGGGGGTGACTTGAACCATCAAACACCTGACAAGCGTGGATCTGGAAGACAAGCCCGCGGCCTGTCTGCTCCATCTTCCGGAGCGACCTATTAAGAAATATAAATCCTCACTTACCATCCATCTCCTGAACGCGGCCAAGGCCTGTGTCCCTCTCTGCTGGAAGTCAGAAAACCCTTCTTCGTTGGCACTGTGGTTTTCCAGGGTCAATGAACTGAGAGATATGGAGGACCTCGCTGCTACTCTGCATAATAAAGAGGAGATCTTTTGAGGGACCTGGAGACCGTGGCAATACTTTGTCTATACAGATGCATACCAGGAGGGGCTCGCACAGCAGGACTGCTAGTGCTACCCCGGATTGGGGAACCAGTCACGGGCCCCGCACTCTTCACATCTTAGCGTTCTCTACGTCTGCCACTGTGTGTTTTCTGTTCTCTGCCACTCTTCTAGTATCCCTCATGCAATTTCACATCTATGGGCCCGTCAGCTCCCCTTTCTCTCTGCTTCTTGTCTGGGGTCCGTATGGTGTTAGTTCCATGTAAAGTATCTAGTTGATCCCCTCCCCAGAGGAAATCACACTAGGGCCCGCTTCCTGCTATATTTACTGTAACTAGTTCTCTGTACCTTCGGTCTAGAGTGAGTTCCCTTAACGAGATGAAGACCAGTCGAGACCTGTGACCCCCCTCTTCCCACATGTTGTGGATTTTTATCAATACATGAAAATTATAAGACAATGTGCAATGACCGTTAGCTCTACCAAATGCCCGTCCTTTGGGAGAGGGGTCGACTGGACTACCAGACTGGGCCCCTTACTGGCCATGGATATAATAGTTGTAACACCTATACATAAGTGATTCCGGTCCCCTTCTCCCTCAGGAATATCGAAATGTCACCTGGATCTTTTCTTTTCTTGGGTCACGGCCCTTCGTGGTATTCAACTGTTCTTACCTTGTATGTCATTCAAATATATGTACAGATGTTTGTGCACGGTATCTTTTTCAAGAAATAAAGCTATTACAAATAAAAACTGCACCAGATTTTGCTAGCTCCAATTTTAGTAAATCTCCCCTCTAAGTCTAGGAGGGGGTTGAAGCAGTCAATGCTGGTTTGGGCTGTGGATTCTAAGCCCCAACAAAACACAGAGGTCCCAAATTTGTATCCGCGTACTCCAGCTCTCAGAGTCTGTGTGTTTCGAGAAACATGGACTTGAATCCAAAGTAAAACTACTCCAAGTGTCCCTTAGACACACACCTCCAAAGAACAGAGCTCCCTAAAACATCAGGGCACATAATCAGTAGGCAAAAGGCTACTCTGCAGTCCCCTCCAAAAGCCACTGTCCAGGTTGGGTCTGTCACATTATTAAAATCCTACAAAAATTCCTATAGATTACATGTCAAATTACCTTGTTTTGTGCCTCTAAAGAGGATCTTCAGTCATTTGTAGAAAAATTAAAAGTCAACAGCTTTTATTAACCACTTCAGCGTCAGAAGTTTTTACCTCCTTCGTGACCAAGTCATTTTTTTTGATATTCGGCATTACACTGCTTTAACTGGCAATCGCACGGTCATGCAATGCTGTACCCAAATGAAACATCACTTTTTTCACACAAATACTGTAGAGTTTTCTTTTGGTGTTATATGATCACCACTGTTTTTTTTATTTGTTATTACATAAACAAACATTTTGAAAAAACCCAATATTTTTACTTTATGCTATAAAACATATCCAAAAAAAAAAAAAAAGTAAAAATCACATTTCTTCTTACATTTAGGGCAAAATGTTATGTGCTACATGTCTTTGGTAAAAAAAAAATAATCACAAGAAGCATATATTAACTGGTTTGCATGAAAGTTATAGCGTCTACAAATTAAGGTATATACTGGAATTTCTTTTTTTTAATACTAGTAATGGCGGTAATCAGCGACTTGTAGTGGGTTCTTTAAGGTCATATATGGAATTAAACATCTGCGATATTGAAAGTACGTTTGGTCAATTATATACGAAGAACACTAATAAAAAAAAAATGGTTTCTGTACATCGTGTATTGTAAAACGGGATTTACATTCTTCTTTACACTAAAAATGAAAAAAAAAAAAAAACCTATACAAAATATCGTATTTCATTTTTATAACCCAAAAAAGTTTTACAAACAAATACATTATTGTTTATTTTTTTTGTCACCACTAGTATATTGTGGTTTTCTTTTGAGATGTCATAAACACACTTTTTTCACTACAAAGTAAACCCATGTCGTAACGTACTG
>BLSH010546710.1:896784-907860 GCA_018402905.1 Glandirana rugosa
GGGAAATCCTTCCTGGGCTGAAGTGGTTAATTATATAATAATATATAATGGCTGGGAAGGTGTTAACATCTCGGGGTTAAAGTAGAACTATAGGCAAAACTTTTTCCTGGTGCCTCCATGGCAGCATAACTCCGCCTTGGCTCCTTCTTTAGGACTAGTGAATATATCAAAAAAAGGGCCAGTGCCCTGCCAGCATTCTCCTTTTTTCCCCATACCTCATGGTCAGTGAATGGTGGTCGAAGGTCCTTACCTCTGCAGTCAGCAGCTTCCATTCGGGTTCAGCCCCCCCCCCGAATGCATTCCCTTGTCTCGGGCTGCTAACAAGCGCTAAATAGCAAGGGAGTCCCTTCTGTGGGTCTTTTGGGACAGCAGTTGTCTCTTAAGTAAGAATTCATATCTTCATTTATATACTGGCATTTGCTCAGGCTTGCAGCAAAGAAAGAAGCTGTATCTAATTTTCACTTTGTCTTTCCCTTCCAGGTCTCACTCCTGTTATCCATTCCCTCTCACTTTCCTTTCCTTACGGTACATAATATAACTGGGTGCTAATATTTATAGGTAAGTTGATCCAGGGAATATCCGATTGCCTCTTGGGGGGGGTCAGGAAGGAATTTTTCCCCCTGCTGTAGCAAATTGGATCATGCTTTGCTGGGGTTTTTTGCCTTCCTCTGGATCAACTGTAGGTGAAGGATTATGTATCTGGGATTGTATGATCCCTTTTGTTTTTGTGGAGAGAAAGCTGCAAGACCACGCATGCGTGGTCTGACCTGAGGCCTTAGTGGCCATCTTCAATAGGGGCAAATTTTATCCTGTTGTCATCTTAGGGGGTTCCCTTTCTGGAAGCTCCTGGAGGGCACCCTGTCCTATTCACGGTAAATTTAATTTCTTTCTTGTACTTAGGAATACCACTTCCCTGCTCCCGCTGATATAACTGTCGCTAACTTTCTGATTTCCTATAGCTGCTTTTTTCTGTCTGCTGCCTATCAGGAGCTGTACCCCACCCGACCAAGACCTTCTCCAATATTTATGGTAAGGACTATCGTCCAGGTAAGAAAAAAAAAAGAGCACTTATGCTGGTACATTTATGTATTTCAGCCACGTACGCCAAAAGAAGTCCAAGTGGACATCAAGGCAACACATAAAAGCCCCACCCAGCAGAACATCCAGATCAGAATACCATGCAAGAGTGCCTCTGTGGAAAGTCACAGTGCTTCATGTTCACCAATTCTCAAATCCCTGAAAAAGTCAAGCATGCGGGCCATCCCATTGCCAACTGAATTGGTCTGCAAAAGCTGCTTTGGGCTATGGGCTATGTTACCACTGGTGCAACTTGTCGTGAGACAGGGTCATATGACAGATCACAGCCCATTGTGTTTAGTGGCACTTTGAAGGTGAGCAACATTGGAAAGACTCTTGCACTCAAAGTCGTATTGAGGTCGCACTCCAAATCATGCGACTATGGGAGTTACAAAAGTGGAAACCAAGCAGTAGCAAAGAATTTCATCTCACCAATCGATGATGTAGCCTCAATGGAGGTTTAGGTAGACGAACAGACCCTGGACTGAAAGGAGCTTAACAAATGGCGGACAAACGCCTGGAAGCCAGCAATTGCCTTATCTGTATAAAGCCATACGGGCATGGACCGAAAATAGGGAAACAGCAATAGGCAAGACTTTGGAGGAATTATAGCTCTCAGCAGACTTGACTGGTGAGACGGCAATGGATACATTTCAATACTTCGCAGGATCAATGTTAATTTTTGTAATAGCAAGTCAGGCATTGTGGTTAGAACTACGGGCAGCTGACACTGCGTCAGAACAAAGTCTATGTATTCCAATGGTCCAATTGGTACGACTCAAGTCGCAGCGACTCCAAAAAGGGTTTTTTCACTATTTAGTTCCGGCCTTTGATGCAACTTTGATCTAGAGAGTGTAAAGTTGAGTCAAGGCTGAACTTAGGGTCGCTTCAGAGTCACACTGCAATGTCACACTCTAAATCGCAAGACTTTTGGGTCGCAATAGTGGAAACCTAACCTAAATACTTTTGATGGTAAAGCACTCTTTGAAGAAAGGTTACAGAAAGCTATTTCTGTCATAGGAAAAAAGTCAGACTATAGATCTCCCGGGAACAACAGAATTAGACATACCCGGGTTTCAGGAATGCTTACTCATATGCACCCATACTGTAACTGTTACGGAAGTACCCGAGTTTTCTGATCAAATAGGTCCTTCTACAATTCCAGAGCCTCCCCTCCGGACCCTACACTTCTTTTAGAGTCCACATGAGGGCTTGGATCCCTATCTAAGCTTCTCTATGAGAACTGGGTTGCAGTTCTTATCACTAACGAGATGATATCCTCCTCTTATCAAAAGATCCACCCTAGCTAGTGGAACCCAGATGGAGGCTGTGGCATACACTTTTAAGATACTGGATGGTAAATCATCAAGGAGTCATCTTTTCTCCAGTTTAGATGCCTTATTCAATACTGCAAATGGAACGGTGTACCTGCCATCTCAGAAGGTGTGGGAGATCATTCAGGAAATAAGGAGAGCGAGGACATGGTCTTACCTAACAGCCTCGAACTAACTCAACCCTAATAGGGTTTTTTTGTCTACCTATATCCAGAGGGTCCCATGGACACATGGATACCTCAGGCACCTTTATCTACAATTCCTGAAGTAATCAAGCAAACCGTCTATCCCAGTCCATATATCATACAAGTTTGAAGCACACGAGTCCTGCACTAGTGGACAAAGGAGGAGAGGCTTGTAAAGCCACTTACATTAAGCATGTCTTCTGGTCAACAGTTACCACAGGCGCCAATGCAATATGATAGGAGGCACATTGCAACCGGATGTTGGTTCAAGAGAGATGGGCATTCCATACGGCAGACATTGTCTCAAATATCCTGGAAATCCAGGCGGCTTTTCTCGCATTGACAGCTTTACTCTCTCAGATCAAGTCAGTTCTGATTTGGATAGACAATAGAGCAGCAATATCATACATACATCACCAAGGCGGAACCCACAACAGTTCCTTACTAAGGGAAGTGGAAACCATCTTCATTTGGGCAGAGGGGAATCTGAAGGACCTAAGTGTAGTCCATCTTCCAGCCCACTTAAAACACAGAGGCCAATCACCTATCCCAAGGATTCTTGGATTCCAACGGGTAGTACCTACAACTGAAGTTATTCAGTTGGATTGTGGGCCAGTGGGGTTTTCCCGAACTGCATCCTTTTGCTACAGCAAGCAATACCAAGCTGCAGAGGTTTATTTCACATCTACCTCACCCTTGGGCAGAAGCAATAAATACCCTGTCAAGTCCTTGGGCATGCAATCTAATTTAGTCCTCTTACCTTGAAAATTCTCTCGAAACTTGCAATATCAACAATAATTGTGATAACAGCCCTGCCATATTTTCAAGAAAACCCATGTTTCCTAGGGCCTCCGGTAAATATTCCTCTGATACCCTTTCTTCTGGCACAAGGCATCACACCCATCAGAATCCTCACAGATTGAGCCTTCACATTAGGATCTTAAAACAGAGGCATTAATCATTAGGATGTTCCTCTAGAGTTGTTTCAACTCTGCTCAAACCACAGGACCCTTCAGGGAACAATAGGAATGACAAGGTTTGGAATACGTTTAGATCTTTCGCTATCAGCAAAACTTCCTCAATCCTCAATCTTGATGTAACCTCTTCCTCCCAACTCCTTGACTTCCTGCAAGCAGACCACGACTTAGGATCAGGATTAAGCATTTAAAGGGTACAGCTGGTGGTAATCTCAGCTATGACAACAAGACATGGGCCAAAGATCCTTTAATAATCAAAATTCTTCAAGACAGGCAAGAAAATAAGCCCATCTGTTAAAACAAATCTTTCCCACTTGGGACTTCTCTATCGCTCTGGAACCCTTATACAAACAGTATTCTGCCCCATCTGATTCAGCATCCTTGTGGAATCTCACTTGGAAACTATTCTTCTTTGTGGACATGGCATCGGGCTGAGAAATATCAAAGCTTCAGGCTCTGGGATTGGAAGACAATAATATTAATATCTTTTTGTGCTTGAATAAGATTGGACTTAGAACAGTACATGGATTCATCCCTAAGTTCTCCTCTTCCTTTACTATCTCCGAGCCTTGAGCCCTGCCAATCTTTGATATCCAATTTCGATCCTCTTCACGAAAACAATATTACTTTTGTACTAAGACACTGTTTTTAAGCCACAACTCCCTTCAGACTTTCCATCTAACTTATTTGTAATACTCCAAAAAAAAAAAAACGGGCAGGGAAGCATCATTTGGAGCGGAGACATGCTTAGTTATGTCTGTGGATATCAGAGCTCTACAAATACCTCATGGGACATGTGGTTCTGCAGCAGCTGGGGATAGATTGCAGATCCCTGCTCCAGTATAATAGTTCCATGGATAATCAAATTGTTTAACCACTTCTCTTTAGGTGGATATCTATTGATGTCCTGCCTTTGAGAAGGGATATCTGAATGGTGCGTGCAGCTACAGGCACCATTCAGATATTGTTTTTTTCTGCAGGCGATTCTTTTTCAGATAAAAGTGGTCTTAGCGGCGGATACACCGCAAGATCACTTTTATCAGCGACGGGAGAGGTGACCCCTCCCGCCGCTTTCCCGTCATCTCCGCCGCTTACCGGACCCGCCGGCAGCGGCGGAGATGATCGGATCCTCTCCCCCCAGTGTCCGTGAGCCGAGTGAGCGGCTGAAGCCACTGCTCCATAACACGGCAGGGCGGAAATGACGTCACACGTAGCTTCCGCCCAACGGTCTTAAAGGGCACATTTTTTTTTTTTGGGCTGTCATTTTTTTCAAATTTTTTTTTTTTTTTTTTTGCATTTTAGTGTAAATATGAGATCTGAGGACTTTTTGACCCCAGATCTCATATTTAAGAGGACCTGTCATGCTTTTTTCTATTACAAGGAATGTTTACATTTCTTGTAATAGGAATAAAAGTGATCAAAAATTTTTTTTTAAAAAAAGAACAGTGTAAAAATAAAAAGTAAAAAGCAAAATAAATAATTAAAAAAAAAGGTAAAGTGCCCCGTCCCCGCGAGCTCGCGCGCAGAAGCGACCGCAAATGCAAGTCCCGCCCACATATGAAAACAGTGTTCAAACCACACATGTGAGGTATCACCGTGATTGTTAGAGCGAGAGCAACAATTCTAGCATTAGACCTCCTCTGTAACGCAAAACTGCTAACCTGTAGAATTTTTTAAACGTCACCAATGGAGATTTTTAAGTTGCACAGTTTGTCGCCATTCCGCGAGCGGACGCAATTTTGAAGATTTTGTCTTTCACAATATGGAAAAAAATTGACCTAACTTTACGGTTTTCTTATTTAACTAAAAAAGCTGAATTTATTTTAAAAAATGCACGCTTGGAAGACCGCTGCGCAAATACGATGTGACAACGTTTTGCAATGACCTCCAGGTTATTCTCTAGGGTGTTAGAAAAAAATATATATATAATGTTTGGGGGTTCTAAGTAATTTTATAGCAAAAAAAAAACAGTTTTTAACTCGTAACACCAAACCCAAAAAACAGGCTCGGTATGGAAGTGGTTAAGGTGTAAAGATCTAGGGGCCTAGAACCCCTCTTCAGTTAGGCTGTATTCCACCCACTTGTTTTCTGCTTCTTGGACAGTCAGAGCAGATATAGCCATCAAAACAATCGAAAGGGTAGCATCATGATCATCTCAACATGCGCTTATGAGACGTTACGGAGTAGACCCAGCAGCTTTCTCATCTGTAGAAACTGGCACACAGGCTAACCAGGCCAGCATTTGCCTAGGTCAAATCCGTTTCTCAGATCTTTTTCTATGTATCATCCCACCCATTTCAGCTACTTATTTTGTCACAGGTATGCTGCCATGGAGGCACCAGGAAAACAGAAAATTGTATCATACTTAGCGTAATTTTCTTTTCCTGGTGCTTATCCATGGCAGCATGCAATCCCACCCTCAGTATGCTATATTATGTAGAATGCTGGGAGGGCACTAGCCCTTTTCTTTTATATATTCACTAGTCCTGAGGGAAGAGCCAATGCGGAGCTTGTTACAGATATGCTGCCATGGATAGGCACCAGGAAAAGAAATTTACTGTAAGTATGATACAAATTTCTGTTTTTTTTCATTTAGGATAGAGCAAGGGAGGTTTATAACCCCTGTCAGATTTTTTTCCACCATCTGTGTCCCGTTGCAGAGATTTCAATTCACTTCCTGTCCCATAGCCAAACAGGAAGTGAGAGGAAATCCCTGTAAATCAAGGGAATTCCTTGGGGACCACAAGTTCATCAGCACTAGTATACTTATTGGAAGATTTCCCCTCTATTACTTTTCTGGGGACAACCCAAAATGTAGGTAATTTCTTTTACTATCACTTTCAATGATAATGGTAAACAGGACAAATATGGAGGGTGAATCTCCCTAACGAGGACATAGACAGCAATAAAAACTGACAGGGGTTCTAATCTCGCTCTCTCCACTCCATCCAAAACTAAAAAAAAAAAAGTTAAATTTAGTTATACTTTAAGTGTGTGCCCAACAATGTGTAATGTGTGCTGCTTTTTACTAAAGGTTGCTTTGTTTCTTCTGGTTGCTTTGCAGGCAGAAGAAACACAGAGATTGTTCCTGCTGTACAGAGCCCTGTGTTATTTGTCAACACAGGGCTGTGGGATGTGATTTTCAGCAGGTCCCAGCAATGAAGCATTAGACGGGACCTGCTGACTAAGTCCCTCTGTGTTCAACCACAGCAGAGCCAGTGGACGGGGGCGCCCTGAATCCAGAAGAGTTCCGTTATGATGCCTGTATGAGCCTCCCATCTGCAGTATATGTAATGTGGCAGGTCAGCAAGCAGTTAAACAGGTACTGACATGCCCTGAGATCCAGCACTGTGATCACACAGGCTGGTTTACTCACTGGGTCCCCGGTGCCACCATCTTGAATGCGGGAAGCCGCTGGCTAACAGCCTTCTCACCACTGTGAATGTGGGAGACATGTTGTGCTTTCTTAGCGGTGCCGCAATCTCCTGGGGACTGTGACTGTTTACATTTCAGCTGATGAGTCATTGGTTGTTAAGGAAGTGGCGGCCGGCTTCCCGGCTCGCTCCTTAACCACTTCCTTACCTGACCTGGGGGCCTGCATCGTGGCAAACGGGGATCAAGCGTGTCCAATCTCTTTACCACATGACCGGCTGTGTCCAATCACAGCGGTCACATGATGTAAACAAACCGCAGTAACGAGCTGTTGCCAGATCCTCCACCTCACACATCGATCGTGTGTGAGAAGGAGATTGCGGTAACAGCTCGTTACCGTTCACAGTACACACCAAGCACACTGATCCCCCCCCCAATAATAAAGAGTACCTGTCACTACCCCATCAAAGTACCTGTCACAGCCCATCAAAGTACCTGTCACTTGCCCATCAGAGTACCCGAGTACCTGTCATTTGCCCATCAGAGTATCCGAGTACCTGTCACCTGCCCATCTGAGTACCCGCGTACCTGTCACCTGCCCATCAGAGTACCCGCGTACCTGTCACCTGCCCATCAAAGAATCTGAGTACCTGTCACCAGTACCCAAGTACCTGTCACAAGCCCATCAGATTACCCGAGTACCTGTTACCAGCCCATTAGAGTACCGGAGTACCTGTCACCAACCCATCTGAGTACCCAAGTACCTATCTGCAGCCCATCAGAGTACCCGAGTACCTATCTGCAGCCCATCAAAGTACCCGAGTACCTGTGACCAGCCCATCAAATTACTCGAGTACCTGTATCCAGCCTTTCAGAGTACCTGTGACCAGCCCATGACTCATAAAATATATATTGGGGTGTTTACTTTCCCAAATTGGGTCATTTTGTGAGTAATTCTATGGTCCTGGTGCTCCAAGACCTTCAAAAGTGTGATAGGTAGGAATGAAATTAGATGTGTAATTTATGCTCTTAGAACGCCTGAAAGTACTACTTCAATGTTGGACCTCTCTATGTGGCCAGGCTGTGTAAAAGTCTCACACATGTGGTATCGCCATACTCGGAACGAGTAGCAGAATGTATTTTGGAGGGTCATTTTTGCTACGTACATGCTATGTGTTAGAAATATCTTATAAATTGACCACTTTGTGTAAAAATAAAAGCGTTTTCATTTTCTTTCCCCGTTTTTCGAAGACTTGTGGAAAAAAAATGAACCATTCAAAAGACTCAATACCTCATAGAATATACATTGGGGTGTTTGCTTTCCAAAATGGGGTAATTTTTAGAGAAGATTTGTTTGCCTTTTATTGGCTATTTATCATTTAAAGGGGTTATTCCATTAGGCAGTTAAACATGTTATTGGAATATCATTTGGCAATTAAAGACAGTTTAGCATCAGGAATGAACAAAGATTATTCAAGAGCCTTTTTGGAGACCAAATATTTGTCTATACAATCACCTAGCAATATACTGATCGGCCATTTGCAGAACAGAGAAGACTAAACGTTTTGCGGTTCTGTTTCATTTGCTTTCCTTGTGTGCTTGTCAGTCACTAACCTACAACAGACTCAGTTTGCTGATTTAACCACTTGAAGGTTTACCCCCCTTCTCCAGAACCAGGCCATTTTTTGTTATATGGCACTGCGTTATTTTTTTTTTCCAATATTCTTTTATTAATTTTACCAAAGATATACAAGTAGATGAAACGTACAACATTCAAGCACCGTAAGGGCTGTACATAAGCAAATGTCACCAGTTGCACATACAGTAACTTTAGTTAACAATAAGCACGAAATCAAAACAGTAGTACCAAACGCCCGTCGCATGGTGCGGTCCGAATTGCACCGCCCAACACCGACACCCCATAGGGAACACACTGTGTCAGGTATTGGAAAGCGGCCCAACCCAGCATCGCATAGATCGCACCACGCGAGAGGCCCAGAATATAAGATACTAGCAGATTAACTAACAGTAGTGGATATGGAACAAAAATCAACCACTAAGAGCGAAAGGACAAGTTCCATTAATTTGCTCAGGCAGAGGATGAGGATCCATCGTAAGCAGACAGCCAAGTCTGTGGCTGTCAAAGATTATGGTCAACTCAGTTGCTCCGGATGTCGTTGTAGATTTAGGTGTAGCTGAGAAATCAGAGTTTCAGAGTACATTCGGGGTGGGTAAGCCAGAGATTCCACCTCTTCAGAAATCGAGGCATTTGTAAAATGGGCCTTGGCATACATGAGTTCCATCTCACACTGGTTGTTAAGAGCTGAGATGATTTCCGGAAAAGATGGAAGAGTGGGTGTTTTCCAGTTCTTGGCCAGAAGTGTCCTAATAGCAAAAAGAGTGTGGGACACCACAGTTTGTGTAGGAGTAGGCCAAGAATCAATATTGAGACCAAGGAGAAGCATTTGCGGGGATAGCAAGAGCGGTGAGGGTAGCATGGAGGATAGAAAGTTTGATACCCAGTTCCAGAGATTTATCAATTTGGGACAGGACCACCATACGTGAAATGCTGATGCAGGTTGATGGCATGCTCCCCAGCACGTGTTGAGTGTCGAGGGGTAGAATTTTGCCAGTTTTTGTGGAGTGAGGTGCCAGTCATGGAATATTTTTTGGGTTCCTTCCCAGTGGGTGCAACATCTGGATAGCCTAGATGGGAGACTCAAGGCATTATACCATTGCTGTATGGTGAAGGTGGCGTTCAATCTATGTTCCCATTTAAGCATAGTGGAAGTTTTGGAGTTGACGACTGAGCTGGTGAGTAGCCTATAAAAGTAAGAGATGCCCTTGGGAAGTGGTCGTGAACCATTGTAGAACTGTAGGGTCTTTTTCATTGTCGGGTTTTTTGACCAGATTACTTTTGAAAGTACAGATCGGATTCGGAGGAACTTAAAGAAGTCCTGTTTCGGGATCGTTGTTGGATCTGCTGAAAGGAGAGTAGGATGGAGTCGTGGTATAGGTCCCCGAGCGTGTGTATCCCGGCTTTAATCCAGTTTTGTAAGGGTAGGTCTTGCACAATGTTTTGTAGAGTTTGAAGAGGTAAGTCCTGCAATAGGCTATGCGGCACACCCCTGGATTGCTGTATCGTTGCTTGCCATGTTCTGAGGGTAGCAGTAGTTGTGGCTAAGTACGTCGCTGGTCTGTGGCTAGAGATCAGCAACGCCCCAAGGACCATCTTAGGACAGGTTCCTAGAACAGATTGCTCCACCTGTAACCACGGTAGTGTGGTGTCCGGTACCCACCAACTCTTGGTTTGTTCAAGAATAATAGCCCTATAGTATGCCCTGACATTAGGAGCACCCATACCTCCAGCTGAGATTGGTTTGCAAAGAGCGGACTTGTTAAGCCGTGGGTGCTTACCATTCCATATGAAGGAATTGAGAGTTGCTTGTAGTTTGTTTAGATGAGCCGTAAGGAATGGAACGGGTAGTGTTCGAAAGGTATAGAGCACATGTGGTAACAAGTACATCTTGGTGAGGGCTATTCTTCCAGCCCATGAAGCCTGGACACCACTCAGGCCTTGTATAGTTTTGTGGAGTTTGGTCAGTAGGCAGGCAAAATTGAAGTTGAGCAGTTGAGATGTCGGTGAGAGTAGGTGTATTCCTAGATAGGGTAGAGTCGAGTCTGTGGCCCAGGAGAAAGAGGTGAGCCGCGCAATGCCACTTCTAAGATCTGGGGTGATGTGAATTCCAATCATGGAGGTTTTGGAGGAGTTGATTTTATAGAGAGAAGCTTTACTAAAAAGATCTAACGTGTGTTGTAATTGTGGCAGCGAGTGTATAGGGTCAGTGATAGATACAATGACATACTAACCTTAAGTGTAGTGGGGTCTAGAATCTTCACCGTAACGCGCCGAGTGGAGAAAGAGGACCCGGTGTCTGAGCTGAGATGGGATAGATCCTTATGTGGATGAGAGTGGCTGTAGAGTTGACGAGTTGAAGTTAAAACGGACGGATGACTGGTTTGAGGTGTTTTGATATGTTCCGGACTCACCACAGGTCCGAAGTACCCGACCTTCTTATCGGGAGTGGTTCTACATGAACAATGGTGTACACGAGATATGGAAAGCTTGTG
>BLSH010546940.1:36555-46572 GCA_018402905.1 Glandirana rugosa
ACCTTTTCGTCACCGCCGACCCTTGGTGCATGACACCCTGTCGTTGGCGGTAGCCCAAACATTTTGACAGGGGGACAGTTTTACAAACCCGATGGCGGTTGCTGTCCCACAGTACGTGGTTCCCAGCCGCCACTGCTTTTCCAGGCAAGCCATCCCTTCCCTGCACAAACAATTCGGGGACAAGATCTAGTGTGCACTGCACAACTCCATCTGTGGCAAGGTCCACATAACCACTGATACGTGGACCAGTAAGCACGGGCAGGGACGCTACATCTCGCTAACTGCACACTGGGCAAATGTAGTGGTGGGTGGGCCTGAGGCAGATAGCAGTTTGGCGCATGTCCTTCCACCACAGAGGATTGCAGGGCATTTCTCTTTGCCTCCTGTTGCCTCCTCCTCCTACTCCGCTTCCTCCTCCTCTACCACCTCCTCATCCGGTCAGCGTAACACCTTCACCACCAACTTCAGCACATCCAGGGGGAAACAACAGCAGGCTGTTTTAAAACTGATATGTTTGGGGGATAAACCCCACACTGTGCCGGAGCTGTGGATGGGCATTGAACAACAGACCGATGAGTGGTTGTTGCCACTGAGCCTCAAGCCCGGCCTGGTGGTGTGCTATAATGGGTGAAATCTCATAGCAGCTCTGGGCCTAGCCGGTTTGACGCACATCCCTTGCCTGGCGTATGTGCTGAATTTGGTGGTGCAGAAATTTCTAAAAAACTACCCGGATATGTCAGAGCTGCTGCAGAAAGTGTGGGCCATCTGTGCGCTCTTGCAGGGTTCTCACCCTTCTGCTGCTCGCCTGTCTGTGCTGCAGCGGAACTTCGGCCTTCCCGCTCACCGCCTCCTATGTGACATGCCCACAAGGTGGAACTCCACCTTGCACATGCTGGAGAGACTGTGCGAGCAGCAGCAGGCAATAGTGGAGTTTCATCTGCAGCACGCACGGGTCAGTCACTATGCAGAACAGCACCACTTCACCGCCAACAAGTAGGCCTCCATGCGAGACCTGTGTACCATAGTTTTTCGAGTACTCCACCAACATGGCCAGTGCCGACGATGCCGTTCTCAGCGTTGTATAATAAAAATAGTGAAGTGCAATCATGCAATTGTAACACCATAAATAAATATGTAATAAAACTTCATACAATGTCACCTAGTGGCTGTAGTGATAATAACACCCAATGGTATATATGAAAATCAATAACATATATAGGTGAAAAAAAACAATCATAAAAGAGCATGACATAAAATAAGAGCCAGTGTCACACTAAATAAATAAAGTGCCAAGTGTCCATAAGTATGCTTAGTGAAATAAACTCAGTGCTATAACTCCTGCTTGACAATGGTGCTTGATCACTGCCACCAACAGGAATCCAAGTAAATGTTTTGAATGTAAGAGAAAGGTGCTTCCAAAACGTGCAGGCACACACCACCACCCAGCGATATAATGCGCTCACCTCCAAGAGCAACCACAACCTGGGCCAAGTCACACGGTCCCCACTGGGGTACAATCCTCCTCTGTGTGAATGCGGTGTGTCTCAGAGTGGCAAAAATCCATATAAACAGAGAAAAATCTCACATAGCGCTGAATCGTTTTAAAATTAAATGCTTTAATAAAAAAGGGTATAAAAACACTCACATGGTCCAGTGTACCACCACCGGTACACTCGGCTACTGCATTCAGTATTAGTTACTAAGGTAACTGTATAGCAGAGTGCCCATGGCTGCTGTTGATACATGGACATCCCTGCCTGGCTCCTCTCCGACGCGTTTCGTCACTAGGTCATGTGACTTTATCAAGGGGTATAAGACGTTCCTATTCTTTTATAGTAGTTGGGGCCGCCAGTATTTGAATACCGCTCCCGCCATTGACACTGAGGGCAGGAGGAGGGACAGGCAGCAAACCGACCTACTAGCTTGTCCATAAGCATATATCTTATTAAGCCGTATACATAATACTTACAATATACGCCTAGAAAACCGGGACGCCCACACTTACAAGGACGCGATCGCCATTGCCAGTAAGGGCATAGGTATAGGCGTCATGTGAGGCACAGGCTTGAGTGTGAACCGCCCACCTCTCGCTCCACTACAAGAGTTTATCCTGATGCTAAACATACATAAGCAGGGCGCCATTTTGTTGAGGATACAAGGCTATGCAGAACGGGTACCTCCATGGCATAGGGTTGCAAAACTATGTACTTCCAAAATATATATAAAAACTAATTATTACTAAAAACGCACAAAATATTTTATAAATAGAATATTATAATTTTAAAAAAACGATCCAGACCAAAAAACTAAAAATGAAACCGCAGTCAATTAACCTATGAGCCTACACGTGCTACAGCCAGGAGCCGCAGTGGACTGCTGCTGTGTGGGTTACAATCATAAACATATGAATAATATAACAGAGACAGATTGAATGTATCCATATTGGAACTGGTAAAGAATGCCAATAAGGATGAATAATGTGAACTGACTCATATAATGGAACCAACCCATATAATCCATACATAAAAAAAGAACTCTAAGTGAGCCTGTAAGGTATATGTGCTATTGGGGGCATATTCTCTACAGAAGGATAAAAAAAAATGTTATTGTTTATATTTAAAAATCAGAAATAAAGCAATTCAAATCAAAATCCACATTTAACCCCTTCGGTTTCAAAGATTGCATCTCGTAAATCCACCATGATTCACGTTGGCTGAGGGTATTAATTTTGTCAGACTCTCTCCACTGCCTACGGTACATCTCAATTCCCCAAAGACTCAGCCCCAACGTACTTTTGTTATGGAAATCCCTAAAATGTCTAGATAGGTGATGATCTTTAAAACCGATCTTAATATTATGTATATGTTCCTGGATTCTTTTAGCTAATTTGCGTTTGGTTCTACCAATATATTGCATCTTGCATGGACATTGGATGCAATACACAACTCCTTCAGTTTCACAAGTAATAAGATCTCATATTGTCTGTTGGTGGTGGTAGAGGAGAAAGTTTTTCTTTTTTTCAAATTGCCTAAAGTATTCGTGCAGCCTGCACATCCACCGCACCCATAGAAGCCCTAATGATCAAGAAAGGTGGGCTGTCTACTTTTGGGTGGGTCCATGACACTTTTTCTAATCTGTCTCTCAAGTTGGAAGTTGGGGGCACGTCGGTAAATGAATTGGGGTCTAGGTGGAAGTAGAAACTTCATTTCACTATCTTTCAAAAGGATAGGCCAATGTCTCTGAATGATATTTTCGACTTGTTTTGCTTGTATGTAACAATTTCTATCTGTTGGCTTAAAAAATGTTTTAGTTGACAGTCTGCCACAATTCATTTAAATTTCCAAATCCAGGAATGTAATCTTCTCACTGCTGATGTGCCAGGTAAGTTCTATGCCCTTATTGTTCCCATCCAACTTCCTTTGGAATTCCTCCAAACTATTTACATCTCCCTGCCAGATAAAAAAGATATCATCTATGAAACGACAATAAAGGACCAATTCCGGAGGGCCACAATCAAAAATTTGGTCTCTTTCCCAGTTGTCCATAAATAAATTTGCCCGCTTGGGGCAAAACGTGCTCCCACGGTGATGCCTTTAATCTGTTGGAAGAACTTGTTGTTGTACCAAAAGTAATTGTGATTAAGGCAGTAATCAAAGCACTTCCTAATATATCTCCTCTGTCTTCTACACAGTGTGCCATCTTTATCCAATGCCTGCCTCACTGCTTCTTGGGCATCCTCATGCTTAATGATGGTGTACAGGGATCCCACATCAGCAGTCACCAATAGACTAGGTCCTGTAATGGAAACTCATTCTAATAACTGTAGCAGGTGTTTTGTATCTTTTAAATAGGCTCGGGTCTGTGTCACCAAAGGTTGGAGAAAGCCATCAATATATTGGGCCATCCTTGAACTAACTGGACCTATACGGTTGACTATCGGCCTTCCCGGTGGTCTTTCTGCATCCTTATGAATTTTTGGAATGGAATATATCACAGGTATACGACATACCGTGGGGACTAGATACCTAGCCTTCTTTTCTGTCGGGATTCTCTTCAGCTTTCCTTTTTCAACCAAACATACCAATTTATCCTTAAATTCCCCTGATGGGTCCTTTCTCAATACTGTATACGTACTAGGATTGCTAAGTAATCTGTCCATTTCTTGTATGTAGTCATCCTTTGCCATAACAACTATACCCCCACCCTTATCCGCAGGGCGGATAATGACATTCTTTTTGTTCTCAATATCTCGGATCCCCTTGCTCATGTAGGTCGGGTCCCTGTATTTCTTTACTTGTAAATCTTCCAACTCCTCAACCACCAATCTCTTGAAAACATCCACAAATTTGTTATTGTTAATATTGGGGTTAAAGAGAGACTTGTTGCGCAATTCACAATGTACAATCCGAGTAGATTCATTCGTTGTAGGCCATAAAAAATATGTGTAAAACTAAAAATCAATAGTTCTATAAGCGGCGCAGGTGTATGTGAACAAAACACATCCAAAACAAAGGTATTTTAGGTGCTCTGGCAGTCCATAAAGTGAATTGTGCTGTGCAGTCAAATCAAATCTTCAACAGTTAAATCCTCCACCTGTGTCACCACGTGAATAAACCACACACACTGAGGCTCACCAGAACATCAAGGGTTAAACAGCCCATCAAGATCGCCTGTCAGGCACTGCATCCACCGGTTATTTATTATAAGGACTCATTCTTGCTGGTAGTTAGAATCTTTAATATTTGCAAACAAAATGAAGGTTTCCACAAATGTCGCCTCTGACTTCCGGGACAGCAGGGCCGAGGTTCCCCCTCACACTGAACTCTTCCGCCGGGGCCGCCAGTCAATTCTTCCGGTCTTCCTGCCCGTTCCCTTGAAGGAACGCCAACCTGGGGAACGGGCAGGAAGACCGGAACAATAATCTGTAATAGAAAAAAAAGTTGTAAACAAAAACAAAATCCCGGCAGAGTTTGTCCATGAGCGGAGGGCCATGTTAAGGGGGGTTTAGACTGGCGGCCCCGGCGGAAGAGTTCAGTGTGAGGGGGAACCTCGGCCCTGCTGTCCCGGAAGTCAGAGGCGACATTTGTGGAAACCTTCATTTTGTTTGCAAATATTAAAGATTCTAACTACCAGCAAGAATGAGTCCTTATAATAAATAACCGGTGGATGCAGTGCCTGACAGGCGATCTTGATGGGCTGTTTAACCCTTGATGTTCTGGTGAGCCTCAGTGTGTGTGGTTTATTCACGTGGTGACACAGGTGGAGGATTTAACTGTGGAAGATTTGATTTGACTGCACAGCACAATTCACTTTATGGACTGCCAGAGCACCTAAAATACCTTTGTTTTGGATGTGTTTTGTTCACATACACCTGCGCCGCTTATAGGACTATTGATTTTTAGTTTTACACGTATTTTTTTTGATTTTGAATAGTAGCTGCACTCTTATATATATATTTTAATATATTCATTTTAATATATTCATTTATTTTGAATATTGCACTTGTACAAAGGTCATTATATGTACAACACTTTGATTATTTAATTACTTTAGCGCAGTATTTTTTATTTATTATCGTTGTAGGCCATAGATTCCCTTTTTTGTTTTCCTGCAACATGTACTTTTTAATATTAATTTTTCAAATGTATTTCTGAATGTTGATGTACATGTGAAATGTATTTAGATTCTTATTAGGGGCATATTTGAGGCCTTTATCTAGCACTCTCATTTCTTCTCTGTTAAGGGCAACCCTACTGATGTTGTAAATGCCCTGACCAATCATTCTCTTCTTCTCTTGTTGCTTCTTTCCCCCTCGGCATCCTCTTTTTGTTCTCCTGATTCCAACCCTGGGTATGGTTTCTGCTGTCTCTGGGGGCCTTCCTGATACCTCCATCGGTCTAAAAAATCATCCCGAGGGGGGTTCGGGTAGAAGTTGCCTCTTCTAGGCCACTGGTAGTCTCTTCTTGGTTCTTGTCTTCCATGTTCCTGCTCATAATCATAGCCAGGCTGATCTCTTAAAGGGCGGAATCTGTTATATGTTGGAACTGGACTATAATAGGAGGGCCCTCCCTCTCTTCCATAGTTATAATTATAGCCATAACCCTGCACGGGTCTTCCTCTTCTGGGGGGGGGGGCCTAGGTGGTCCTCTAGGGTTACCTCTTCTATTCCCTCTCACTTCCTTCCATCCCGGAGTCCTTGGTGTATCATAAGTGGAGTGACTATTATATTGCTGTTGATATGGTACCGTACTATTAATCTTCTGTACCTCCTCAGTTTGGGCTTTAGGGGTGCTTATATCAATATCAGCACCTTCTGCCGTACTGCCACTAGATTGTGATCTAATAGGTTCCTGTTCCTTAAGTTTAGTCTGCCATTTATAAATCTGCTTCTGGCTGAAATCCTTCAAGTCCCTCTGGTATTTACCGGCCTTTCTTTTCTTAGAATCTGAATCAGTTTTATCTAAGTTTTTATTAATATCTATCAATTTTTTTTATATTCAGGTGTATCCTTAAAGGGTTCCACTCGGTCCCTGTGATTTTTTATCTCTTCATCTAGTTTCCTCATTTTTCTCTGTTTTCTTTTTAATAGGAATTGAATCAATTCCTTACCTTTAAGGTTAAAGAACTCCTCCCACTCCTTCACAGATTCCTCATCTAGTAATCCATCATTGATGGGTAAATTCCATCTTAGTTTCCTAGGATGTCAGCCCTCATATATATATCAAAGGTAACAACATCCCACCAGGTAGACACCCTTTTCTCTAATAATCTGCCCAATTTCCTCATGGTATGTTCCAGATCCCCATTGGGTTCATTGTACTCTGAAAAAATCTCATCTAGATTGACATTCCTATTATCCATATAACCAAAAATGTCCATAGTAGCGGCAGTATAAAGGTGGGATAACTACAAAAGGCAATGACAGGCAATACCACGCTACTACCTTCTCAAACCTTAGTGATAAAAGGTGAAGAGATTGCTGCTTAACACTTCCAAAGTACCCCAAATACTAAAACACATATGTATAATAAAAATAGTGAAGCCCAATCATGCAATTGTAACACCATAAATAAATGTGTAATAAAACTTCATACAATGCCCCCTAGCGGCTGTTGTGAGAAATAACACCCAATGGTATATGTGAAAATCAATAACATATATAGGTGAAAAAAAACATAATCATAAAAGAGAATGACATAAAATAAGAGCCAGTGTCACACTAAATAAATAAAGTGTCAAGTGTCCATAAGTATGCTTAGTGAAATAAACTCAGTGCTATAACTCCTGCTTGACAATGGTGCTTGATCACTGCCACCAACAGGAATCCAAGTAAATGACTTGAATGTAAGACAAAGGTGCTTCCAAAGTGTGCAGGCACACACCACCACCCAGCGATATAATGCGCTCACCTCCAAGAGCGACCCCAACCTGGGCCAAGTCACACGGTCCCCACTGGGGTAAATCCTTCTCCTCTGTATGAGCGCGGTGTGTCTCAGAGTGGCAAAAATCCATATAAACAGAAAAATCTCACATAGCGCTGAATCGTTTTAAAATTAATGTTTCCTTCTATGTCTTCTTGAAAAAACACTTTGGGCGATGATGGAAGAGGATGTGGCACAGGAGGAAGAGGAGGAGGAAGAGGGGTAATTTCCACGGTTATCGGGCCAGTCATTCACAAGTGGCTCGGAGGGTGGGTTCCTCCACCAGCATAGGCCAGGTAAAAAACTTTCAAGCCAGGGCACAGTTCTGGAGGATGAGGAGGATGAGGATGATGAGGAGGAGGTGGAGGAGGAACCGTGTTCACAGCAGGGTAGCACCCAACACAGCTCGTGGGCATCACTAGAGCGTGGCTGGGGGGATACGGGGGACACAGATGATACACCTCCCACAGAGGACAGCTTGTCTTTGCCTCTGAGCAGCCTGGCACACATGAGCTACTACATGCTGCAGCGACAGCCGAGTTGCCCACATGGTAACTTGTGCTGATTACTGGGTGGCCACCCTGCTTGATCTCCGTTACAAGAACAACGTGCTGTCCTTAATTCCCTCACTGGAGCGTGATCGGAAGATGCACAACTACAAACTCACGCTGGTAGACGCGCTGCTGAGGGCATTCCCAAAGGACACCGGGGGCTCAGTGGAAGCACAAGGCAAAGGCAGAGGAGGAGGAAGAGGTCGCCAACGCAGCTGTGGCACCGCCAGCACCTCAGAAGGCAGGGTTAGCATGGCCGAAATGTGGAAAAGCTTTGTCAGCAGCACCCCACAACAAACAGCACCACCAGCTGATAGGCAACTTCTTAGCAGGAGGCAGCATTTCAGCAACATGGTGGAAGAGTATGCGTGCAAACGCCTACACGTACTGACTGATGGGTCTGCCCCATTCAAATTCTGGGTCTTCAAATTGGGCACATGCCCTGAGCTTGCCCTTTATGCCTTGGAGGTGCTGGCCTGCCCTGCAGCCAGTGTATTGTCTGAACGTGTGTTTAGCACAGCAGGGGGCGTTATCACAGACAAGTGCAGCCACCTGTGCACAGCCAACGTGGACAAGCTAGCCTTTATTAAAATGAACCAGGCATGGATCCCACAAGACTTGTCTGTACCTTGTGCAGAATAGCCATTTATACCGGCCTCACACAGCCATTGGTATACTTAAGTGAACGTATCCTTTTTTTTTTAATACGTCTCAATATTTTGGGGGCTACCCAATTAAAAAAAACAAACAAACAAACAAAAAACAGTGTTGGCTACCTCTTCCTCCTCCACCGCCACTTCCACCTATACCGCCACGGTCACCACCTCCTCAACCTTCTCAACCTCCTACTCCACATCCACCTCCTCCCCCATTTTTTATTTTTTTTTATGTGATTTTAAGTCATTTCCCTATCCACATTTGTTTGCAGGGCACTTGTCCTACTCTTACCCCCATTTTGCTTCCTTTTGCAGCCCTCTAGCCCTTTCCAGGACTTTTTTAGAGCCATTTTAGTGCCCAAAAGTTCGGGTCACCATTGACTTCAATGGGGTTCAGGGTCAAGTTCGGGCCCGAATTCAAACTTTTTCGCGAAGTTTGGCCGAATCCGCCGAACCCGAACATCCAGGTGTCCGCTCAACTCTATTCGTAACCAATCAAAGAATGCGCCTGTCCACAGACTTGGTTAATAGGCTCACATTTATAAAAATGAATCAGTCCTGGATCAGCAGCTATCAAGCCCCGGATGCTGATGCAACTGATTAAATTTGCTAAGGGATCTGGGATCCCTTGAAGACTGCCACTGCTCATATTCCTCCTGGCCATAATCTAAAACTATATGTTGTATTTAGGACATCACCAAAAACCCAAGGCACAATTTTTCTGCACCTGATTTACAGGGGCATGCCATAACAATTTTTAAACTAATTTACAACTTCAGGCCCAGTTCCTCCGTCCAACAAGAGTAACTGCCAGGGGTTACAGTGTTCTGGCACAGCCAACACACAAGACCCAATTTTTGGCCACCTGTTTGACTGAAAGCTTTCGTCACAATTTGAAAACTAATTGACAACATCAGGCCCAGTTCCTCCGTCCAACAAGAGCAACTGCAAGGGGTTACAGTGTTCTGTCACAGCCAACACACAAGGCCCAATTTTTGGCCACCTGTTTGACTGAGGGCTTTTGTCACAATTTTAAAACTAATTGACATCAGGCCCAGTTCCTCCGTCCAACAAGAGTAACTGCAAGGGGTTACAGTGTTCTGGCACCTCCAACACAAAAGGCCCAATTTTTGGCCATCTGTTTGCCTGGGGGATTTTATCACAATTTTTAAAGTAATTTACAACAGCATAGTCCGCGCAAAAATTTAAAAAAAAATGACGTGCGTGTCCCCCCAAAATCCAAACCAGGCCCTTCAGGTCTGGTATGGTATTTAAGGGGAACCCCGTGCCAAAATTTAAAAAATAAATGACGTGCGGTTCCGCCCAAAATCCAAACCAGGCCCTTCAGGTCTGGTATGGAATTTAAGGGGAACCCCGCACCAATTTTTT
>BLSH010546940.1:48308-63137 GCA_018402905.1 Glandirana rugosa
CACGCACACGGGGTGGGGGGGTCGGGTTTGGTCTGAGAAGGCCAGACCAAACCTATAATTCCCCTTGGGGCGCGGTTTAAATTTTTTTTTAACTGCACCTCAGGGGGATTTTAGGTTTGGTCTGAGAAATGGTTCAGGAGGGGGGGGTCATTCTCCCCCCCATCCTAACCGGCTAGGGCTGCATGCTCGTATAAGAGTCTGGTTTGGATTTTAGGGGGACTCCACGTCAATTTTTTTTTAAATTTGGCGCGGGGTTCCCCTTAATATCCAAACCAGACCGGAAGAGTCTGGTTTGGGCTGGGGGGGTGGGGCACACGCACTTTTTTCCAGCAATTTTTTTTTGTATATTGCCGGAAACCAGCAATACATTACAGCCGCAATTTTAAATGACAATTTTTCCTATGGAAATGTCATTTTGCTCTGTCTATGTTCTACACCTCGCAGAGATGCGCACTTTTACACACAGACTAAGGACACCCCCCAGGCACGATATTTAAAGGATTTTTTCTTTTTCTTTCACTTTAAACATTATTAAAATCACTGCTCCTGAAAAAACGATCGATTTAAAACATTTTTTTTTCATTGATACATGTCCCCTAGGGCAAACCCCGGGTTCCCATACACTTTTTAGAGCAATAACATTGCATATAAGCCTTTAAAATGAGAACGTTTGATTATTCATGTTTGCGTCCCATAGACTTTAATGGTGTTCTGAAGTTCGCCCTGAACCTTTTGTCTGTTCGCATGTTCTGGTGCGAACCGAACCGGGGGGGGGGTGTTCGGCTCATCCCTAATCCTATACTAGACGGGGATTCGGGGTAGGTAGCCAGGGGCCCCCCAGATTAGAGAGAGGTGCCCATGGCTAGACTGGTGGAGTGATAATCCCCACCTCTGTCTTTATTCATGCTTTCGAGTGATTATGATAAGACTTTATGAACTATTTCTGTTTTCTTTTTCAATATGTTTTGGAAATTTCTATGTTCAATGACTGCTAAATCATCTGGCACTCGCTGTAATGCTCTGCCCCATGTTGGATTAATATTTATATATACAAATATATTAATATTTGAAAAAAAAATTGATTAGGGCCTAAAGGCTGTATGTACTACAGGAGGAGATGTTTGCAAGTGTTGAGTGAGTAAATCAAACTGAGTATCCAAATCCGGTGCAAGTTCAGGATCCTCAAATTCAGGACACTCCACTCTATCAGGGCTGTATGAATCTGTGGAGCTGTCTAAAACATCCTCAGGCAATGCATGGGCTGCTAGGGCTACATCAGGGTTGTTTAAGGCAGCTTTTTTAGCTTGGTTATGATAATGCCTTTTTAGAGTAATATTCCTAATAAACTTATTAAGATCCTTAAATAACAAAAGGCAGTTAGGTTGGATGGTAGGTGCAAAACTTAGACCTCTGCAGAGCAATGATATGTCATGTGGAGTCAGAGTAATGGATGATAAGTTAAATATTTTTACAGTTTCCGCACCTTTGATTCTTGATCTTGGAGATTCTACATTCGCCTCTGCATCCTCGTCTGTGAGTCTTTTTTTTGTTCGGTGTTTGGGCCAAAGGCCCTGATCCAAAATAGAAAGAGACAGAGGAGAAGACTGAGGTGGAATTTCTCCACAAAGAAAATCTTCAAAGGCTACCACTGAATAATGAGATTTATTAAATGTATAACCAGAAGAAAAGAGAGAAGAGGTATTATTCATGGCTAAGGAAGATCTGGAGGGGTTGTTGTTACCTCTAGGTGGTCTAGGTGGGGCAAAATGGGGAACAACAGGAAAAATGGGGAAAGACATAAGTGAGGGCATGGAATGATTACGTTTCCATGAAAAAACGTTTTTATTCTGGTAATCATTCAGGTCTCTACGAAACTTTCCCAACTTGGTCTGTACAAGTAAGTCCTCTTTTTTCTTTGTATTATTCTTAAGGATGTCTAACCAAGTGGAGGGGACTTGTGTTTTGTAATCAGTAATCTCAGAGATTAGTATTTGTATATGATTTCATCATATTTGATATGTCTTTGGCTAGCAAGGACCCCTAGCCATTTTGTGGTGCAGAATTCTGCCAAACCTTCTCACTCTTTGGAATGTGTGGGATCAAGGAAGGAACAAGTTTTTAG
Organism: Glandirana rugosa; assembly: GCA_018402905.1. Classification (NCBI taxonomy): domain Eukaryota; kingdom Metazoa; phylum Chordata; class Amphibia; order Anura; family Ranidae; genus Glandirana; species Glandirana rugosa. Next base: position 50,431 of record BLSH010546940.1, read on the forward strand.
GATCCTGAGTCCTCTGGGGGAAATTTTTTTTCTTACATACTTTTTAAGAAAAAATTCATCCCACCACTGAGTGTTAGCAGTGTGCATTAGTCTCTCCAGCTTTTTGAATTTGCCACACAGGGCATAACGATCGGATCGAGTAAGGTTGGAGTCCCTGCTAAACAAATCAGTAGGTAAGGAAGTATAGAGGGTGTCGAGTATATCATATTTATGGAACTCAATATCAGAAATTAGGTCCATGACTCAACTGCGTTATCACCGTCCAAACAAGAAAGTTTAAAAAAATAATAATACTGGAAAACGAATGAGATGAGGAATGGGTATATGTAAAAAAATAATAATAGATTATAAAATGAGAATGGTAAATGACTGTTAGGGCTGCCAATAGATGAATATAAGTGGTATAGACAACTAGTAACAGGTACTGAACCTATCATGCAAGGAACACATGTAAGAAGCTATTAAAACTGCTGTAAAATGCATATAAAATGAGTGACATAAGTAGCTGGTAAGTGTGATATACATAAGATCAAAAAGGAATACATGAAAGGTTAAAACCACATATGCATAAAAGTAGCAAAAACCTGTAAGGGAGAGAAGGAAAAATTACTATATCCATAAACGTGTAAGGTGCTAAGTGTAAAACACATGCAAGCAGCAAAAGGCAGCTCAGCAGACTTCAAATAGTTAAAGCATGGAACATAGAGGGGGGGGAGAGCTGGCGCCAACAGTCACAGGTATGTGAAATACCTTAGCTGGAAAACAATAGTTCATCGCCAGTCTCTGTGGAACACTTGCACTAGGTCTCAGCTCTTCTGTCAGCGCGAAGTCCGCTCCAAATAACCAAAGGAAAAAAGAGAAGAAAAGCGCCTCTAAGTGCTAAGGGATTTTTATTAAAACAACAGCACGACCATTGCAGACTTGTATCGAAGTAGATATGGATGCATCTCCTCTGTGGATGGGAAGGAAGGGAGGAAAGGCGAATCAACCACATCCCGTAGAATCTCTCCAAGAGCAGTATATACCCGTGGAGGTGGAACGCAGGGTACGCTGGGCCACATCCCGTTGGTACGCAAGCCGACACTGCAGAGTCGCGGCGACCACGGGAGAGTGTACATTTGCTGTGCATTTGTTTTTTGGCCGAATAAACCCTTTTAAAAGAGGCACGCGATGAGAGTTTTCCTTTTCTTTCTATAACACACCTGGGAATGAGAGTGGCGGAACCCAAAAAGTGAACGGTGACCACAGCCGAGCGGACGTTTACCCACGGTCAGGTGAGAGACCGTAAGCGCGTATTGACTCCTAAGTCGTACGGCTCTAGGAGTCAATTGGGTCTGGTAAGTGTGGAACCATATTTACTCACAGGGGAGCACTTTTTGAAGACACCTTTTGGAAAGTTCTATATCAGCACTTTATCACCCAGAGCACTGGAAGGCACCTTTAATATTGGACTAATTATTGCACTTTAAGGTGTAGACCCCAATGGGGGGCTTAAGTACATTTTCTTGATCATTGTTCATATTACAAATGTGATAATTTATGGCGGCATTGCACAGTTCAAAAAATAATTGCAGTGTACAGGATTTCATTATTGTTTACAGGATTTGCACTGATTGCACTTGTCACTTTGTTACATTACGATTTGTATTGGTGTATACAGTTAAAACTGATTACAGTATATAATTTATTGTACACAGAATGCATTGACTGCACATGCCACATTAGTACTATTGTGCACTTTATTTCTTTAAAAAACTTTTGTTGATGATTATAGGATCCCTTACTAATCATTACCAATTATTAGGAGAATCTGACAACATAGCAAGCGCTGTCCCCTGGTGGTATACATATATTTCCAAACTCTTTACTACGCTAAAGAATTTCAACAGCAGCTGCTAGATAACAGTATAACCATTTAGTAGACTGTGGTGCGGGCACCTCTTATATATAATATATACCCGTATAGGCCCATATGGCCACTTGTTCAAAGTGTCGGCCGGTCTCTGTAGGATATCCGGGTGCGTGGAAGGGGAGCCCTGGGATGCAGCGTGAAACTACGTAGGACAACTACGGTGTGGGAGATGGACCAAGAAGCACAACACGTTTCAGAGCGTGCGCAGAAGACCCACTGGGCATGCACGCTCCTTTCTCAAGTGTATGGGAGAGAGGAGAAAGGGAAGATATATATATGCACTGAAGGAGGATATCCTTAAGAAACATTGGAGTATCTTGAAACAGGACCCCCATTTAAACACCATTTTGTGAGACAAACCTATATTCACTTATAGACGGGCCCCCACATTAAAAAATAGAATCGCACCTAGTAAATTAAAACAATTTAAATTGACCAACCCGCTTATTAGCACTCCCATTGTGGGGATGTTTCGGTGCTACAAACCTTGCGATTTTGTAGAACACGGCCAGAAATATTTCCAACATAAGGGCTCCATGTATGATTTTGATCAATTTTAAAACTGTTATATGGACTACGTTGTTTATTGTCTCACGTGTCCATGTAAACTCCTATATGTAGGCCGCACCATTCGCCCTTTAAGACATCGCTTTGGGAGGCCTCACAGGTTGGTGGAAAAGGGTTTTGACTTACATAGTGTGCCACAACAATTTTTGGATCGCCATAATCAGTCCACTATAAGTCTACAAGTTTGGGTGTTGGAATCTATACCCAATTATCTGTCAGAGGCGGAACGTTTTTCGCGTCTATGTGAATGCGAAACGTATTGGATTTACATTTTGGATTCTTTATCCTCTAACGGACTTAACGAAGAATTAGATACCAATACCATTTTGAAATAATCCATATGATGTATGTCAATCCAATAAAATAGTTGATGCTATCGTAGCTCCCCCCTTTTCCTTTTTCCATTTCCCATTATATTAGTGATATGGTGGTATCCATCTCATTTTGAATGCATTGTGAATGTAATTTTTTAATATGCTTTATTATAAAGAATATCTAGTCCTACCTTCTCCCCCCTCTCCCCCTTTTTCATATACTTATCCATGCCTGTATGCTCTCCAACAGCGTTATCCCACCTATTTTTTGTTTTTTTATATTTTAACTCTTAACCCTTTTTTTTTTCATCTACACATTTTAATACAAATTGTCATCCTTTAAGGCTTTTTAGGGTTCTGTGGTAACAGTTCATTTTTGGCACATTTGTCATCATTTTTATAATTTTTATCCATGATTTTCTGAATATGTGTTTTTATGGTCTCCTAAATAACCCCCCCCCCCCCTTTTAAAGCTTCCAGGCCTTCATGGTCCTTTTGCTGGGTTAGTGAACTTGTTTTGATCATTTATTACACATGGAGGTCCCTCCTCCAGTGCATATATATATCTTCCCTTTGACCTCTCTCCCATAAACTTGAGAAAGGAGCGTGCATGCCCAGTGGGTCTTCTGCGCACGCTCTGAAACGCGTTGTGCTTCTTGGTCCATCTCCCGCACCGTAGTTGTCCTACGTAGTTTCACGCTGCGTCCCAGGGCTCCCCTTCCACCCACTCGGATATCCTACAGGGACTGGCCAGCCGGCACTTTGAACAAGTGGCGATATGGGCATATACAAGTATATACCGCTCTTGGAGAGACTCTACGGGATACAGGCGATTCACCTTTCCTCCCTTCCTTCACATCCACAGAGGAGATGCATCCATGTCTACTTCGATGTAAGTCTGCAATGTTCATGCTATTGTTTTAATAAAAATCTCTGCACTCAGAGGCGCTTTTTTTCTCGTTTTTCCTTCAGACCTAGAGGATAGGTTGAGAAGGAACAATGTAAAAGTACGGGGTATCCCTGAAACTGTTCCAGACACTCAGCTTCTTCAGTATGTACAAGCATTATTCTCTACACTAGTACCAACACTGATGGGACAGTATCCAACAGTGGACAGAATTCACAGAATTCCAAAACCATCCTTTCTCCCTGCAGAGATACCAAGAGATGTTCTTTTGAGGGTACATTTTTATCAGATCATGATAGCATTTCGCAAACCAGAGAATAAACAACCTCATACACGGCATTACAACTCCTTTTGACCTATCCAGACATACTGTATGTTGCAGAGGTGTCATAACTTAGCAACAGTCACCAAAGCATTACAGAAGCACAAAGTCCTACATAAATGGAAATACCCAGCCGCGTTAGCCGTCATACATAATGGGTCCACAACCCTAATCTCTTCACTAGATGAGGGAATTGCCGCCTACGCCAATGGGGCATGCTACCTGACTCAAATATGCATGACTTGAACGTCTTGCAACCGCAGCCACTCCATAATGACCAGCAAGTAGTCTGACGCAAGCTTTCAAGCAAAAAACACACTGGTGGGAACTTGTGATCAAGATTCTAACGTTTCAACACAAATCACTCTGGACAAAGGAGTTCACCAACTTACCCCTTGTTTACCCCCCCCCCCCCAGTATTCTTTGAAGCAGTCTTATCTGCACACGGATCAGTTGTAAGATCCTCTTCTTAAAGTTTTACTCATGCTCTTCATACTAACTTTGTTTTTCCATTCTTGTTACCCCATGAGCAATTTGACCGAAACATGTGAACATGTCTGAAAAAAAACAACCTACTTCTCTGAAGAAGAAGAAGAAGCAACCCTTCTTCTAAAGCTCCAAAGGAATGAATCATATCTGAACACAGTGAGTACAAATGCTTTACCATCCCACACAACCTCTCTATCTACCAACTATGACTATTAAGTGCTTATCCATCAATGCCAAGGGATTAAACGACCCTGCTAAAAGATTCTCCATGTGGAATGAAGCTCGCAACCACAAAGCTGACATCTTGTGTGTACAAGAAACTCACATCCAGCTGGACAAGGCCCCACGATACTCACACAGGGACTACCTCCATGTATTCTTAGCATGCACTCCCAGTCATAAGAAAGGAGTACTCCTGGTGATCAAAAACACACTATCCTTTCAGCTCAGAGAAACCTTATTAGACAAAGGTGGCAGATACATAATAATAACAGGTGACATAAACTCAAGATCATACACACTGGTGTCAGTCTATGTTCCTAACTCATACCAGTTAAGATTCCTAATGAAATTATTAAAGACTACACTTAGACCCCTTTCACACCAAGGCATTTTTCAGGCGCTTTTGCACTAAAGATAGCGACTAAAAATTGCCTGAAAAACTCCCCCCAATACACCCCAGTGTGAAAGCCTGAGTGATTTCACACTGGGGCGATGCACTTGTGGGATGGTAAAAAAAGTCCTGCAAGCGGCATCTTTGCATCGGTGTGGGAGCGGTGTATTCACCGCTCTTATACCACCCCGGCCCATTGAAAACAAGCGCAGAACACCGCTTCAGTAGCGCCACTAACTGACACTTTTAACCCCTCTATAACCCATTGTGGGGGGCTTAAAAGTGCACCGCCGCCGCCCGAATAGCAGCGCCATAGTGAGCGGTAAATCGCCGCAAATTAGCAGTGTTTTACCGCTAGCACTCAGGCGGCCCTGGTGTGAAAGGGGCCTTATGGGTGGAGACTTCAACCTGGTCGTCAACCCACAACTGGATTCCCCTGCCAAAAATGCAGACAACAGACCATGCCTGAGCAACCTACTTCACCATGAAGAACTGTACGATGCATGGAGATCGTTTCACGGAAATGAAAGGAACTGCACCTTCTTTTCTCATAGACATTGCTCTTATTCACGCATTGACGTGTACCTAATTGATAAGTGGATGTTGCAGAAAGTAGACTCCACACAGATCCATGACATCACGTGGTCTGACCATGCCGCTATTACACTGTCAGTGCGGGAACAGGATGCCTCCCCTTCCTTACCCATCTGGCGCTGCAACATTAGGTTACTTCAAGGAGACCAAACTCACCCCATAATCCACAACTTCTTCCAAAATAATGAACTGTCTGTAGACGATCCCTACTCCCTCTGGAATACCCATAAGGCATATATGAGAGGCATTCTTATACAGTTAGGTGCAAGTGAAAAAAAACATCATGATTCAAAACTCAAATCCACTCTAAATGAAATTTGCAAATTAGAAACACAGAATAAGACATTATCAACCGAGTCCCTCGCCAAGTCACTCTGACAGCTAAGGGAAAACCTCAGGCCAATCTTAGACATCTACAACCTAACTCCTATTCCAACGCTAATAGAGCAGGAAAATATTTTGCCAGTAGACTTAAAGCAGCCCATACCAAAACAATGATCATGCATTTAATACACCCTACTCAAAACCACAAAATCACTAATCCATTTCGCCAATTACTATAGCGAATTATACAACCCACACAAGGAAGCCTCAATTAAACAACCTACAAAAGAAAAAATACTTTGACTGTGATTTTTTTTTTACAGTTTGTTTGCTTCTGTAGAATCCGGTGAGCGTTCACTGATCTGGGCTATTACTATCACCCCTTGTTACTCATTATAACCTCATTGATATCATGGGTGGAGCATAGGTCCTTTTGTCACCTCCGTGATGGTCTTTGTTCCCCCAGTAGGCCCCTCCAACATTGGTATAGACCCTTTATGGGATAACAGGCTGAGGCCCAGAGATTTTCTCATACTAGGGTCGTGCCCTGTGCCTAGCCTGGAGATACTTTTGGTATCGGGCTGGTTAGAACTCACTCATTATGACTTTTTGCACTTCTCAGTTTTGTATGTTTGTCTGATTATTGTTTTAATGCTTTGTTTTCCTCTTTTTTTTCCTGTTTCCAACCTCCAGGGGCACGCTTCTTACTATATCACTCACACCGTGATTGTGGCTGCTCCCTATGGTCTGACTGCCCACCTAGCTTACCATGACATCTCTCAAGGTAATCTCTTATAATGTCTGGGGTCCTTGTTCTCCAAGCAAACGTAGTAAGTTATGGGTGGAATTTAAGAGGTTGTGGGCGCAGGTACTGTTTCTGCAGGAGTCGCACTTCACCCCCCAGTCCACTTCTAAATTGCCCATTCATTTGTATAACCAGTGGTTTATTAGTACATCTCTGGTTCCTAAATCTAAGGGTGTAGCTATTGCTGTGCATAAATCATGTCCCTTTCAACCTACAGTGCAATTATTAGATCCCTTGGGCCAGTATGTTTTTTTGAAGGGGATAACAGCAAGACGATGTATACCTTTGCGACTGCGTACGCTCCTAACGCTAACCAACTCATGTTCCTGGATGCAACTCTGGAACGGCTTGTGGAGTTTAGAGAGGGCTTCTTGATTCTGGGGGGGACTTTAACATAAGTCCAGATCCCCTGCTTGACACATCCCATAGCCGATACGCCCATTCATATGCCTTCCTCAAACACTTTTGTAAAACCCTCCAATCCCATCGCCTACTAGACAGTTGGAGGTTACTCCACCCCTCCGATAAGGATTTCTGCTACTATTTTAAAGTACATGATTTCTACACCTGTATAAACCTTCTATTTGTAGATCATCTCACTCTTGAGCTACTGCAGGATGCATTCATCAAGAATATCACTATTTCAGATCATGCTCCAATCTCTGCCACTTTTATTTTGCCGCAAGGCACTCACCGAGCCTGTCCTTGGCGGTTGAATGAAAATATCCTGGATGATGCTCTAGTAGTAGCAGGGGTTTCCAACATTTTTACCAATTATTTTAGAGAGAACTCCACTGACGACGTAGATGAGGGGATGGTTTCGGAAGGGCACAAGGTGGTGGTGTGTGGCAAACTGATCTCGCAGGGATCTAGATGTAAAAGGGAGCGACAGCCTGACTTCCAGAGGGTCTGGGGTGACCTCCAGCAAGCTGAACTTCAGCATAAGCATCACTGAGACTCTCAGGCTTTGAAGCAGTTAACTGAATTGAAAGACCCTTTTTTTATGCCTATTGGACCGTAAAGTCAACAGGCAACTTCACTATCTTTTTCATAAATATTGTGAACATGGCAACAAATGTGGTAGGATGCTTGCCCAAGCTCTCCGTAAACATCGGGTTCAGACATATGTCCATAAACTTCAGTCTGCTCCCGGCATAGCTGTCTCTCATTCTTCTAAAATTGCCTCGCTGTTCCGTGATTATTATGCTGACCTTTATTCTTTGAATGCCAAGGCTACTCCTGGGGCCCTTGCCTCTAGACTGTCTGGTATCCAGGAACACCTGGCCACATCTGGCCTTCCACCACTGTCCGAAGAACAACGGATGACCCTGGAGTCTCCCATTACACCATCTGAAATTGAGACAAAGGTGAAATCTCTACCTAGTGGGAAGAGCCCCAGCCTGGATGGATATACAAGGGCGTATTATGTTACTTTCCTCCCCTTGCTAATTGGCCCTATGTGTAGATACTTAAATTCTATAGATAATGGTAGTCTGACCCCCCCTGAAGCTTTGTTAGCTCACATCATGGTACTCCTGAAGGAGGAAAGGATCCTACCTTAGCACAAAATGATCACCCCATATCACTGCTGAATGCAGATTTTAAAATATTGATGAAGATACTAGCGAACTGCCTGAAACATCTTGTGCCCTATGTCATTCACCCTAATCAAATGGGATTTATCGCGGGTTGTGAAGTCTGAGACAATTCCCTCAGAGCCTTTCATCTTATCCATTGGGTACATACCTATCCAGAGCCCAGATCATATCTCATATTATGCACCAACGCGGAAAAGGCCTTTGACCATGTAGATTGGTCTTTCTTAAGGGCGGTTATGAAGACCCTAGGGTTAGGACCACATATGTTGACTTGGATCATGGCTTTATACTCCACTACCCAGTGCACAGGTCAAGGTGAATGTCCTTTTTTTTATCTAGATTCCTGATTAGGAATGGCACGAGACAGGGGTGTCTTCTCTCGTCCCTTCTATTTTGCACTCATTCTGAAACCTTTGCTGCATTCTATATGGGCAAACACAGATATCAAAGGACTGAGGGTTGGAAATACGGAACACACTCCGGCTCTGTGACTACCCAATGTCGCGTGACATCACTCCCCCGCATGCGCGTGGGAGCCGCCAATCGCGGCACGATCTCAGTGAAGAAACGGCACAGAGGCCATTTTTTCACTGCGCATGTGCCCGATGATGTGTGCACATGCGAGTACACTGTATATCTCCTAAACCATGCATGTTTAGCAGATATGCAGGAAATCAACAGGTAAACCAGGTAAGGGTTGACAACCTGTTAGGAGAAATCCTGCATCAAATGGACTTATTAACGCTGTTTTTACCAGTTCCTGTGACCCGGCTTGCCTGACCCTGCTGTTTTCTGCCAGGAATCTAGCAAGCGAGCCTTTGACAAGGGGAGGAGAAGGGGGCTGGACCTGCAGCCGGGTGACCAAGCTTGGTTAGCCACTAAGAACTTAAAACTGTCCTGCCCCTCAAAGAAGCTAGGACCAAAGTTCATTGGCCCCTTCACTGTCAAGAAAAAGATCACCAGGGTGGCGTATGAGTTGAGCCTCCCTCCTTCTCTTCGAGTACACCCGGTGTTTCATGTATCCCTGTTGAAACCAGTAACCAAGGACTACTTTCCGGGGAGGAGATCGGCCCCACTTGAGCCAGTTACAGTGGATGGTGAGGAGGAATACGAGATTGAGGCAATCCTCGACTGCAGAGTGGGAAGGGGTGTGTCACAGTTCTTGATCAAGTGGAAGGGGTACGGGCCTGAAGAGAACCCTTGGGAACCTGAGGAACACATCCATGCCAAGGAACGTGTCAGAACTTTCTGGAGGAATTACCCTGAACTAAAGGTCCGGCTGGGCATCAGGAGGCTGCCCCTTCGGGGGGGGGGGGGGCAATATTAGGAGAAATCCTGCATCAAATGGACTTATTAGTACTAATTGCGGAAACGGCGTCAAACTCTGTTTCAAATGAACACGCCCTGCAGCAAGTGCTGTCTGATCTACAGTGTTTAGTGTGTGTTCCTGAGCAACCTGTATCTGATTACCTGTTCCTGTGACCTGACTTGCCTGACCCTGCTGTTTTCTGCCTATACCGACCCCCGGCTTGTTTAGGACCACTCTCCTGCCTGATCCTCGGATACCTTTGCTGCCCGCCTGTTGACGACCCTGCTTGGACCCGACCATCCACCTGCCTGCTCCTCCTGTACCGCACCACCAGCCCGTTTCACGACCCGGCCTGTACAACCATGCTTCCTGTGCACAAGTGCACCAATGGACTTCCTACCAACACCAGTGACCCAGTCCGACCCTCATGCCATCCTGCACTCCCGAGCCACCTGTCTGCTCTACCAGGGGTTCCCGAGTCAGGGTCGTAAGGGAGGTTGCCTACTGCATAGCCAGACTCTTTCACCAGGTGCGTGACAGTATCAGACAGCCATGTCAGAGTCTGCGCAGAGGCTCTCTCCAACGAATGAACTCTGCATACACCTGGCCGGCCTTACTCGGACGCTGAAGGCCATGCAAGATGATTACCTGCGGCGAGAAGGCCGAATCCTGGAGCTCACCGCACCACCCGCATCTGGGTCTGATTTGCTTCCTGACCACACCCTCATCACTCTGCCTATGGAACCCGAGGTACCTCTACCCGAACGGTTCTCAGGAGACCGTAATAAATCCCGGGCATTCCGCAATGCATGCGCATTATATTTCGCTCTTCAACCACGCACCTTCTCCCAAGAAGCCACTAAAGTGGGATTGGTCATCTCACTCCTCTGGGATGAGCCCCAGGCCTGGGCTCATCGGCTACTTGAGAAGAAAACTCCTAACACCACCACTCTAGCACGCTTCTTCCGGGCCATGGCGCATCTGTATGAGGACCCGCATTAAGCTGCCATGGCAGAAGCTGCGCTCCATGTGCTCCAGCAGGGCCGCCGCACGGTGGAGGACTATGTTGCCGAATTCCGGCACTGGAGCGCCAACATGGCCTGGAATCCTGCAGCCCTCTGTTTCCAGTTCCGGTTGGGCCTGTCTGAGCCACTCAAGGACGAGTTAGCTCGTGTGGGTGTTCCCCTGACTTTGGACGCTCTGATGGATCTGGCCATACAGATCAACCATCACCTAAGGGAGTGCAGCTCTGAACGTCTGGTCACCCACCGGCGCCTGGTCCTCACTCCAGAGGAGAGACTGAGGCGCATGACCCACGACCTGTGTCTCTACTGCAGAGCTCCCGGACACATGGTGCAATCCTGCCCAGCCAAGCAGGATGAGTTCCTACCCCATTAAGGGAGAGATCCTGTCCATACCCAGTCCTCAGACACACTTGGGGCTCTTCATCTCTCTGAAGTTGACCGATGGAGACATATCAGTCCGGGCAATCATAGACTCAGGGGCCTGAAGTTGTTTTGTGGATCAGAATTTTGCAGCTCAGCACCAGATTCCTCTTAAACCTAAAGCCCACCAAATGACTATCCACCTGGCCAATGGGTCCACCATCAAATCGGACACTGTGACTCATGAAACTGTCCCTATTCCAGCCCGTACACCAGATAGTCACTCGGAGGTACTACTGTTGGACGCCATTGCTTACCCTCTTTTCCCTGTTATCCTCGGGCTCCCTTGGCTTCGGGCGCACTGCCCACAAATCAACTGGGTCACTGGCAATATGCAATTCACATCCTCCTACTGCCGCTACCACTGCTTCCCACAGCCACGTATTTAGTAAGAAGGGGGCGGACGATTGAATTGGTACCAGGGGCAGAGGTGCCTTTCAGCAGGATATACCCTCTTTCTGAATTGGAGCTTGCAGCCCTCAAGGCTTATCTGGATGATAATTTGAAGAAAGGTTTTATCCTACCCTCTACATGCCCCGATGGTGCCGGGATATTATTTGTTGAAAAAAAGGTCAAGACTCTCAGACCCTGTATTGACTACCAGGACCTTAATAAAATTAGGGTTAAGACCTGCTATCCCTTGCCTCTAGTCCCGGAGCTGTTTCAAAGACTCGGTTCGGCCACTGTCTTCTCAAAATTAGACCTCAGAGGGGTCTATAATCTCATCCGTTTTAGGGAGGGGGATGAGTGGAAGATGGTCTTTCGAACACAATTTGGCCACTACAAATACTTGATCATATATATAAAGAAAATCCGCGCCAAGGATATGGTTTGTTATATATATAAAAAATTATAACATATAGTGAACAGGAAGCTGCCCTGCGTGGATTCCCTAAAGGGAAAAAATGGAAAAAACAAGTGTAAACAGCAGATGGCGCTAACCTGCATTCTTTAACTATGACAAGTGGTGTATAAATAAGTATACCAAATAAATATATATCTCAAATAAAGTAATTATAATAATGATATATCAAAAATGGTGCATATAAATATATAATAAATAATAAACCCGCTTGAACCGAAAGTGGTATAATCGTATAGAAACGTAAAAAAGTTCAGTATCAGCAGGATTTCCTGCAGGTTATAAGTGATAAAAGTGATGGTGTTACAAGGACAAAAATGCAAAATTAAAACTAGAAACGCATAATCTGCAAGTTTAAAAAGATGAGACCAAAAACTCCTGTAAGACAATAAGCTAGCAGTTTGAAAGTGTCTGCGAAAGAAATTTGTTAAGCAAATTAAAATGTTGATCAGTTCATTATACGCAAAATGTCTTTTGTTAAATAAAGATCAAAGGAAATGTTTGGAATGGCTTGAAACAATCTGGTGTTTGTGACAGTTCAAAATATATAGGTGACTTCACACTCCGGTGTTGGTGACAATTCAAAGTATAGGTGACTCCACAACGTGCTCCCCTCCTGAGTCCCTACTTACCAGAACCCTGCACC
>BLSH010546940.1:67346-77416 GCA_018402905.1 Glandirana rugosa
ATATCTTTGCATTTTTTCAAGTCATAGTCGTCCTAAAGGACGTCCAATATTCACTATTTTCACTACCACAATGTTCCTGTTTTTACGTTTTAATTTTGATCTTTGCGGGAGTCACCTATACTTTGAATTGTCACCAACACCGGAGTGTGAAGTCACCTATATATTTTGAACTGTCACAAACACCAGATTGTTTCAAGCCATTCCAAACATTTCCTTTGATCTTTATTTAACAAAAGACATTTTGCGTATAATGAACTGATCAACATTTTAATTTGCTTAACAAATTTCTTTCGCAGACACTTTCAAACTGCTAGCTTATTGTCTTACAGGAGTTTTTGGTCTCATCTTTTTAAACTTGCAGATTATGCGTTTCTAGTTTTAATTTTGCATTTTTGTCCTTGTAACACCATCACTTTTATCACTTATAACCTGCAGGAAATCCTGCTGATACTGAACTTTTTTACGTTTCTATACGATTATACCACTTTCGGTTCAGGTGGGTTTATTATTTATTATATATTTATATGCACCATTTTTGATATATCATTATTATAATTACTTTATTTGAGATATATATTTATTTGGTATACTTATTTATACACCACTTGTCATAGTTAAAGAATGCAGGTTAGCGCCATCTGCTGTTTACACTTGTTTTTTCCAAATACTTGATCATGCCATTTGGTCTGTGCAACGCCCCGGCCACCTTTCAACATCTACTCAAGATGTTTTCCGGGACTTCCTTGACCTATTCGTAGTGGTATATCTGGACGATATCCTCATATTCTCCTCGTCCCTGGAAGAGCACTGTAGACACGTGAAAAGCGTACTGAGCCGCCTTCGCCAGCATGGACTTAACGCTAAGGCTAAGTGCGCATTTGAGTGCTCTACTATCTGCTTCTTTGGCTTCATCCTCTCCATATCTGGTATCACCATGGACCCCCAGAAGGTCTCTGCTATTGTAGAGTGGCTGGCGCCTACTGACAGGAAAGAGGTTCAGCGCTTCGTTGGCTTCTCCAATTTCTATAGAAAATTTATGAAGGGGTTCTCAGCGGTCATCGCCCCCATCACCCAGCTCACAAAGCAGAACACACGCTTTCTATGGTCTTCTGAAGCCCAGGAGGCATTCCAGCTACTCAAGCGACTCTTCACCTCTGCACCAGTCCTAAGACATCCGGATCCTACCCTACCCTACATTCTGGAAGTGCATGCATCTGAAACGGCGGTGGGAGCGGTACTTTCTCAGAGGCAGGGGCCTAAAGCCGCTCTGCACCCCATAGCCTTCTTCTCCCAGAAGTTGACTCCTCCGGAGAGAAACTAAGAAGTGGGAGACAGGGAATTACTGGCTATTAAAGCCGTCTTGCAGGAAAGGCGGTATCTGTTGGAGGGAGCCACGCATCCGGTTCTTGTCTACACCGATCGCGAAGAACTTGAAATACCTGTGTACCACCAAGATACTAAAGCCGCTGGGCCATATTCTTCTCACAGTTCCAGCTCCACATTACGTACAGGACTGGGTCGAAAAATGTGAAGCCGGATGATCTATCCAGGATGTTTCACAAGACAGGAGAGACTTCTCCAGACACGATCCCCCCGTCCCGGAGCTTCTTATTAACCCAGGTGGCCCTCCTCTCTCAAATTAGACGGTCCCTTGCCAGGTCCTCCATCCCTCAGGACCCCAGGCTGACCCAGCATGACGGCTTGTGGTGGCTCGATGCAAAATTTTTTGTCCCTGAGAAACAACGTCTGGCGGTCCTGGAGCTATGCCATGATAATAAATTAGCAGGACATTTCGGTGGCCGTAAGACCGTGGAACTACTTGCACGCGCCTTCTGGTGGCCTCGGGTTGACAAGGACTGTAGGGAATATGTCAAGGCCTGCCCCACCTGTGTTTGCAACAAGGTCGATAGGACTAAGACCTAGGGGGTTGCTACATCCGCTACCTGTCCCGGAGCGGCGTGGTCGCATGTGTCTATGGATCTCATAGTAGAACTGCCTCCGTCTGCAGGTTTCTCCACCAGCTTTGTGGTAGTAGACCGTCTCACCAAGCTGGCACATTTCATCCCTATGAAGGGCACTCCTACGGCTATCCAAACTGCAGAAACCTTCATCAGGGAGATTGTCCGCCTCCACGGAATCCCGGTCAACATCATATCTGATCGTGGAGTGCAGTTTACCTCTCGGGTCTGGAGGACCCTCTGCTCTCTCTTGGGAATTGAGTTGGCGTTCTCTTCTGCTTATCATCCCCAGACCAATGGCCAGACAGAGAGAACAAACCAAACCTTAGAACAATACCTCAGGTGCTATTATTCATTCTCTCAGGACAACTGGGCTTCTCTGCTGCCAGTAACCGAGTTCGCCTACAACAACGCAGTTCATTCAGCCACAAATCAGTCACCGTTTTGGGAAACCTCGGTTACCATCCCTCCTTCTTGCCTGACCTGGTCCCAGAAAGCACAGTGCCTGCTGTTCAGGACATGGCTGCCTTCCTGGTAGAAAACAATAAGCTTCTGCAGGAGACAGTATTCCAGTTGCAGGAATCTAGCAAGCGGGCCTTTGACAAGGGGAGGCAAGGGGAGCTGGACCTGCAGCTGGGCGACCAAGCTTGGTTAGCCATTGAGAACTTAAAACTGTCCTGCCCCTCAAAGAAGCTAGGACCAAAGTTCATTGGCCCCTTCCCTGTCAAGAAAAAGATCAACAGGGTGGCGAGTTGTGTATGAGTTGAGCCTCCCTCCTTCTCATCGGGTACACTTGGTGTTTCACGTATTCCTGTTGAAACCAGTAACCAAGGACTACTTTCCGGGGAGGAGATCGGCCCCACCTGAGCCAGTTACAGTGGATGGTGAACAGGAATATGAGATCGAGGCAATCCTCGACTGCAGAGTGAGAAGAGGTGTGACACAGTTCTTGATCAAGTGGAAGGGGTACAGACCTGAAGAGAACTCTTGGGAACCTGAGGAACACATCCATGCCAAGGAACGTGTCAGGACTTTCTGGAGGAATCACCCCGAACTAAAGGCCCGGCTGGGCATCCTGAGGCTGCCCCTTCGGGGGGGGGGGCAATGTTAGGAGAAATCCTGCATCAAATGGACTTATTAGCGCTAATTGCGGAAACGGCGCCAAACGTCTCTATTTCAACTGAACACACCCTGCAGCAAATGCTGTCTGATCTACAGTGTTTAGTGTATGTTCCTGAGCAACCTGTATCTGATTACCTGTTCCTGTGACCTGGCTTTCCTGACCCTGCTGTTTTCTGCCTGTACCGACCCCCGGCTTGTCTAGGACCACTCTCCTGCCTGATACTCGGATACCTTTGCTGCCCGCCTGTTGACGACCCTGCTTGGACCCGACCATCCACCTGCCTGCTCCTCCTGTACCGCACCGCCAGCCCGTTTCACGACTCGGCCTCTACGACCATACTTCCTGTGCACCAACGGACTTCCTACCTACACCAGTGACCCAGTCCGACCCTCCTGCCATCGTGCATTCCCGAGCCACCTGTCTGCTCTACCAGGGGTTCTCGAGTCAGGGTCGTAAGGGAGGTTGCCTACTGCATAGCCAGACTCTTCCACCAGGTACGTGACACAACCACTTTATTTGCTGGATAAGCAGCAGTGGAAAACTGAAAATTGTATCAAATACTTACCGTAATTTTCCTTTCCTGACGCCAAACCATGGCAGCATACTAGTGATAGAGCTCCGCCTCTTCACCACTCCCTCAGGACCAGTGAATAGCATAAAAAAGGCATAGTTAGCCACCCCCCCCCCCCCATTCTTTGTAACAAGCTACATGGTTTGGCGTCAGGAAAGGAAAATTACGGTAAGTATTTGATACAATTTTCCGTTTTCTTGACACCAACATGGCAGCATGCTAGTGATAAATAACTATCTGACAGGGTGGGTTCTACTTGCCAAACCAATATTCTAATTAGGATGGGACAGTGGACTGAATAGTCCTTCCTACAAAGTCCACTGATGACAAAGCACCTTTGTCTACTCCGCAAAGTTTGAATAGGTATGCTGGGATGACCACGAAGGCTCACGTCCCCTCGCCCTATATACACCACCAAGCCTGCTAGAGTCCAGGCAGTAAGCTCTTTTACTTGATGATTCCCAGCTGGAATGACAAAAGGCTTATTAGATGATCTGAAAGGAGCAATTGTGGACAGGTGCTTCTTTCAGAAAACCTCCAGGTCGTGTGACTTTCCTGTGTGATGTTCTGGAAATGTATGCAATTCCCAGATGTCTGTTAAATAGAGGGCTATTGCTACCTTTGATACAAGATGACCTACAAGACAGCACTCTACTCTTTTTGTAAAGAAAACTTTTTTTTATGAAGCTCCAAGAGCTTGAATCTCAGAGAAACTTCTGCTTAAAGTTTTTGCAATAGATACTGTCTTGTAGGTAATGGCCTGAACCAAATACTGCTCTGTTGGAGCAAACGGTTGAACGGACAGGAGATCCAGCCACACCAATCGATCCCACTGGGAAAGACTCCTTTCCGAGATAACGGAAACTTTCTCCAAATTTAGGCATAGATGTTGTAAGTAGATTGCCTTCTAGCACTCAGAGTAGAGATTGCTCTCTATCATGCTTGCAGTCCCAGTCTGCATATGTGCATAGGGGAAATGTCTTCTGTATCCTGAAGTGAATGGCCAAGGAAAACAGATGGCTTCATGGCCAATATGGAGGATTGGCTATGACAACCATGTACTCCCTTGACAGACTCTGGAGGAATCTCATTACGAGAGATGTTGGGGGGGAAATATATAGGGTAGATTACAGTCCCAAGGAGAGACCAGAAAGTATGCCCCCTGCGCCTTGGGGTGCTGAAGCAAGGCCAGACATACCCAACATTTGTGATTACTATGGGTAGGGAAGAGGTCTGTCTGTGGTAGGCCCCACCTATGGACCAGCTTAGAGAAGACCTGGGATGTAGACCCACTTGTTGTGTTCTGGGAAGCTTGCATGATAGTCGGTCTGCCTATGTGTTCAAAAGTCTGCTGGGAGGTAAACTGCTTCCTGAATTTGCTAGTGATCTTCCGTCCCAGACGTTATGGATTTCACCTCTCTCAATAGCATACTGCTGATAGGGAGAGTTCCTCCCTGGAGTTTAATATAGACAACTGCTGCCCTGTTGCTCAACTGCAAGGAGACTGGTCTTCTCTTGATTCTGTGTAGCAAGGCCAAAGTGCTAAAAAGGCTGTTTGAACTTCCAGCGCATTCGAGACTACCCTCCTTGGCTGGAAATGTCTATTTGCCTTGTCCCTCACAGTGTGCCTCCCAGGCTGTCTTGCCGACATGATTCATAACAATGATCCAGTGTAATGGTTCAAAAAGGCCGTGACTTCCTCAAGGTCTTTCCATCACCGTGGACCGTTACTCATACTGAGTGACACAGTTCTCAACACTGCTCGATCCTGTTTCCTCCCTTGCGCTAAGATTCCTAGTTGAAACTTGTGCAGATGCCCATGGAGTCATCGGTATGAATGAAGACATTGAGCCCAGAAAACTGAGGCACTGAGAAGCCATCAAACAAGTGAAGGTAGCTGTCCTCCGAATTCTCTTCCTGACTGTCACTGCTTTCTCTGATGTAAGCAAAACAGAGGAACTAGCAGAGCACCCCCAACTACACTAACTGTTGGGTTGGAGAAAGTCAGCTTCTCTTTCCCCTATTTTTTTTTTTAAGTTGATAACCCAGCCATATCTCTGCAGGGTATGTATGTATGAGCACCTCTTGGTGCTACAGCAATTGTTCCAGTCCCCTGGATAGAAGAAGAATGACGTCCAGGTAGTGACAAACCCGGAGATCCTGTTCTCTGAGTGGAGCTGACACAGTACTGAGACCCTTGCCAACATTCTAAGAGATATTTATTATTTATAGGTAACTGTTAGGAAAATAGTCTTCCTGGCCGTTTCAGGCGCTCTGTGTGCGTTCGCACGTGCTCGCGCGCGCCAATGGCACCAATAGCGGCCATTTAAGCAGGACAGCACCAGGAAGCAAGTGCTGTCCGTTCTACAGTGTTTTAGTGTGTTTCTGTGGCCCGTTTGCTAAGACTTCCTGTATCTGTGACCCGGCTTGCCTGACCTCTGATTGAACTCTGCCTGTACCGACACTCTGCCTGTCTACAACCATGCTTCTGTCTGACCCTCTTGTACCTCAGTTGCCTGCCTGTTAACGACCCTGCCTGCACCTGATGACCCATTTGCTTGCTCCCTTGTACTACACTAGCCAGCCTGTTACCGACCCGGCCTGCATCACCACTCTTCTGTCTGCACAAGCTCCTGGAGGATCCTTACAACACCATCTGCATCCGCACCAGCCCTCGTGCCCCCCTATGCTCTGGAATCTCCTGTCTTCTCTATCAGGGTTTCCCGAACCAGGGCCGTAAGAGAAGTTGCCCTCTGCACAATCAGACTCCATCACCAGGTATGTGACAGAAACGGACAGCCATGTCTGAGTCTGAGCAGGGGCCCTCTCCACTGCAGAACTCTGTCAGCATTTGGACGGTCTCTCTCAAGCCGTGCAACACCTGCAAGCAGACTACACCCAGCTCCAGACCCAGCTCCTGGAATGTGCCTCTCTTGCCCCATCGGGGACTTGTCAGCTTGCAATGGAACCCACAGTGCCCTTGCCAGAACAGTTCCCAGGGGACCGTAGGAAGTTCAGAGCATTCCGCTGTGCCTGTGAACTTTATCTCAGCCTGCAGCCCCACACCTTCTCCCTGGAAACCATGAAGGTGGGTCTGGTGATTTCCCTACTTCGGGACAAGCCCCAACTATGGGCCCACCTTCTCCTGGAGCAAGGGGCGCCTGAAGTATCGGATTTGTCCCGGTTCTTCCAAGCAATGGCTCAGCTGTATGAAGATCCGCATCAGGCGGCCACTGCCGAAGCCGCTCTCCACGCCCTCCGACAAGGCCGCCGTATGGCGGAGGAGTATGCATCGGAGTTCAGGCGTTGGAGCTTGGACACGGCCTGGAATGAAGCTGCTCTGCACCACCAGTTTCAGCGGGGCTTGGCTGACCCCTTGAAGGATGAGTTGGCCCGTGTTGGGGCGCCAGCCTCCCCGGAGAGGCTCATTGACCTGGTCATCCAGATCGATCGGCGCCTTTGAGAAAGCAGAGTAGAAAGTGCCAAGGTGAACCTGTAACCGTCTTGGATGTTACCCCGGCACTGTTACTCTGCACTGACCTCTGAAGAGAGCCAGCGCCAAAGAAACCTCAGCCTCTGCCTCTACTGTGGAGAGCCGGGGCACTTTGTGCGCTCCTGCCCGTCCAAATTGGAAAAATGCCTTGCCACCTCTCCTCAACCAGCACCTGCCGGGGCGGCTCACCTCACCCTCTCTCTGTTTCTACAGTTTCCTGGAGGAGCTGTTACTGTCCCAGCTATTGTAGACTCTGGTGCATGCAGCTGCTTCCTGGATCTGACCTTTGCTGCACAACACAGGATACCCCTGCAACCCAAAACCCGCAGGATGGCGGTGCACCTGGCTGATGGCACAACCTTAAAATCTGGCCTGGTCTCACAGGAGACCACCCCTCTGACCACTACGGTGCTGGGAGGCCATCAGGAGCTACTCACGCTTGATGTCATTGCCTCTCCCATCTTCCCTGTTATCCTTGGACTGCCTTGGCTTCAGGCCCATAACCCCACAATTGACTGGTCCTCTGGGGAAGTCCAGTTCCAGTCCCAGTACTGCCACAAGCACTGCTTCCCCCAGATTCCTAGAACCGACCCTGCTCTACTAACCCTGTACCTTGACCTGGAGCCTGAGATCCGTCAGCTTGTCCCCAGCATCTACCAAACTTTTCTGGACGTTTTTAGCAAAAAGGGGGCTGAGGTCCTCCCACCTCATAGACCATATGACTGCCCCATTGAGCTTTTCCCCGGTGCAGAGATTACCTTCGGAAGGATATACCCGCTTACAGATCTGGAACTCGGCACTCTGAAATCCTATATTGATGAGAACCTCAACAAGGGCTTCATCCATCCTTCCACTTCCCTGGCTGGGGCTGGCATCTTTTTTGTGGAGAAAAAGGACCACTCCCTGCGCCCATGTATTGACTACCAGGAGCTCAATAAAGTCACGGTGAAAAAACGCTACCCACTTCCACTTGTTCCGGAGTTGTTTCAGCGCCTGGGGACTGCCACCGTGTTCACTAAACTAGACCTCCAGGGAGGTTACAACCTGTACGGATCAGAGAAGGCAATGAATGGAAGACGGCCTTTCGTACTCGTTTCGGTCACTTCGAGTACTCGGTGATGCCATTTGGTTTATGCAATGCCCCAGCTACATTCCAGTATTTCATAAACGACATCTTCAGGGACTTCCTTGACCTCTTTGTCATCACCTACCTCAATGATATTTTGATCTTTTCACCTTCCCTGGAGCTCCACCGTTCCCATGTCAAACAGGTACTGGGTCGCCCCCTCGCCAACATGGCCTCTATGCTAAACCGGAGAAGTGTGAATTCGAGCAGGCAAGCATACAGTTCCTTGGGCTTATTATCTCAGTCGGAGGCATCAAGCTGGACCCTCAAAAGGTCTCTGCCATCCTGGACTGGCCTGCCTCGGTCGACAGGAAAGGAACCCAGAGATTCATAGGGTTTGCAAACTTCTATAGGAAGTTTATCCAGGGATTTTCCTCCATCATCTCCCCCATCACACACCTGACCAAGCAGGGTATCCCGTTCCATTGGACTCCTGAGGCACAAACAGTCTTCGAAAAACTCAAAGGAATGTTCACATCTGCACCCATTCTTAAGCACCCAGACCCCCCTCTGCCCTATGTTCTGGAAGTTGACGCATCCGAGGTTGCAGTCGGGGCTATCCTTTCTCAAAGGCAAGGTACTAAGGCGCTGCTACACCCTCAACTTAAGATTGGCATGCCCATCCAAGAAACTTGGTCCTAAGTTCATGTTGTAGAAATTTAGGATATGTTTATTATGTATTGTCACAGTGTCTCCCAGTGTCGGTTTACCGGTATTCGCTGTGTATAGCGAATATGGCTTTTTTTTTTTTTTTTTAATTCTTTTTATTGATTTTCCAAAAATAATGAAAACAGAGCCATATGGGGCATACCCCGGCTAACACAAAAATACACATGATAACCTTCATAGTGGGAGGGGGGGAAGGGAGAAGAGAAAAAAAAAAGGGGGGGGGTGGAAGGGGGATAACAAAAACCTTCAATTAACTGTTGCTCAGCTCCATTGTCGCACCTGCATAGTAGTAAGGAAATCCCATCCCGAGGGGGGAGGGTACAACCCAACCAGTCCACCACTCTTGCCCAGATATTGGAAAGCTACTGGTGCAGGATCGAGGGAGCGCTGCCTCACATGGCCCAACCCTTCAGGAACCCGTTAGACCTCCAGGAACCATGTGGTCATAGCCTAGCTAAAGTCTATCATCCGTCGTAAGATCAGACTCAATCCATATGTTCCAAACTTTATCGAATTTTGTTGGGCAGCCTCTAGATAAGTACGTGGCTTTGTAAAGAGGAATCATTTTGTTAATATAGTTTTTCCACATTGATAAAGTGGGAGAGTCAACTGATTTCCACTTGAGGACAATCATTTTCCTAGCATAAAACAGGAGGATAGTAATCAATGTCCGCATAGCTCTAGAGAAGGCTAAGGGCTCTACCAGACCTAGGATGCAAATCTTAACAGTGAGGGGGATACCTATGGTCGTCACTTGGGTAATGAACAGGGTGATCTCTCTCCAGAAACCTTGTATCCCTGGACAGTCCCAAAGTATATGCATAAAGCCTGCTGGGGTGCTCATACACCTCCAGCATTCCGGGGAAGCTGATGGGTAAATTTTATGGAGGCGTTGGGGGGAATAATAAGATCTATGCAATAGTTTAAATTGAATCAATTTATCCCTACTGGCAATTAATGGTCGAATTGGGTCATCCCACATATCTTCCCAGTCCTCAGTCTCCAAGTCCTGTATGTCCGTCTGCCATTGCCCTTTAAGATGATCCAAACCAACCTGAATAGGAGGCAGGAGGGCCTTGTATATTTGAGATAAAGGCTTGGATAAATCTGGGTTTCTCAACAGAACCTCC
>BLSH010546940.1:81515-93725 GCA_018402905.1 Glandirana rugosa
AGACTCCGCCTCAGGAGATCTTATAATCACCGGGAACTGTATCTTTTCCGGAAACTGTGTCAGTTTACCAGGATATACTTTGTCCATGAGAGTTGGAAACCAAAACCGGGAATAAAATCTTTTACCTATCTGAATGATATGGATCGGGGACAACGTACGTAGTTTAATTTACCCTCCGAGAGTGGGAGTAAAAGTTATTTTTCCCCTTGCTCTGTTCCGACGGGTAACAGAGGCCGTGATAAACGGAATCACTACCTTGGAAACCGCCTCACCAACTCTGTTAGCCTGGCCCACTCTCCATAACACCACCTAGCCTACCAGCTCTTTAATCGTAACATACGACTGCTGAACTTCTCAACCACTCCGCCAAAGGTTCCATCACTAAGGCAAATAGTGCCGGAGACAATGGGCAGCCTTGTCTCGTTCCCCTTTTTATTGAAAATGAGGGTGAGAGCCTCCCATTTAATTTGATGCATGCAACAGGGGCTAGGTATAGTAAGTCTATCCATTTTCTAAAATAAGGGCCAAAACCAAAGGTTGAGAGTACCTGTTTCATATAGGACCATTTGACTGTGTCAAAGGCCTTTTCTATGTCAAGGGCCACTAATATTCTAGAGGACTCCGCCTCAGATAGAATCTGTATATGGGTGAGCACCCGACGCAAATTCACATCTGTGGACTTACCTGGCATAAAGCCGGTTTGGTCCGTGCCGATCAAGGTTGGTAGCAATCTCATAAGCCTATTAGCCAATACTTTGGTTAGGATTTTAAAATCGCTGTTTAGAAGAGAGATAGGCCTATAAGAGGAACAAAGCATCGGGTCCTTGTCTGGTTTGAGAAGCAAAATGATGTGGGCTTGATACATACTATCAGGGAGTCTGCCGTTTTCCAGACTGTGAGAGAATACCTTAGCTAGTTTTGGTGCTAGTGTCGCAGCATGTGCTTTATACCAGTCCCCGGGGAGACCATCTGGGCCTGGGGATTTGTTACTGGAGAGAGAGTAGATTGCATCCTCTATTTCTTGACAAGAGATCGGTTTTTCCATGATCTCTCTGTCCTCTACTGAAAGAGTCAGGAGTCCCAAGCTTTCTATAAGTCTCCTGTCAGCATCCTGAAGGTATGGCTGCGGGTCGTGATAGAGCTTGGTATAGTAATCTTTAAATTCAATAAGAATGTCCCCGGGGTCACTAATTAATCTGGACTCAGAAGACCGAATTCCAGAGATTGTAGTCTGAGGGGAGGGCTCCGCCACCAGATTAGCCAGGAGTTTGCCGTTTTTGTCCCCTAATTCAAATATTTTTGCTAAGTGCCTACTAGAGTCTGATCTTACTAGGGAAACATAGTGAATTTTCAAATTCCTTTGAGCCTGGGCCAAGGTAAGGTAGTTTCCGGAGGAGGGGTCCAGCTCAAATTGCAATTTAGCATCCTCCTCCGTCTGTTCCAATAAAGCCGTCTGTGATGTATACTCAGCCCCAACAGCTTTTATTGCAGAAACATATTCACCTCTGGCATAAGCTTTGCCCGCCTCCCAGACCACCTCAGGAGAGGCTGTGTTGTCATTCAGAGTCCAATACTCTGTGATTCTAGGAGTAACCAATTCCTGTACCCTGGGGTCTGACAACCACTTGGAGGCCAGTCTCCAACACCCCGGGTCCCGAGCCAACCCCACCTCCAGACAAAGTTCCAGAGGGGAGTGATCCGACAGACCCGCGGGCAAGTAGGAGACCGACCGCAAGCGGGACAACACCGAATCAGTGCCAAACATTAAATCGATACGGGAGCCAGATTTATGTACAGATGACAAATGTGAGTACGTCCTATCCTCCGGATGTTTCCACCTCCAACACTCTCTGAGGTATAAAGTGTCTGCCCATGATGTGAATTCGGGTGAGACCACCCTATGTGGGTTAGAGGTGTCTTTGTTAGGATCAAGGATAGTGTTAAAGTCCCCTCCCACAATGATATGGTGAGCCTGTAATGGGGCTAATTTAGTAGCTATTGTATAGAGTATGTTGTGGTCAAACGGAGGAGGAACGTACACATTCACAATCGCCCATTTCTGCTCAAACATTCCCAAAAGCAATATAATAAACCTTCGACCCGGGTCAGTAATCACTTGGTCAACCGTGCAATGGAGGGACTTATTAAGCAAAATCGATACTCCCCTAGCATAGGAGGAGTAGGTGGCATGGAACCCCTGCCGAACCCAGGCCCTTCTCAGGGCTAGGATTTTGTTACCAGTCAGATGAGTCTCTTGAAGAAGCAGAATTTGTGGTTTATGGTGTTGCACATATTTAAAAAGCAAGGAGCGCTTAAATTTGTCATTCAGGCCCCTGATATTCCAGGAGAGGATCTTAAGGTTCGTGGCCATATTTGTGAGAGTAGACATCATCTGGGGCCCTCCCCTCTCCCCCAAAGCACATCTGGGCGAGTCTGTATACCCCAAAAAGGGGGGTGGGAGTCCGTCTGAGCCACAATGCAGCAGAGCGACAGCAAAAACTGAGCAATTGAAACAACCTGTAAAACTGTTGGAAAAACTCCCTACTGCCTGGTCGAACCCCAACTGTGACCAAGGCAGTTTTACTTCCCAAAACAACGACCATGGTGCTCCGATGGAGGCTGGTGCAGCAACGTCTTATCCAGAAACTTGCCTCCTGAACATATGAGGGGGGGGGTAAACCCCTGCCAGAAAAAAAAAAAAAAAAAAAGAAAAAACTCTGGTGACCGTGCGAGGGTTTCTCTGTCCTGGACTTCCAATCCTGAGGGGAACCGGGACCTCATTGCTTAAGGAGAAGAGACAAAAAATAACAAAAAGTACGGGTAACCCGACACTGCCCATAGTCCATGAGCCTGGGTATTTCCAATACCTGGACAGACAAGGAGCTGCTGCTAGGAGTAAGAGTCATAAATGATAAAGGAAGTTCTGTGTCCCCTCAGGGGGGACATGTTCCAGGACTCATCAAACTCTCTGCAGAGAGGGAGAAAGGTGGTACAACAAGGTATATCCAGGTAAGAATAACTACTGTGTTAGTAGCCAGGTATCCGCTTCATCCGGAGTATCAAAGAACCGGACCAGACCCCCACTCTGAACCCGCAACCTGCTGGGGTATAACATGGAGTACTTGAGGCCTTTTTCTCTGAGCCGGCGACGGACATCATTGAAGGATTTACGTTTTTTCTGGAGGTCTGCCGAGAAATCAGGGTAGAGGTGAACCTCCGTGTGCTCATAAGGAAGGGTAGGATGTTTCCGGGCTTCACTAAGAATCTTATCCCTGTCGCGAAAGTTGAGAAATTTCACCAGAAAGGGTCTAGGATTTGCACCGGGTATCCTGCGATTTGGCGGGACCCTATGGGCCCTTTCCACCACGTATGTGGGAGATACATTCTGTAAATTTAATAAAGATTTGAAGAAGGCCTCTGCAAATTCTGCCGGCTGATCTCCCTCAGCTCCCTCCGGAAGGCCCAACACCCTGACATTATTCCTTCGCAGCCTATTTTCTGCGTCATCTGGCTTAGCTATCAGCTGCTGTACTGAACGTTGTAGTTCTACCAAGGAATTGGAGTGCTGGGCTGTCAGGTCTTCGGCTGCAGATACTCTGTCTTCTGCCTCCGCCACACGGCCCCTGATCTTATCCGTATCTGCCCTTATGAATGTGACCTCCGTGGCTAGATGGTCAATCTTTGCCATGACAGAGGTTTTGCTGCTCTCTATGGCAGCTAGGATAGCGGCCGTATCTCCGGCTGGGAGCATGGGGGTTTGTAACTGCTGTTGAGAGGGCTCTTCAGACATATTAGCTCTAAGCAGGAGTTCTCTCACCTGCTCCAAGATGGCGTCTGGACACGAGGCGGCAGAGGAGGCTGACTTGCGGGCCGCTGGTGTGACGGAGGACCTGCGTCTGGCTGGCATCTCTGGAACAAAGGCGGTGTGCTTAGCGGCGTCCCTGGAGGGTATTAGAGCGGGTTCCCCCACAGATTTGACAGGATTAACAGCCAGGATGAGTGGATCGGTCCCGGAGCTCCTCTCTAACACGTCCGCTCGGCACTACATCCGGCCACGCCCTCGCGAATATGGCTTTAACCGATATTGAGGAAAGGCCATTTATAATGGAAACCTTCCATTATTTGGTAACCACACGCTACCCGCCCGATCATCCCGGCCAGCAGGTGCCCTGAGCGGTTAACACTGGAGCAAACGCCGGTCCGGATCTTTAAGGTGCAATGCACGTTCTGTGGCTCGGGTTTATTACCCTCAATCAGGGGGCCCCTGTATTATGTACAGATTGATCTGCTTGGCTGCGATGTACTTGCGTTATGGAATCAGTATTGCCTTTTATGTAAGGATAATGATCTGTAAGCTTTCTGTCGCATCTGATCAATGTGACAGAAATCTACAGCTATATTCCTTTGTGCATAATTTACCCTTTAATGGAACAGTAGTATAATCGCTATGGAGTATAGTTCATAGAGCTGTATTTGATAGCGATTCGTTGTAATGGCAGTTCGAGGTTTGCATGCATTGCATTTTGCTTGGAGGGCTTCTGTGGGATGGTGCTTTAGGTTTTAGTGGAAGCCATGTCTCCACATGGCTTTCATTGTCATCTGGAGACAGCTGTTTCTCATACAGGCCGGCCAACCCCGCCATGCATACACGCCTCTACTAATTGTATAGTTTGAATATAAACAAGTGTGTCATTGGTTGGTGGTTTGCAGTGAACTCATGTCATGTGACTGTGCCTTGGAGGCTGATTGGCTGATTGTGAAGCCATCAAGTCCTATTGTTACCCCTGTTTGATCAGTATAAATAAAACCTGAAAGCTCAGCTCAACAGGACAAAAACCCCAGTGAGCGGCCATGTGAGAACAGCTATTTGTGTCTGTGCCTGCTTTAACACAAGTGCACTCAAATGCACTATACAAAAGAGCTGAAAAGTGCGCTTATTAGCGCAGGCAAAATATAATGCATACAAGGTATTATAATTGCCCTTACACATAGAGCCCTTCCCCATCAAACCAAAGGTCAACAAGGTAGCCTATGAACTGGAACTGGAGTCATTCTGTATCCACCTGGTCTTCCACGTGTCTTAGTTAAAACACAGATTGGCAGACAGGCCCACCGGCACCAGTATTGGTTGACGGAATGGAGGAATTCGAGGTGGAATCCATTCTGGATTGCAGAAGGAGAGGTGGCACCATCCAGTACCTGGTCAATTGGAAAGGCTATGGGCCCGAAGAGAGCTCTTGGGAGTCTGAAGAGAATTTACATGCGGAAGCCCTGATCAGGACCTCCTGGAAAAGGAACCCAACCAAGAGAGCCCGTTTGGGCATCCGGAGGCTGCCCCTTGGGAGGGGCAATGTTAGGAAAATAGTCTTCCTGGCCGTTTCTGGCCGCGCACACCAATGGTGCCAATAGTGGCCATTTAAGCAGGACAGCACCAGGAAGCAAGTGCTGTCCATTCTACAGCGTTTCAGTGTGTTTCCGTGACCCATTTGCTAAGACTTCCTGTATCTGTGACCCGGCTTGCCTGACCTCTGATTGAACTCTGCCTGTACCGACCCTCTGCCTGTCTACGACCACGCTTCTGCCTGACCCTCTTGTACCTCAGTTGCCTGCCTTTTAATGACCCTGCCTGCACCCGACGACCCGTTTGCCTGCTCCCCTGTACCGCACTAGCCAGCCTGTTACCGATCCAGCCTGCATCACCACTCTTCTGTCTGCACGAGATCCTGGAGGATCCTCACAGCACCATCTGCATCCGCACCAGCCCTCGTGCCCCCTTGTGCTCCAGAATCTCCTGTATTCTCTATCAGGGGTTCCAGAACCAGGGCTGTAAGAGAGGTTGCCCTCTGCACAATCAGACTCCATCACCAGGTACGTGACAGTAACAAGATAGGCTGTTAAAGTGGAGATGCGTCTAATCGATCACCAAACTTATTTTGGAAAGAAAAGGACATTTGGGATGTGAGGATAGGCATCCTGACAATCCAGCAGTAGCATCCAGCCGACAGCTTGTACTGTTTTAATGGACTCCATCTTAAAGATCTCTAAGAGGGTTAGCAACTGGACACTTTCGATCTGCACCTGGACACTAGCCTCCGTCCCCTGCGAACTACAAACAGGGTTGGGTAGAAAACTTGCAATCTTTCCTGTGAATAGGACCAGTACAATGACTCCCTGAGTCTAAAGTGTCTGTAAGTATTGTAGCAGCCCACCCGCTTTTGCGGTGGATTTGGCAGAGAAATGGTCTGGAGGAGAAGCAGTGAGGAATCCCTGAAATGACCATGAGTGCTTAATACCTTCCTCCGAGTATCTGTATAACATGCTGTCCATAAACCCATAAAGCGTGCCCTTTGGCTCCTACCTCAAAAGGGCTTAGTGGGTACTTGTGGTATACCCAAGGATTTTCACTTATGGGCCTTGTGAAAGGTTGCCTGAGTTCCCTTACATCTTCTACCTGGGACCCTGGACTGACAGCTGGCCCTAGGCTCCCTTGACCTAGAGAAGCGGAACCTGCTGGGAGAAACATTTTCTTTTCCTTTTGCTTCCGATCTTATGGGAGCAGATCAGACTTACCTCCTGTCACTTATGATATGGCTGTTTCCAGTTTCCTACCAAACAGAGATCTTCTGCCATAAAGTGACTCACACCAATCTTGTTTTTAGGAAGCAAGACACCGCCCAGGGTCTCAACCATAGGGCTCCCCTAGCCGTGACCGAGTATAGCATCACCATGGCCAAGCACCTGGTTGAGATTATTGCTGCTTCTGCAATAAAGTTCACAGACACATTCATCTTGGTTAGGGTTTGAATGATATCAGCGTTATGGATTTCCTCTTCAACGGCTGTCTGTATCTCCTGGACCCAAAAAGCACTAGTCACCCAGGTAAGGGCAACTGCCGGACGGCAGACCCCTGTTGGTTGCCTCATTACTAGGCTACAGTCGCATTTACTGTGGGCATGGATTTCAGTGATGCTATATCTGGTCTCTGACAAGGATAAAACCTGTATAGACAATCAAAGAAGAAACTTTCTCTGGACTTTGCTATCCATCTGATTACATTTTTTCCATAAACGGAGAAGGAATTGCCGTTTTGAAGAAAGCGTAAATATGACTGTCTTTTTTACCCATGTAATGGCCTGCATGACCGCCTGGATCCACTGTTCCACGAAGGGAAAAAACTGAAACCAAGCAGCTCCGGGTCTTCCTCTGATGAAGAGAAGCTATTATCTCCAGGCTGCCCACTCACCAGGGTAGCCCAAGCCTCAGCCCACAGACACTTACATACTGGCAGATTTCGTTCCTAAAGAGCAAACACTGCAGGGTCCCATCAAGACCCACAGAAGGGGCACCCAGGCTTTTTAGCGCAATTTATCGGCCCGAGCACTGGGTCTTCGCACTGGCAGTGGCTTGAACTCACATGGCTACTGCACATAGGCAGAGGTGGGGACACCTCTTACTCTTCACTGCAGAACTGAGTAGTTGAGAGCCACACATCAGGGTGCCAGGTTGTTTTTCTAGTGGCTAGAGTAGCAACTAGAAGGGGGCTACCTGGCTGGCATAACTGAAGTGAGTCCAAAATGGCATCTTGCATCATAATTAATAAAGATATTTGGTGTTACCTGTTAACTGCGAACTCCTCTGGGCAGTCTTTACTCACCAGCCTATTAGCTACAGGTGCTGTGCCACAGGCCCTGCAGGATTTTTGCTGGGGCATTGGCATTGCTCTGGGGAAGAGGCGATACAACGTCATCTGCAGTTACACTCTTATGAAGACCGTCCGCCTTTCCCTGGCTCTTGATTTTTGAGAGCATGAGCATGCGGGGCTGAACACACTCAAAGCAATCCGCATAAGGAGGCACTCTTTTCCTGCAAACTTACCAACACAGTGGTCCAGTACCTTTGAATTTGAGGGTCTTTTTGCATAAGCGGTGACTGACTCATGGCTTGAGGACAGATAGGATGGCCAGCTGAAATGAGGATAGCCAGAAAGGAAAATAGCACTAGAGAGAGAAGGTATTTTGACATTAAAAAGAGAGGAGAACTTCCGGTTCCGGCGCCTCATGTGTGAGGAGTGAGCGCGCACAGCTCCACTCTCACAGGACGAATTCTGCTTCCAAAACCGGGTCCCAGCCACCAAACACCCCCAGTTCGACGGCGGAACATTGCGGGCACTACATGGACAAGTTCCTTACCGCCTCCCGATCAGAACCGGCCGCCCCGAGCAGATCGAGCTCGCCGAGCTCCCAGACAGGGTGTACCAAGATGGCCGCCGCATCGGAACAGGCGCTCACAACGATGGAGGTGCAGGCCCCGGACCCCCACAGACCGGCTACTTCAGATGAGTACTCCAAAATAGCTCAGGCGGTGGCAGCATTGATACTCCCTACCATCTCACAAGTAGTGGACACTGCAGTCCAATCAGGCATCTCTCAGATACGGAGGGAGCTGGGGGAACAGGCGTGCAGACTATCAGCCACAGAGGCCAGAATCTCTGATATAGAGGATGAGGTGTACCAAATCAATGGCACCTTAGAAAAACATGACAAAGCTTTCAATGCAATACAAGACAAGCTCGAGGATTTAGAGAACAGGTCCAGGAGGAGTAATTTGAGAATAATAGGTCTCCCGGAGAGCTGCCCTAACAACGTTCTCCCCACCATATGCTCCTCGCGCATCCCAGAGGCCCTAGGCCTGCCTGCACCATGCACGGTGGAACACGCTCACAGGGTAGGCCCCCCAGACCCTAACCGCAAAACCCCCAGGGCAGTCATTGTAAAGTTCCTGAACTATACAGACAAACAAGCCATACTACAGGCATTCAGGAAAACACGCTCGCTTACAATAGAAGGAGCAAGCCTATTGATTTTCGCGGATTACTCAGCAGAAGTCTCAAGAAAGCGTAAAGCATTCCAAGCAATATGTACGGAACTTTTCAAACAAAGAATACGATTCTCCCTGGCCTTCCCAGCAACCCTACGGGTCCAAACCCCGGATGGCGAGCAGATCACTTTTCAAACACCCCGTGAAGCAGAAGCCTTTCTCAGATCTAACTCCTCCAGACAGTCAAGCTCCTCCACATCGCAGGGCTCCTTTTCTCCAAACCACAGGGAACAACGGAGCCCCAGGAAAGACCCAGCCAAACGCTTACGTCCAAACAACAACAATGGCACCTCAACTCCCCCACCATCCTCTCTCAGTACATGACATCCACCATCTCCCAAGGCTGCCGCAGCTTGAGCCTCCAGACGTGTCCACAATTCACACTTGACTTCAAAAGCTGACGAACCGGGATCTTGGTGCTTTCACCAACTATAAGCTTTGACTTTTCTTTTTTCTAGTCTTCCACGGCTGAATTACCCCCCCGTTCAATACTTTGATCTGTTGCCTGTTTGAGCGGACTAGCTGCGCTAGTGTGTGATACACTTGAGGAAAAAAGAGAAGTGAAGAAAGCGAGATTATGATGTTGTTGTTAACATTGTTTACCTGTATCTTTTGCAGACCTTCTACCCCACCTCTTCAGCACTATCTACTGAGAGAATCTACCGATGATCAACCCAGGGAACACAACTTCCCTGTCCTTCCGAAACGTGAGTCCTTCTTACCAATCATACAACATTTATACAGCCTACCATACACACACCACCTATACACTTCACCTTCTTACGGATAGTTTCCTGGAATGTTAAGGGGCTACGCTCCCTGGCGAAAAGAACCAAAATTCTTAGACACCTTAAAAGCCTCCGCACCGACGTGGCTCTGTTACAGGAGACCCACCTTGGTGCAGACGATTTTAACCGACTTCAAAAGTTTTGGGTCGGAAAGGTCTATGGCTCACCGGCGATAGGTAAAAAAGCTGGAGTAGTTATCCTCATCCACAAAAATCTCCAGGCTACTATTATCGACGCAAACCATGACTCCCTAGGGCGCAAAGCGACAGTCCACCTCAGATTCCAATCCAAACAGCTTTTAATTTCTAATATCTACGCACCAAACCCTCCCACACTAAAATTTTTACCAGGAGACCACCAGGTGGCTCCTAGCGAAACCCTCCACCCCCCATGTAATAGGTGGGGATTTCAACGACATAATGAATCAAGAGGAAGACAGATCCTCGCGCACAAGACGAGTTCCAAACACCCAAGGGCAGGGCTCATCCTCCCAACTCGATAAATTTGCCACAGCCACAAACCTTACAGACATATGGCGCCTATCCCACCCCGCGGACAGAGAGTACACCTTCTACTCCCCTCCGCATAGAACCTTTTCGAGAATTGACCACATATTTGTCACCCAGTCCCTACTTCACCAGATCAAAGACACCAACATACACGAAATAGCGATCTCAGACCACGGCCCAACATCCCTCACACTTACGGACCTATCGACACCCCCCTCCCCCAAAATATGGAGATTTCCTTCTTACTTAGCAGGAGACGCCCAGCTACAGGAGACTCTCCGCGTGGCCTGGGACGAATATCTCACTACCAACGTACCCCACTGCTCCAACCCGAATCTACTCTGGGATGCAGGTAAAGCAGTACTTCGGGGCAAAATCATCTCCTACGCGGCACACCACAAACGTCACGCTACCAAACGATATAAAGAAGCTAGTAGCCAGCTGAGAGAGGCACAAAAAACTCTCCAGCGAAACAATAACCCAGAAAATAGATCCCTCTGGCAAAATGCCAAACAGATATTTGAGACATGGGCGGAACATATAGACTGCGTACACACGGCCCACTGGGACCTTTCCCTTCACAAACAGGGCAATAAGGCAGGAAAGCTGCTTGCAAGACTAAGCAAGGGGCAGCATAAACCCACACACATAACATCGCTTAAACAACCTACCGGAAAGTTGACCTCCCACCCGAAGGAAATAAATGCCATCCTTCATAAATACTATTCTGCACTATAGGCACCTGAACACATAGACTCGGAAGCAGCCGACTTCTTCCTGAACAGCCCTACCCTCCCTTGCCTAAGCTCCGAACAAATAGAATCCCTAAATGAACCCATCAGTACAGAAGAGATTGAGCATACCATCAAAAAATTATCGAGCCACAAGTCCCCGGGCCCGGACGGCCTCACTGCCGAATTTTACAAACTAACACTAACATACATCCCTGATACGCTAGCCACAGTCTACAACACAATTTGGAAAGGGGGGTCCTTACCTCCCATCGGGGAATCAAGCGTACATAAAATTGATAGAAAAAAAAGGCAAAGATCCCCAAGAACCCAGTTCCTATCGCCCCATTTCACTCCTAAATGTAGATGCCAAGCTGCTATCAAAAATAATAGCCACTCGTCTAGCTAAAATTATGCCCTCATTAATACACCCAGCACAGGCAGGATTTACTCAGGGCAGAACCGCAGCTTCAAACATACGTAAGGTCCTAGCAGTACTGGACTATGCCAAATCTCATCCTTCGCAAACAATAGCAATAGTAACCCTTGACGCCGAGAAGGCTTTCGATAACGTATCTTTCCCCTGGCTACTTCAAACCCTCAGGAAGTTGGGCTTCTCAGGTCCCTTTTTACACTTCATAGAAAGCCTTTACACAGCACCTCAGGCCCAAGTAGTAGCGGCAGGCATCATTTCAAGCCCCTTAAACCTCTACAAAGGAACTAGACAGGGCTGTCCCCTCTCCCCTCTTCTTTTTAACCTAGCACTCGAGCCATTGTCTAGGTTTCTAACATTTGGCGCCACACTTCACGGTGTCAAACTGGGTGATGAGGAGATCCGAACCGCCTTGTTCGCAGACGACGTATTGATTTTCACTTCCAACCCCAAATTAGACCTCCTGACAATTATGCAAACATTCCAGCATTTCCAAAAATGCTCAGGCCTAAAAATAAACTTCTCAAAAAGCGAAATTCTCCCTCTCCAACCACACCATAAGGCGAACTGGATCTCTTCCTCTCCCCTTCCCATAGCCAAAAAACACATCACTTATCTGGGCGTGAACATCGGTAGAGATCCCTCATCCCTGTATACTTTCAACTATCCTCCGTTAATCTCCAAAATTTTGACACAATTAGACTCCTGGATGAGCCTCACCCTCTCGCTTACGGGAAGATGTTGCCTCTTTAAGATGATCAGCTTCGCTAAGCTTCTCTACCCAATGCAAACAATCCCAATCCTCATCAAACATAAGGATCTTCAAAAACTGGATAAGGGACTATCGGCTTTTCTTTGGCAACGAAAGAAGC
>BLSH010547078.1:55306-70118 GCA_018402905.1 Glandirana rugosa
AAGGCCGGTCACCAGGTAGGAGTTCTGGGTCATTGTGTCACCTACGAGTAAACCTTTCCAGAGGTTCAGACGAGAACGGGGATATATAAGGACGTGGTATATTACGTCTACGATTGTTACCAACGAACTTGGATAGACCGGACCCACAACTCCTGACTTAAAATAAAATTTCCGTAGCCAGTCGGCAGGTGGAAGAGGTGACGAGACGGAGACTTGCTGTTTCGAAGTCTTTGTGTAACAGGTCGTGGTCCTGTACCGGTGGACGGCTGACCGATGCCTTTAAAATAAAATTCAGTCCTCAACACCCAGGCCAGATAGGTTCAAGCAACCATTGTTAGCATCTGCATTATATGGTGCAGGAATATATAGGGGCAAGAGCAGACTTGGAGACCTTTCCAAATGAGCATCCACTGTGTTACTGGGTCTTGAGGATGGACCACTGGCCGGAACTTGCTGAATATGCAATTGAGTTACTGGCCTGTCTTGCATCCAGTGTGCTTTCTGAACGGACATTCAGTGCTGATGGAGGGTTCCTAACCGATCAAAGAGTGCGCCTGTCAGCAGACTCGGTTGATAGGCTCACTTTTATAAAAAAAGAATCAGTCCTGGATCAGCAGCTATCAAGCCCCTGATGCTGATGCAACTGATTAAATTTGCTAGGGATCTGGGATCCCGTTAAGACTGCCACTGCTCCTATTCCTCCTGTCCATAATCCAGAACAATACTTTGTATTTAGGGCACCACCAACACCCAAGGCCCAATTTTTCTGCATCTGGTTTACAGGGGCATGCCATTACCATTTTTAAACTAATTTACAACAGCAGGGCCCGTTCCTGTGCCCAACAAGAGTAACTGCAAGTGGTTACAGTGTTCTGGCACCGCCAACACCCAAGGCCCAATTTTTCAGCACCTTTTGACTGGGGCATGTCATTACAATTTTTAAAATAATTTACAACAGCAGGGCCCGCACCAAAATTAAAAAATAAAATGCATATGGTGCCCCCAAAGTCCGTAACAGACCCTTCAAGGGGAACCCGGTGCCAAAATTTAAACAAAAATGATGTGGGGCCCCCCAAAATCCAAACCAGGCCCTTCAGGTCTGGTATGGATTGTAAGGGGAACCCCACACCAAAATTAAAAAAAAAATATGTGGGGGTCCCCCCAAAGTCAATACCAGGCCCTTATCCGAGCATGCAGCTCTGGCATGGCAGGAGGGGGTGGGGATGAGCAAGCGCCCCCACCCCTCCGAACCATACCAGGCCACATGCCCTCAACATGGGGAGGATGCTTTGAGGTCGCCCCCCAAAGCACCTTGTCCCCCTGTCGATGGGGAGAAGGGCCTCATCCCCACAACCCTTTCCGGTGGTTGTGAGGGTCTGCAGGTAAGGGGCTTATCAGAATCGGGAAGCCCCCTTTAAAAGGAGGCCCCCAGATCCTGACTTCCCCATGTGAATAGGTATGGCGTACATTGTACCCCTACCCATTCACCAAAAAAGGAGTAAAGTGGTACAAAAAACAAGAGGCAGTTTTTGACAAGTCCTTTATTGTGTAAAATAGCTCTGCTTCTTTCTCCTTTCTTCCACCATCTTCTCCTGCACCTTTTCTTCTTCTAGTCAATATATTTTTTTTTATTTTGGTACAGGGTTCCCCTTAAAATCCATACAAGACCCAAAGGGCCTGGTACGGACTTTGGTGGGACCCCTATGCAATTTTTTATTTATTTTGGGTGGGGTTCCTCTTAAAATACATACCAAACCTGATGGGTCTGTTATTGACTTTGGGGGGGGGGGACTCTACACATTTTTTTTTTAAATTTCAGAGCAGGGTTTCCCTTAAAATCCATACCAGACCTGAAGGGCCTGGTATGGACTGCAGGGGGGGGCAATACATTACAGCCGCGGTAATAAATGACAATTTTTCCTTTGGAAATATCATTTTGCTATAGCTATGTTCTAAATATCACAGAGGCGTGCCCTTTTACAGGCAGACTAAGGGGACCCACCCAGGCATGATATGTAAAGGATTATTTCATTTTTATTGTTTTACTATAAGTATTATTAAAATCACTGCTCCTGAAAAAATGATCCATTTAAAAACCTTTTTTTTGCATTGATACATGTCCCCTAGGACAGGACCCTGGTGCCCATACACTTTTTAATTTCAATAGTTTTTATTGAGAACATTTTTCAGATTAACAGGTACATTTTGTGTATCATTCAAGGACAGCGTACATCAATACAGAGTAGGAGCATCATTGCACTTAACTTAACATTCAAAGTGACCACCTTTGTTTACTTGTTGACTTTGACCTTTGGATTCCTCGCACACAGTCCCTATGCAATATACCTTCAAGTGGTCTCTGCTCAGAATATGTAGAGTATATATATAGCCCCCGGGGGACACCCTGCAGCCCGAGAGCCACAGGCGACCCCGCCCCTAAAAGGGATCAAACTGCGAGGGAAGGGGGAGCCCACCCATCCACATCCCGGGGCCACACCACCTACTCTGCCCTCCCCAGGGCATCCACACCCCTCCCAGTGTTATCATATAGACTCAAAGTTGAACTCCTATCCACTAGGGTAAAGTACCGGACTGGAAGGGCCAGTCAGATAGTTTAACAGGAAGGAGAAATAAATAAATGAAACAATAACATATATATGGCTATATAAGAGATCTGTCTTAGTATAACTTAGGGGTGAGGATGAAAAAGAGGGATTCATCAATATTACTGTTGCAGTGAGCACTTTATATTAAGGTGTTGATAACCTATTATGTTTTTGGTTTATACCAGTCTATCCATGGTTTCCATAGTGGATATTTGCTTTTGTATTGGCCTAAGGAAGCGGCATACATCAGTTCATAAGTGATATGCATATTAATTGACCTAATGACCTCGATTATGGGGGTATGGGGGGGATCTCAACCTTCTTCCAATGTCTAACTATTTCGAATCTGGCACTCAATAGGATATGGGAGATCACATATCTCCATTGTGGTGGAGTAGAATCTAAGCTCAGAGACAGAATAGCTAAGCCCGAGTCTAGTGGTAATTGTAAGCCTGTTACTTGTGTGATCATGTGAAATACTTTCTTCCAAAAGGTGTTTATTTTTTGTCAGGACCAAAAAATATGCCATAGGGAGCCTCTGTGCCCGCAATTTCTCCAACATTGTGGTGAAAATTGAGGGTTAAAACTATGTATTCTCGTAGGTGTCAGATACCACCGTAGTAGTATCTTTTGTGTTAATTCCCACAGACCCGCGCTTTTAGTAGACATATATGTAGCCATGAGGGCCTTTTGCCTTTGCTCAGGTGTGTAGTGAGATACTAAATAAGTTTCCCATAACATTATGGAGGGGGTTTTGGTAAATGTTGTTTTTTGGTTGAGAGAATTGTAAAATAAGGAAATGCCCTTAATTTTAGAGCTAGGGTTGGTGAAGTATAGAGCCATTCTCCATGGTATTCTGGTGGAGGGGTTGGGGTTGGTCCTTAGAAAATAAGAGATTTTCACATATCTGTATAGTTCTACGGGTTCCAGCCTGTATTCAATTTGAAGGGTTCTGAAAGTTTTCAAGGATGGTCCTACGAAACGGTCTTCTATTGTTTGGATCCCTTTGTTTACCCAATGCTGGACCTTTAAATCTGGGATTAGGAGCGATAAACTAGAGATGGGCATTGGGAGTGTGGTCAACTTTAGATCACTAGTGTGCAATTGTAATAATGTCGACCAAGCTTGAAGTGCAGCCACCATAGTGGCTGCCACTTTGAGGGAATTGCGGGATATGAACTTCCTAGCTGTCAAGAGGTCATATAAGTTCTTATTTGGACATTGGGCTTGTTCTAGTTCCTGCCATCTTGCTTTATTCACTTTAGGGAACCAAGCTTTTAATTGAGCTAGGATTGCTGCAGTATAGTAATCATTGATCACTACATTACCCACCCCACCAGCGCTTTTAGTTTTAATCAGTTTCCTAAATGCACATCTAGCTTTTTTTCTCTTCCATAGATAGATATTTAGCATGGATTGAGCTTTATTAAAAAAGGATTCTGGAACTGGTATGGGGAGGGATCTGAATAGGTATATAAATGGTGGTAGAATAATCATTTTAAAGGCCGCCAAACGGCCTGACCAAATAAGTTCTGCCTTGGATAGGTCCCCTAATTTCGCATTAAGGCTATGGAGAAAGGGATAATAATTATCTTCTACTGGGTGGCACATATTAGCTGTAAGTTTGATGCCTAGGTATTTTATCCCCCTGTCTTGCCTTACATATGGAAATCTTGCTCTGAGCCCTTCTCTTACCTGTGGTGCAATCCCCAGTCCTAAAATGTAAGATTTACTTTCGTTAACCTTGTAGTAGGAAATTCTATTAAATAGATTTAGAATTTCATGTACCGCAGCCAGGGAGGAACCCACCTCTGTAAGGGACATAATTATATCATCTGCAAAGAGGCTGATGGTATGGACAGATGAACCTGACAAAAATCCTTTAATTTGTGGGTGTGATCTAATATATATATAGCCAATGGTTCCATCAACAAATGTAATATTAATGGTGACAAAGGACATCCCTGCCTGGTACCATTAGTTAATTGGAAGTGCAAGAACATGGTTCCCACCGTACACACTCTGGCCGAAGGTGAGGAATAGAGAGCCATTATAGCAGACAAGATATTACCCGTGAATCCAAAGGAGTCTAGTACTCTTGCCAAGTATAACCAGTGTATGCGGTCAAAGGCCTGCTCTGCATCCAACGCCAGGAGCAGAGAAGGCCTTTTTTGAACCTCGGCCAGGTGCACGATGTTCACCAGTCTACGGGTGGCATCTGAGGTCTGTCTATTTTTGGTAAATCCCGTTTGGTCGGGGTGTATTAGTATAGGCATTATATGCACAAGTCGCAAGGCAATCAGTTTTGCATATAATTTTAAGTCAGTGTTCAATAGTGAGATTGGCCTGAAATTTGCAGGTGAGTTAGGTTCCTTCCCCAGCTTAGGCAGAGTGATGATAAGGGCTTCAAGCATTTCAGGAGGGAATGAGGATGAGGCAGCGGCAGTGTTGAAAATGACTTCTAGATAAGGGATTAACAGTTGTTTGAATTCTTTGTAGTACTCCCCGCTAAAACCATCTGGTCCCGGAGATTTGTTTAGAGGAAGTGACTCTATGGCTTCCTGAATTTCCATTGTGGTAAAGGGAGAATTAAGACTTTCAAGTTGGGCTGTTGTCAATTTAGGTATGGGCAATTTAGACAGGAAACATTAATCTCCTCTGGTGTAGGTTGGTGGGTGGTGCTGTCTTTTTTTAGGTTGTATAAAGTTCCATAATAGAGGCTAAAGGCATCTGCTATTTTTTGGGGATGGAACTCTTTCATTTTAGTGCTAGGGTGGATTATATAAGGAATTTTAGTTTTATATCTATGCCCTCTAATTTTTGGGGCCAGAACTTTGCCTGCTTTATTTCCTGTGGTGTAGTGTGTCATTTTTAGTCTTCTGGTTGACCTCTCAAAGTACTCCAGTAGGATAAGTCTCAGGTCATATCTGAGCTGGATTCGTTTTTGAGACAGTTTTGGTGATGGGTTGAGTTTGTTTTGGGTGTCTATATCGAAAATTTCTTTGGTTAGTTCCTTAATACATTTCTGTCGCTGCCTCCTGACTCTCGCCCCCAACTGGATAAAGATGGCTCTAATATATGCCTTATGGGCATTCCAAAGAGTAAAATGGTCTTGGACTGAGAGTTTGTTGTCTGCAAAATAGTGTTAGGTGGGACTTAATAATGTCCTTGTATTCAGTTCATTGTCGAAGGTATGGATTCACTCTCCAGACAGGGTTCGTGGGTGAGGTTGACGCATCATCTATGGAAAGAGTGTTAGAGGCATGGTCTGACCATGTGATTGTGTTAATAGTAGATGTTTTAACTTTGTTGAGCACACACTGGTCCACTAGGAAAAGGTCTATTCTCATATAGACTCGATGCGGAGAGGAAAAAAATGTGAAGTCCCTCTCATTAGCACGTGTACATCTCCAAGCATCATACACATTTTGCTTGTGTAGTGCTGCTTGGACTTGAGGACTTCTGTTTTTAACCAAGGATGTAGAGTCCATTGTTGGGTCTGGAGTGACAGTGAAGTCTCCACAGACAATAAGTGCGCCCCTTTGGTGCAATCAAATTTTTTTCATCAGCTTGTTGAAAAAATGTGTCTGGTGATTGTTTGGGAAATATACGTTAGCAATTGTATACGTTGCGGAGTTGAGATCGCAATCAAGAATTAGATATCGTCCCTGTGGGTCTTGAACCACCTCATGAGGTGTGAATGCTACAATGTACCTGATAGCTGTTATGACACCTCTCACTTTGGTTTCCGCGTTGGCTGTGAATACATGAGGAAAGCTCCCATGACTGCAACGTGGGGTTGACTGATTGGAGAAGTGTGTCTCCTGGGCGCACACTATATCGCAATGATTGGATAACGCTTCATTCTATAAGGATTTTCTTTTAATCGGGTGATTTAAACTCTTGGTGCTGATGGATATTATATTAATCCCCATTTTGTGGCATATGTGCTAATGATAGTGGTAGTATTGTGCATCTTTAGTAAAGCTTGAGTTCCATCTAGTGGTTCACCTTGGAACTGCTGATGGTATGCTCCCTTCAGTTCTTTGTATGGAAAACCGTACTCACAGTTTGTGGACCGCTTCTTCTCGGATCTTCTTCGAGGTATCACCCAAAAGGAGGGTGTCTCGCGTTTTCTTATTTTGTGAAACAGCAGGCGATTGGCTATCTCATCGATATTTCCGACTTCATCCTCATCCATGAAATTGTAGAACAAAACAGAAAAACAAAGAAAAAAGAACAACAGGTAATATAACAACCAGTGGTTTTCACTGCAGAGAAACCACCGTGGGTATCTACCACCCAGAGGCAGCATTGCGCTGCTTAATTGCAAGGGCGTTACGTTTTAGCCTTAAGTCTAACCGGCATTCAGCCAGGGGTTTGTAATATTAGAATGTGGCCTCTAACTTAATTGTGTGATCTGGCATTTTTCGTAGTGACCGTTTTCCATTCGGGAGCAGTATGTTGCGGGGGTTTGTGGGAGGGTGTCTCATTTGGAGGGTCAGGAAGAATCTTCCATTCTTTCAGAAGTGCTAGGCCTTGGTCAAGATTGTCCACAGTGAAGGAACGGTTATTTCTGGTGATAGTAAGCTTTGTGGGATAGCCCCATTTGTATATGATTTTGTGGTTTCCGTAAGATTTTAGTCAATGTGTTCAGATTTATTTGTTTTTGCAGGGTATATTGTGACAAGTCTGCATAAAATTGAAAATTTTGGTACTGTGGAGGGATGTTGGATTGGTTGCGCATTACAGTCATAAGGGCTTCTTTGATATGGTAGAAGTGTAGTCTCAGGATTACATCCCTGTGTACTTGTTCAGGAAAGATGAATCCTGTCAATTGTGGCGTCTAGGTCTGAGAGACCTGGTATGAGGTCTTTGAACAGTAACGTGGCATAATTGCGTAAATCGGATTGTTGCACCGATTCAGGGATCCCCCTTATTTTAAAATTGTTCCTTCTTGTTCTATCTTCTATATCCGCTAATTTTGCTTTGATCCACTCCGTCTCTCCCTCTTTATCCTCGTGGGCATCCACTAGATCATTCATAGTTGTGGCATAGTCCCCCATTTTCATCTCAATGTCAGCCACCCTATCTTCTATTGCTTGTATGTCTTTGTGGTATCTGTGCATATGTGCATATGGGTGGCCATGTCTGCTTGTATGGTGCTTCTGAGAGAGAGAAGCATGTCCTTAAGGACAGTGTCCACTGCGGGTTGGTTCTGTGTGGGGAAGGATTTAATCAAATCTGGCATCTCCCTGGTGTCATCCCCGGACTCAGAGATGGAGCTCTCCTCTGGGCTGAATCCAGCGTCATCTAGTCTAGGTTTAGCCTTAGCTGGGCTATTAGATGTTGGGGTAGGAGGGCAAGATGAGTGGTTGTTAGGGAAGCCATTTTGTTTGGGCTGATTCCCCTTCTTGGGCTGGTGCTGGCGTAGAATGGCGGCCGGGGATGAGTAGGCCTCGGCGCCATCTTGCTTACCTCCTCCGTGGCCCGGAGAGAAGAAGTTCGTTAAACGTTACAGCTTTTTTTCGGTCTTTCTTTTT
Organism: Glandirana rugosa; assembly: GCA_018402905.1. Taxonomy (NCBI): domain Eukaryota; kingdom Metazoa; phylum Chordata; class Amphibia; order Anura; family Ranidae; genus Glandirana; species Glandirana rugosa. The sequence continues at coordinate 63,456 of BLSH010547078.1, forward strand.
TTGGACATGGTCCGGTTGATGTCCCAATCTGGAAAGCCAGATCGGTGGGTCCTGAGTCGCTTTGGATGGGCTGTTATGAGCCGATTCGTCCCGGAGCTCCAAGCCTACACGTCTGCTCGGCTCTGCATCAGGCCATGCCCCCCCATACACTTTTCAGGGCAATAACTTGCATATACTGTAAGCCTTTAAAATGAGCACTTTTGATTTTTCATGTTCAAGTTCCATTGATTTTAATGGTGTTCACACAAATTTTTTGCCTGTTCGCAAGTGCAAACTGAACCGGGGGGTGTTCGCCCCATCCCTAGACATGACATCTGTCAAGCTCTCTTCTTCTTCCCAATGTCTGAACTATACCATGTGTTACTGCATAAGTTCAGTCTTCCTTATTTTTTTTTTTTTTTATTATTTTTTTCCCTTATTTTGTGAAGAATAAACAACAAGACTTTTCTAATGATGTCGTTCATGCATTCATGCGTTCATTGGAAAATCTCAGATTTCTAACATTATGCTGGAGATGTGGACCTGGAAAAAAGAATGTTAATCTTGACTCCAGCTAATGGTCCTGCTATTAGGGGGATTTTTTTCTGTCTGTGTCTTTCTCACCCCTATGTAGAAAAAAAAAGACCCAGTGTCCTCCAGGGTTGATTGATATAGCCATATGGATGGTTAGCTTTGAGTATAAAAAATCCAGGAGGACTTTCAAGTAAAAGTGTGACATCACAGACATGGAGTTTCTGCTAAGGTCAGTCCCAACCAGTAGACGTAAACTGGTAACCAGGAAAAGTGAGAGTCTTTTCGGGTTGGAGGCTCATGGAAAATGTTTTAAATAGGACTTGGCTTCTCTTTATTTTTAAAATAAACCCCTTTGAAGGTGTGCAGGCAGATATTCTCTTTGGGTGGGCAAGATTGAAAGTCGGAATTTGAAAACTGAAGATAGAAGTTACAGGACAGAAATGACAAAAGACAAAGGCTTCAAAGAAAGACCAACAAGCAACGTTACAGGACATTTCCTTCAAAAAAAAGAACAACAGAAAATATGAAAGAAAAGACAAGAACAACCAAAGAAAAAAATAGAGAACATCCCAATGCAAACAAACTGCTCGTTTCTTGTTTTTTTTAAGTGACTATCTTCCTAAACAGGGATGAGTCTGTTTTGTTTATATAAGCAAGATAATATGTTAAAGCTCAGACTCAGGAGTAGAGTTGAGCGAACACCTGGACGTTCGGGTCTGGAGGGTCGGAACGAACTTTGGAAAAAAGTCTGGGTTCGGCACCGAACGCTGCCCAAACATTATCCCGGAGCCCGAACCCCATTGAAGTCAATGGGGACCCGAACTTTTAGGCACAAAAATGGCTGTAACAAAGTCCTGGCAAGTGCTAGAGGGCTGCAAAAGGAAGCAAAATTGGGGTAAGGGTAGGGCAAGTGCCCTACAAAAAAATGAGGATAGGGAAAATAAATTAAAATCAAATAAACTAGGAGATGATTTTTGAACAATAATGTGTCACTTATAGCTGCAACTAGAACCTGGCCCTTTAGAACTAGGAGATGATTTTTGAACAATAATCTGTCCCTCTAAGCAGAAGCCTCTACCTAGTACAATCAGATCGCTGAAAGCAGCAGTATGTGAAATCTCAAATTACTCCCACAATCTGATCGTTGTGTACGATCCCACAATCTGATCGTTGTGTACGATCGTAACGATTTTTGTGTTAGACAGGGTTTGATCTGCAATCTGTCACTCAAAGCAGCAGTATGTGAAATCTCAAATTACTCCAACAATCTGACCGTTGTGCACGATCGTAGCGATCGTTGTGTTATGCAGAGTTTGATCTGCAATCTGCAATCTATCACTCAAAGCAGCAGTATGTGAAATCTAAAATTTCTGCAATCCGTCCCTCAGAGCAACAGTAGTAGTAATCTCAGGATGCAGGATCAGATGTCAAAATGTCTGCAATCTCTCCCTCACAAAAACGCCGGCAGCATCCTTTCCCTACACTAACCCAAGAGCATGTGACATGCAGCACTGTGACTCCAGCTTATAAAGAGGCTGGGTCACATGATGCACTAGACAATCACAGCCATGCCATTAATAGGCATGGCTGTGATGGCTTCTAAGGGCAAACCAGTGAAACGCTTGTTGATTGGCTGCCCTTCAGCTATTCAACATGCGTGATCAACTACCAGAACCCAGAACCCGAACGTTTTTTGAAGTGTTCAGGTCCGGGTCCCGGACACCCGAAAGTTCGGTACGGACCCGAACGTTACAGTCCGGGTTCGCTCAACACTACTCAGGAGTATACATTGGTCCCTGTATTATCAGTAAAATTGATATAATACATAATGGAATAACAGACATGCAGTGGGTTAACTGAACAAGCCAAAGTGTGAATAAGTTATTTAACAAGAAAATAATTAAGTTTATTGATGCATGGCAATTGTTGTTATATTTTTATGAATATTTAAGCCCTTAGTCAACAGAAAATGTGTGTTATTACACCTTGGTCATTCTAAACACATACAAGGAGGCAGAACAAAGTTTTAAGAAAAATATATTTATTTAGAATGGGGTAAGAACTGTATGTAAATTACATAATGTAAAAGAACATGGTGTTTAGTGTTTAACCACTTAAGGACAGGAAGGATTTCCCACTTTAGGACCAGAGCTCTTTTTGCAATTCAGCACCGCGTCGCTTTAACTGACAATTGTGCGGTCATGCGACGTTGTACCCAAACAAAATTGACGCCCTTTTTTCCCACAAACAGAGCTTTCTTTTGGTGGTATTTTATCCCCTCTGCATCACATCTGATCACTGCTATTAACAAAAAAAGAGTGACAATTTTGAAAAAAAATAATTTTTTTTTTTACTTTTTGCTATAATACATATATCCATAAAAAATATAAAAAAACAAATGTATTCATTTGGGGTGTCCGGGACCCGAACACTTCAAAAAACGTTCGGGTTCGGGTTCTGGGTTCTGGTAGTTGATCACGCATGTTGAATAGCTGAAGGGCAGCCAATCAACAAGCGTTTCACTGGTTTGCCCTTAGAAGCCGATATATATTCTTCCTCATATTTGTGGTAGAAAAAAACACAATCGGCATTTATTGATTTTTGACACTTTTTATGGGACCAATGACATTTATACAGCGATCAGAAATGTAAATAGCCACTGATTACTGTGTAAATATCATTGGCAGTGAAGGGGTTAACCTGCAGGGGGCGATCTACCAATTTTTCCTGTAAAGTCACTTCAATATAGATGGGGATCCGACTTGGAGGCAACTTCCATTGAATTCTATGGGCACAAGTCAGATAGAAGTAGCCTTGAAGTAGTACAGGAACCTTTTTTGAAGTCGGAGTGACTTCAGTAATGTACATTAAGATGGCTCTCATTCACTTCAATGGGGTTTCTTATATCAAGCGTTGCAACACTGTTAATAAAAGGTCCCCCGTTGAGGTGATAAATAATTAGGTAATGTACCTGGTTGAAGTATAGAGTACAAATGACCATTCATCTGTATAAGATGCAGACCCCTGAGTCAAAAACTAACATAGCAAAAATAGGGTAAAGAACCGAAAGTACTCATACTGGGTCACACGGTCAAAATTAGCATAATGTTATTGGTAACTGACAAAAATAACCTCATAACAAAAAAGGAAAAAGAGCACCACCTCTTTTTCCTTTTTTGTTATGAGGTTATTTTTGTCAGTTTATAAAACATAACAGTTGTGCTAAAACATTAAATAAATACAAAAATAAGTGTATAGTGATTCAACTCAAAAGTCAAAAAATATCCATGAAAATGTCCAAATAAATAACCCAAAATGTGCTTGTGAATGGGTATCCAAATATTCAATGAAAGGTTTGACACCAAAGCATGAATAATGTTAATCTCGTGATCCAGAAAGAGGCAGGAAAAATTAGAAAAAAAGGGAAACAGTTTCACACCATTCAGTATGATGAATGTGCAATATAATGTTCACTAGTCAAAGTTCACCCGAAGTTATGTGGACCAACACCGGAGATAGATGCACCCTTAGAATCACTCAGAGGTATTCTTACCAGAAATAAATGACCTGTTATCGCTAACAGATCAAAGGCGTTAGCAGAAATGACCCTCTGCGGGGTGTCTGTATGGCTGTACTCCTCTCCTTCCAGTGGTCACAGCAATGAATCTGACTGCTCCTCTCCAGCCTCAACCATTAATCACATCGCTCCATAATTCAAACATCATAAAGAGAAGAAGAATCTCATAGCGTAACTCCGTCAAACATAAATTTATTGTAAAATTAAAAAATGGGTACTCACATGGAGAAAATATAACATTCGCATTTTAAAATTGCCGGCAGCTGACTAAAAACAAAGCGTTCCCGTTCCTGTGTACGTGTAGGCGTGGTGACGTCAGACGTGGCTCCGCCCTACATGTTTCGTCATACGTGACGCCGTCCAGGGGCTCGGGCAACGCACTGACGCACCACCTTATATACAGCATCCGCGTACCAAGCCTCATTTCGATAGCCGGTCGCCATTTTATCGAAGACCAAGGTTCACATCAGCAGTAATTAAACTCATCCGTGGGAACCCTGGTCCTCAACAAGGTCACTAAACCTTATGAACGGGATTTAGACCCACAATGGATACATATCAAATACAATAATGATACACCATATGAAAAATAAAACATTATACACCAATCAAACTAAAACGTATGTGGTATTAATTGGACCTGTTGTTATTTATCCAAATCAAGGTGACCAATCACCCAATTAGACCAATTCTAAATTCGATCCCAGAACCCATAAAATTACCAAAGTCTTATTATTAATAAAACCTAATGTACGGCTCACACCCAGTGAGGACCTAGATGTTAAGAGTCACACAGTGGGGGTTACAATCCTCCCTCAAGAGGAATTAATTGAATGGCACCATACAAAATAAAAACTCATTAATATTAATGTTAGTTTCTATGAGTGTGACTCTTCCACCAATATTAATATCATTAACATCAATATTAGTTTCTATAAGTGTGACTCTTCCACCATGACTCAACTCATAGATGTAATGTTAAAATACAGGACAAAAATAAAGTAACTGGCCTTAAGGATTAGGTGATATACCCCTATACTTATCTATACATCATGAATTATCGATAAAGGCATTGATTTCTATATCTGTGTTTAGTCCTTTAGGTTTTAGAGTCTGGGCCTTATAAATCCAATTCATTTCTAGCTTGGAGATTTCTCTCCTTTTGTGACTACTAGAGTTGAGCGAACTTCTAGAAGTCCGGGTTCTGCTGGTTCGGCCGAACTTCGGGACAAAGTCAATTAATTCAATTAATTCCTCTTGAGGGAGGATTGTAACCCCCACTGTGTGACTCTTAACATCTAGGTCCTCACTGGGTGTGAGCCGTACATTAGGTTTTATTAATAATAAGACTTTGGTAATTTTATGGGTTCTGGGATCGAATTTAGAATTGGTCTAATCGGGTGATTGGTCACCTTGATTTGCTCTCTATTCAGCCTTTTTGGATAAATAACAACAGGTCCAATTAATACCGCATACATTTTAGTTTGATTGGTGTATAATGTTTTATTTTTCATATGGTGTATCATTATTGTATTTGATATGTATCCATTGTGGGTCTAAATCCCGTTCATAAGGTTTAGTGACCTTGTTGAGGACCAGGGTTCCCACGGATGAGTTTAATTACCGCTGATGTGAACCTTGGTCTTCGATAAAATGGCGACCGGCTATCGAAATGAGGCTTGGTACGCGGATGCTGTATATAAGGTGGTGCGTCAGTGCGTTGCCCGAGCCCCTGGACGACGTCGCGTATGACAAAACATGTAGGGCGGAGCCACGTCTGACATCACCACGCCTACACGTACACAGGAACGGGAATGCTTTGTTTTTAGTCAGCTGCCGGCAATTTTAAAATGTGAATGTTATATTTTCTCCATGTGAGTACCCACTTTTTAATTTTACAATAAATTTATGTTTGACGGAGTTACGCTATGAGTTTCTTCTTCTCTTTATGATGTTTGAATTATGGAGCGATGTGATTAATGGTTGAGGCTGGAGAGGAGCAGTCAGATTCATTGCTGTGACCACTGGAAGGAGAGGAGTACAACCACACAGACACCCCGCAGAGGGTCATTTCTGCTAACGCCTTTGATCTGTTAGCAATAACAGGTCATTTATTTCTGGTAAGAGTACCTCTGAGTGATTCTAAGGGTGCATCTATCTCCGGTGTTGGTCCACATAACTTCGGGTGAACTTTGACTAGTGAACATTATATTGCACATTCATCATACTGAATGGTGTGAAACTGTTTCCCTTTTTTTCTTATTTTTCCTGCCTCTTTCTGGATCACGAGATTAACATTATTCATGCTTTGGTGTCAAACCTTTCATTGAATATTTGGATACCCATTCACAAGCACATTTTGGGTTATTTATTTGGACATTTTCATGGATATTTTTTGACTTTTGAGTTGAATCACTATTCACTTATTTTTGTATTTATTTAATGTTTTAGCGCAACTGTTATGTTTTATATTTTGATTTGGTGATATTATTATACTATATGTTGCTGCTGTTGCACTTAACATTCATAGCGCAATACCCTCCAATTTTTTAGATTTATTTTTGTCAGTTACC
>BLSH010547078.1:102736-119359 GCA_018402905.1 Glandirana rugosa
ACGAAATCGAACGATGTACACCGTCAGAGAGGGTAACTTTTAGGGACCCACACGACTACATGGGTGTGGTAGGAGGAACGAGGGTGACGAAAGTCGGTTCTAAGGTTCAGTTTGGTGAGACAACTTACCTAGGATGACTCGGTCGGACTCGGGAAGGACCCCGACCCCAGAAGGGATCTGAATCGTCTGGGGAGGATCCGGTGCGTGTCGGGGGAGTCGCGAAGTTTAAGTTAGGCTGAGAGGACGATCGTACTCAATAGGTATAAATTAGTTCGAGTGGGGGCACCGGACTCTCAAGTGTACCCAAGAAGAATGCGCATTCTCCAGGTTGACCCGGACACAGTTTCCAAACTAACACAGTAACAGTATATAGAAACAGACATGAACATCTTGCTTCCCTGCAGGCCACGCCCCCGCCAATCCCCATGTATATTGTCCAGGCAGGGTGGCTAGGCCAGCCCTTAAATATGGATAACTCATGCTAGCAGGAGAGTCGGATTGAATTTGAAGCGCTGAGGGGGCTGTGCGTGGCCTAGGAGGGGTCTGCTAAGTCTAGGGAAGACCCCAGCCCCAGGAAGGGCTCAGGCTGGCTCAGTAGGATCCATTCAACAGAGTGGTTTGACTTGGAATCTTGGCTGAAAGCAGTGGGAGCAAGGAGGATGGTGTGGGTACATCAGCACACCCAGGGATTTTCAATGGGAGAGACTGCCACATGTAGCAAGCTAAAGCACAGTGCTGTGCTTAACCCTTTTATCCTTGCCCTGGGAGATCTTCAGAGCAGCCAGGAGGGCTGGTAGTACCCGCAAGCTGTATAGTTGGGAGCAGTTGTACACAAGGAGAAGATAAACTCCTGCATGCAGTTGGCCTCATCTTTTTGTGCCAAGAGGGGCTGAGAGAACCTAGTCTATAATTGACTTTTGCTACTAATCTACTGTACTAAGGACTGTGCAAGGAAAGCAAAGAAAGAAGCCAGGTGGGCTGATAGTTCCCGCAGGCAGTAGAGCTGGGATCAGTGTCTACAGTGAAGTGGGAGATACTCCTGCATACAGCTTACAATGCACTGTGCTAATTTCTAAGGGACTGCGAGTTCCTATTCCTTAAGTCCCTTTGCATTTTATCTTCAGAGACTGTCAGTGTCCGGAAAGGAGGACAGTTCAAAATCTTGTACATAGGGAGGAAGTTGTCCCTGGTTTTTGTTCTTCGTTTCAAATTGGGCATCCCATATATCCCTTCACCCCATCCAAGTTGTTACCTCTAATAAAACATAAAAACACAGCCAAGGGGGGCGTGGCTTGGCGCGCAGCTGGAATGGCAGCTTAGAGAGGGAGCGCCGACTGACTCACAGCCTTACGCCTGACCATATGCACTACAAACATCAGAGAAAGTGTGGATTGGAGCGCCTGATGTCCCACACCCAATTCCGCCATGCCTCGGCCGCTTACTCGGGTAAGAAAATAGCAGATTTGTTTAAACAGCAAGCTGCGACCTGCAACACCGTGGCCAGCTGTAAAATGGCGGCGGTTCATGCTGAAGAGGATTATAGTGAAGACTCCCAGTCAGCGGTGGAGGACAATGGTAGGGGACACTACCGCACTGATTCTCCCTTTACCTATGCTGACATGTCAGTGTTTTCAGCTGATATAAAATCTACATTTTCAGCCGCTATAACGGATCTCAAATCTAATATACTGGTACAGATGGACAAAATGGCTGCCGTTAAAGCAGCAGGCAAACACAGGGGAAAAGCTATACACAGACTCCACTTTATTGAAATGAACAGACATTTAGAAGACCTTGATAACCGTAGGCGGAAGAACAATATCAGGGTGCGGGGGATCCCCGAAACAGTGGACTCAGAACAGATCGTTCCAGCATTACAGAGGGTTTTTAACAGCCTCCTGGAGAGACCGGAGGACTCTGAAATCGAGTTTGCGAGAGCTCACAGAGCCCTCAGAGCCAGAGGACTGGGCTCTCAACCCCCACTTGACATTATATGCTGTTTGGAAAAGTTCGCCCTAAAGGAAGAAATCATGCACAAAGCCCGTAGGAACGATCAGATTGTATTCAACAGTGAGCACATCATGCTGTTTCATGACCGCTCACAAATCACACTGAAAAATTGCAGAGCACTGCGTCCGCTCCTGGATAAGCTGAAAGAGAGAGACATGAGATATACATGGCGCTTCCCCTTTGCCCTGGTTGTGACTCATAATGGCAAGCAATACTCACTGCGCACACCGGAGGATCTACTGGAGTTCTGTGAATCTCTCCACTTGGACCAGATTGAACTTCCAGAATGGTACTGTGACTTTCTCCTCCCACCCCTGCAAAGAAGCCCACCAGACTTTCCTCTTGCCTCACCAGAGAAGAGACTACCCAAAAAGATGAAGCACGTGAGGCAGGGAGGCTCAGTGTCAGGGACACCAAGCAACAAAGCTCATGCCTCTGGAGCGGCTGACGAAGCATGATAACCCTTACAAGAAGCTTTTATTTCCTTGTTTTGTTCTTGTTTTTCTCTTTAATATGGGATTGTTTGACTATGGAGTTCACCTCACGCAGCCAGTTATGGACCCGCGCTATGGTTACTTTTTATTTTTTAATTTTTTTTTAAGCACAGAGGTCTACACCAAAGGACATCTCTTGCTCCCCAGGATCACTCCGCATTGTGTGGAAGGAACGCATGTTTGCTGACTACCTTGAGAAAGCAAACAAATTGCTGACCTATGAAACAACATACCCAGACTATGCACAAGCCACCCTGGAATGGCCCTATGAGTGGCTGCAATGATATCACTGCTTCAATGATCGGAGCTGTGATACTTACACCTGATAAGTGATGACCAACTGGAGAGCCTAACTGACGTGCTAGCACATTGTTATTTGTGTAGTTTAGGAAAATTAGACACAGGTAACCCAGCTATTACATAGACTAAGTCATTGCCTCCTTTTAACTGTTACACAAAAAAGGGATTGGCAAGGCAAACACTGTGAGGGTGGAGATAAGCATGGGGACTCTGTTAGAACCAAATCCATACACGTTATATATAACTTACTCATTAAGGTTTTAATACCAAACGAGGGGTAAGTGATAAGAGTAGTATTTGAGTATATGACTCCTGTTAGTGCCTAGTGGGTGGCCGACTGGCGGGGGAGATCCCAGGTTTTATGGGTCTCCCTGGGTCGGCCGCTCACTGGGGGCTGCCTCCACACTATATACGATTATATGGCAGTTGCATGCGCGGAGCCCTCAGAGATGGCTGCTTAACTCCAGAGCTCCATCCTGCTCCGGCCGACCGCCGCATATTGTGGCCAGCAGACCGGGCAGAACAACATGGCATGATACCCTCCGGGCAGCTGAAAGTCATTGGGAACCCTTCGATGTCTAAGGGGGGTGCGAGAAGAGACCTAACCCTCCAGCTGAACGTGGATCTCAGACCGCCTGAGCCTCCCAAGATGGCGCACAGCATGCTCCATGAGGCAACTCCAGAAGGGGAGGACATGGCGGCAAACGCTGCTATCCTCCAGCTACAAAACCCCGCACATGGACAACCAACTGTGAGTCCCTCACCCCCTCACCAGCAGGCACAGAATCTCTTATAGAGAGGAAATTCTTCTAACTCATATTGGTAATTTTAACAACATCCCAGCAGCTATGCCTGGACATGTCTATCGGCCACTATCCCTCCCCACTGACATTAATTCACTTATGGCTTCTTTCTCTAAAAATGTTAGCCAGGGGACCTGCCCAAATGGCTGCACAGATTACATCAACTCTGCAAGCAGACATATACAATCTGGGCTCGAGAATAGAGCAGATTGAGCAGAAAACTGAACATACCATAGCTACAGTGAATCAAAACACAGCTCGCATTCAGGATTTGCAGGAACTATTGGAAACGGCACTAGGGAAAATAGACGAACTGGAAAACCGTTCCAGATGCTATAATTTTAGGATTAGAGGACTCCCGGAATCCTTCAAGGGTGCCCCAGAAGCTGCATTCTCCCTCATCAAGACCCTTATCCCGGATATCCAAGTGCACCAACTGTAACTGGACAGGGCCCATAGGGCTCTTCAGCCACCATGTTCTGACGGCCTACCTAGAGATATCATCGTTAAGCTCCACTACTATAGTGTCAAGGAGAATTTTATGAGGAAATCCAGAGACGACGAGCAACTCACTATCCAAGGCCACAAGGTCCAGGTGTTTGCTGAAATTTTCCCAATCACTATCCAATGACATCGAGCCCTGAATCCTTGTCTGTTGGTGCTATCTCAAAAATCTATTAAATATTGGTGGGTATTTCCCTTTAAGCTAAACTTTACCTACAAGAACAAGAATTATGGCTTCTCATCTATTCAAGAGGGAGAACATCTACTTTTGCGCCTGAGCCTAATAACGCAAGATCCTTCATTGGATACTCATCATGGGGGTCACAAAAACTCAGGACCCTCCAAGTGCCCTCCACCAACGAGTCCTGTCGCCCCCTTGTGTCAAACACAACACACCAAATGATCTAAGGAAGCTAGACCCCCCTGAACCAATCCTCATCTCCAGATGGCTTCATCTGTTCCCCTTTTGTCTCTTCAAGGACTGTGAGAGATACCCTGAAGTCCTCTTTAGCTTACATGCTCCTCCTTCTGTCTGGGTGTTGGGGTTCTACTCTAATTACTGAGGTAGAATCTGGCCCACTGTGCAGTGGGACGTAGTTAAAACTTAATTTTATAGTGTGAAGTGGCTGGTCCCGTCTCACTACCTACAACCCGTGAATGCCTGAATATTGGACATCTGATGGTCACATCTCTTTTTTCTGTCCCTTTCTTCCCTCTCTATTCTGTCCTTTTCTTCCCTCTCTATATGCTCTCATTTTCCTATTTATTATCTTAATTTTCAGACCCCGAGGAACAGGACTCAAGGCCCAGGTCGTACTTCTCCTCACCTAGAATACTTAACTTCTGCTCTCTGGGATAATCTCTCCAATTTGGAAGGTAAGTCTCTGCTACATGCAGGTCATAACTCACCCTCTGATCCATAATGTCTAATAGAACACCAGCACTCCCAATGAATATAGCTTCTCATAATGTGCAGGGCATAAATTCTCACCACGTTTAGATGTCTTGCTACTGCAGGAGACACATTTTCCTAATAGCTACAAACCTCCCCATATTCACCATAAATATCCACAGTTTTATCTTTTCAAAGCGGAAGACAAAACTAAAGGAGTGGGAATTTTCTTTGCTAAACAGATCTCCTTTTCCCTAACCAAAGAGATTAGCGACCCTAAAGGCAGATATCTATTATTAACAGGTTCTATTGATGGCTCTATTTACACTTTTATTTCCTATTATACCCCAAATCATGGACAAGCAGAGTTCTTCTTCTTCCTGATAAAGACCCTCTCCCCTCACTTTGCGGGCACTGTAATCCTAGGAGACGACTCAAATGTTGCTTTGGACCACACTATGGTAAATCAAAAATAGGACATTCCCGGCTACAATGCCCCCCTAAAATTAGCACTAGCATAGCTAAGCTTCTTCATTCCCACGGCTTAGTGGATGTCTGGAGGGAATTAAATCCCTCAGGTAGAGATTTTATGCACTTTTATGCCCCGCACCACTAATTTTCCAGGATAGATCACATATTCATATCAGCCCCTGCCATACCATACATTTCTAAATCTTTGATTAGAGATTCCTCACTATCCGACCATGCACTGGTCTTAATGTATATGATGAAGCTACAAGACACTATAGGCCCCTATCATTGGCATATCAACGAAGCATTGTTGAGCGACCCTATCCAAGTAATGGTAAAAGCTAAAGAGCTCAAACTCTATATTAAATCAAATGACACGAGAGACATCTCTCCCAAAACCCTTTGGGCTGCCCATAAAGTGGTTAAAAGGGATAAACTTATTCAGATCTGTGCCCAACGCAAACGGCTTAAAGTGACCGAAATTACTAATCTTGAAAAGACATTTCTCACACTGTCTAAAAGGCACAAACTGTACCCCACTGAAGAATCCCTAGCACAAAGGGAATCCACTAAGCTATCCCTAAATATGTCTCTTACCACTGGGGTGGAAAAAGATATATGCTGGTCTAGCGCTAGGCATTACCTGCTCAAAGATAAAATCTAGGTTGTCCCCCAGGTTGAGGCTTTTCTCTTTTCCCAAAATATGCTCCTTTACAGGCTTTCTAACCCAGAACACAGAAACCATTATGGCCACCTTCCATAAATTTTACTTAACACTTTACAAGGCTGACCCCCAGATTTCTCAAAATCTGAAACTCAAAAATGTCTCGACTCCTGGACCCGACGGGTTCTCTGTATGCTACTATAAGACTTTTGCCCAATTTCTGGCCCCATATCTAACTAGACTTTTCAACTCTCTCTGGAATGGATCCACATTGACTCCAAATCCGCATTCCCAAAACAGGCAAAGACTCCTCTGAGGTCAGTAACTATAGACCAATATCATTGATAAATAATGATCTCAAAATTCTATGGGCAATAGACTTTCAACTTTTATAGACCGTTATATTCATAAGGATCAGGTGGGATTCATTCCGGGGAGACAAGGGCCAGACCAAATTCGGAGAGCCATCAATGTTATTTCATTATTACGTTCTCAATGGGATGGGGGCCCCACTCAGGAAGGTTTTCTGTTGTCTATAGACAGTCGAATGGCCAGTTTTCTTTGAAGTCCTATCTAGATGGGGTTTTGGGCCTCACTTCGTGGGAATTCTTGGTGCACCATATTCCAATCCTAGCACACGGGTATGACTGCAGGGCCGATACTCGGAACCCTTCCCTATCTCCAAGGGCACCAGACAAGGGTGTCCCTTGTCCCCTTTCATATTCACCATAGCAATGGAAACATTGGCAATTGGGATCAGAGACCACCCAGACATCCATGGAGTCAAATGTGGCCCTGGAACTCACAAATGTGCTTTATTTGCAGATGATTTATTGTTTTTTGTTACATCCCTGCTCATCTCCACCCCCAATATTTTGGCCCTACTAAAGATTTTCGGGTTACAAGTTAACCGGCTTCTAAAACACTGTTCGGTGTACTGCTGATACCTGAGCTGGGAACGTGGACACTGGAGCACTGTAAGTGGGCCAACACTGCCCTGACTCGGCATCTTGTGCCCATCACTCTCTGAAGCACGTGCATAAATGAACGAGCATTACCACCAAGTGGCAGACTAGCGGAAATGCTGTATGGGATGAAGGAGGCATGAAGGGGGATGACACGCTGTCTGGTTGGAGCAAGTCCCCCAGATCTGGAAGGCACCTTTACATGTTCATCTGATGGGTGAGATCATTCTAATGGGCTATATGTCAACAATACCATGCTGTGTATTATCTTTGCATTAGGCAGTCTTGCCTTTATTAGACTTTTATCCTCACCAACTACCTCTGAGCCGTTTGTGCATGGTGCATTTCTAAACTGATTATATTACTGAAAAGCGGTTATACAGCTAACGGGTGAGATCATTCTAATTAGCTAACTGTCCATAACACCACACCACGAATTGCATTGCACCAACCAGTCTTGCCTTCATTGGACTTTGCCCTCACCAGCCCGTTCTTTGAGCTCAATCTGCATGGGTACTTAAGATCTGATTACATTGCCACCCAGGTGGCTATACAGCAGTGGTTCTCAACTCCTGTCCTCGGGACCCACCAACAGGCCAGATTTTCAGTATTACCTTGGGGAGATGCAGACTAGAATACTGCAATCACTGAGCAGCAAATGAGATCACCTGCAATGTATTTCAGTTATCCTGCAAACCTGGCCTGTTAGTGGGTCCCGAGGACAGGAGTTGAGAACCACTACTATACAGCCTTGAATTGACCTTGTCTTTATTATTGTCCTGTGCACTTATTCCATAATATCAGCATCAGGCCCTGTTCAACTGTTCCTGTTCTCCCACTAGTACCCTCCAATATCCTTGGGGGATCTTTGGTGGACTTTGTCCACCTGGTTCCCCTGGGTTTTCATATTATACTGCTCCTTACATGAGAGTATTAGCAATTGCCTATTGGTCATTATATGTGCGATTGTGTTGCAGTTGGACGCATGAGTGGATGACCCGGGTTGCCTGTTTTTGAGTGTCGTGGCAACGTTATCACAATGTGATTTTATGTGACATTGGTCTGAGCCTTTATGTATGTTTTTTCTAAATTGTCATTGTTATCAATAAAGAAGTATTTAATGTGCATACGCTGCAGCGTGTTCCCTAGTGAGGCCTTTCTTGTGTGGTAATTACCACATTCTCTTTCCTTCTAGTTTCCGAGTTACAAGTTAACATCTCTAAATCTATCGCTCTAAATATCTCCACCCCAACACCATTACTGGATAGATTAAAAATTCACTTTCCCTTCAATTGAAGCACAACCTATCTCCCGTACCTGGGGGTCAACCTGACAGCGGATGTGAGCCAGCTTCATCATGTCAATTACACCTTAATCTATAAGAAACTGAGCTCTGATTTAGATACATGGTCAAGGTGTGGTCTCTCCTGGGTAGGTAGAGTCCCTCCCCATCCGAATACCAAAATCCCAACTTAATAAATTTAAATCCAAGGTCTTTAAATATATCAGGGGCTCTAGAGGCTATTGTGGCCCAAGGAATATGCTCTTTAGACATAGAACCCAAGGGGGACTAGTTCTTCCTGACCTTTGGAGATAATACCAGGCTACCCAGTTAGCCCAAATTTCTGTATTATATACATGGAGCCCCAAATTAGATTGGGTTAATATGGAAAGGCAATTTGTTCCTAAATATATGATTGATTACATCCTCTGGTCACCACCTAAAAATAGACCTCCTTCGCTAGAACCTGCCATCTCACACTCCATGGCTTTATGCGATAGTCTCCATGCCCTCCCTGCCATTACTTCCGACTTTAGTCCTCTCTCACACCTCTTTCATAAGCCCCAATTCCAACCAGGAATTAATATAAAAGCCTACCAATGGTGGTTGAATAAGGGCCTGTTCAGTATAGGTCACTTTATTTCCCCCAATGGTCCCATATCCGAAAGTTATTGCTGCACCAAGCTAGAAATGCCACAATCTGAACTATTTTGATTACGGCAGATCCACCATTTCTTACTCTCCAGATGGAAAAACAGACCAAACCCCCCGACAATTACTCCCTACGAACCCTGGTGTTCTGAGGCTGTGGATCAGAGGGGGTATCTCATTAATTTACTCCTCACTAGCAGAGACTTTGGAAAAATCTGCATATGCTATTTAGTGGGAACAAGAGCTAAATTTTGAATGGTCAGTAGACACTTGGTTTCATTGCTTTGCTTGCTCATTCAAAGGCATCGTTAACAACTCCTTGGTAGAAGCTAGCGTCAAACTCCAAACAAGGTGGTACTTGGTCCCAACTAGGATAGCACAAATATACCCTCTGTGTTTTAGAGGGTATGCCTCCCCTCTGTGTTTTAGAGGTTGTGGCCATGCAGGGAATCATGCCCACATCTGGTGGCACTGCCCCAGAATAAGGAGTTACTGAAACAAGATCTTTCACCGCCTCTGAAAAATTACAGGCTTCTCTATCCCAAATTCTCCTCTTATAGCCTTACTAAACCAAAGAGTGGACAAGATCCCCAAGAACACACAAAAACTGATCTTTTTCATTTTATTAGGAGCCAGGATCACTATAGCTCAAGCCTAAAAACAATCTAGAGTCTCTTTTTTAATGGCAAAATGGAAAATATCTTGGATAATGTCCCAGGAAAAGGTTATTAGTATTATCCAAGACAAGCCAAAAAAGTTTGATGCTATCTGGCAACCTTGGTCAAACTACACTGAGCAAGAAGACTTACCGCCCTTCAACTGTTAATGTTAATGAGTTGTTAGCAAGCTAGAAATCAGAGACTCAGCATGGATATATTTCTTGTTAACCTCTTGCTTACTGGGCACTTAAACCCCCCTCCTGCCCAGACCAATTTTTGGCTTTCAGCGCTGTTGCATTCTGAATGAGAAATGCGCGTTCGTGCGACGTTGTACCCAAACTAAATTTTTATCATTTTTTTCCCACAAATAGAGCTTTCTTTTGGGGTATTTGATCCCCTCTGCGTCATTTATGATCGCCGCTATAAACAAACAAAGAGCGATGATTTTGAAAAAAGGACAATATTTTTTACTTTTTGCTATAATGAAGATCCAAAAAATAAATAAATAAAAAAAATTATTCATCAGTTTTGGCTGATATATATTCTTCTACATATTTTTGGTAAAAAAAAAATCGCAATCGGCGTATATTGATTGGTTTGCACAAAAGTTATCGCGTCTACAAACTATGGGAATTGATTTATGGCGTTTTTATTATTTATTTATTTTTTACTAGTAATAGCGGTGGGATAATTATCGGGACTGCGTTATTGGGGCGGACATGTCGGACATTTTGTACACTTTTTTGGGACCAATGACATTTATACAGCGATCAGAAATTTAAATGTCCACTGATTACTGTATAAGGCAGTGAAGGGGTTAACCTGCAGGGGGCAGTGAAGGGGTTAAGTGTGTTCCCTGGGTGTGTTATAACTGTGTGGGGGATGGGCTGGCTGGGACATAACAGATCTAACTGATCCCAGTGACAGGGATCAGTAGATCTGTCATGTCCCCTGTCACAGAACTGAGAACCGCCGTGTTTACAACGGCGGTTCCCCGTTCTGCAGGTCTGACAGGGGATCGCGGGTCTCGGGCAGACATCGAGTCCGCCCGACCCGTGGGCACGGCCACGCAGCGTGCGGCGGGTGTGTGCGCACCGCCGCCGCCGCCTGTGAGTGCACGCCAGGAGCGCGCACATGGCCAGGACATCCATGGACGTCCACCCGGAAATTCAGATCCGCACTGGAGCCGTACTTCGGCATAGCGTGGATCTGAATGGGTTAATCACCTCCGACTATAGTTCTGTTTGAATTTGGTCTCAATTCCACCTATTTCTTATTATGAGTCTGAGGCTATCCCTCTATGTATATGTTTCCTTTAGTTCTACAATCTCAAGACTAAGTTTCACCTCCAACTTTACGGTGTTTGCTCTGCACACGAAACAATGATGGATGTAGATTGAGGTACATCTATGAATCACAAGGGGGTCCAATCCGTTCTTTCACTTCTTGCACAGTGTGATCCCTCTTGGGGTGCCGGGAGTTGGGAGGCGGGGCCCGCACTCACCTTTCTTTTATATTTGGAAATTCTTAAATCATAATGTTATCTTTCATAATATCTATTATTACTTTTGTGAGTGTCACACTGTATTTAGCCCGCCATTGTCTATCAGGCGATATGTACTATTTTATACTGCTTCTCTCTTGGAAACTTAAAAAAACGATTGAAATGAAAATTGATGTTCTACCCCAAGTCTTATCAGTCATCCATAGCTCATTATATCTGGAAGGGACAGGGTAGTAGAATATCTCGAAACATCTTATACCGCTTTAAAAAACAAGGGGGGCTGGCTCTTCCAAATTTTAAATTATACTATCAAGCAATTGCATTAGCTCGTATAGCAGATTGGAAATTTACTAAAAAGACTAGACCCTGGGTAGAATTTGAAATGGCATTGGCGGATACTGATTTATCTGCAGTACCATAGATGCCATGATCCTTGAGAGGGCTGGTGACTACAATATCTCCCTTGACTAATTCAATCCTGGCAATATGGGACTCCCTACATACTCGGTATGGTTGGCAATATAATTCCCTACTAATGCCCTTGCTGAAACATGAATATTTCTTGCTGGGAGCACTCAATAAGGGCGTTGATGGTTCCCAGAGGGAACACCGTTATTACACCAAGTACGTTATGCAGGTGGGAGCATGACCTTTTTAACCCCCCACAAGAGGTTAAAATGGGGTTAGAAGTGCCGGCGCGCCACACTACCTAGGCGATGTGCAGCCACTTTGGAAGCGCTGCCCAATGTTTTCAATGGGCAGGGGCGGTGGAGGAGCAGTGTATCACCGCTCACCGCACCAACCCAAAGATGCTGCTTGTGGGACTTTTTGTAATGTCCCGCAAGCACACCGCCCCAGTGTTAAAGCACTCAGGGCTTTTACATTGTGGTGGAGTTGGAGGGGTTTGAGGCGCTTTACAGGCACTATTTTTAGTTAAAGCGCCCCAGTGTGAAAGTAGCCTAATGTGGATTAGATCAGCCAACATTTATGGACCAGTGGAGATATATATAGCTTTCTCAATTTATTCAGAATCTTCCGCAGCCCATTCGTCCGTTAAAATAATTGAATCCTATTAAAATAATTATGCAACATGAAGATCAACCGCAGCACAGTTTTTCTCTCTTTTTCAAATCATTGATGAATTTGCAATACCCTGTGTACCCAGATTATATAGGTCAGTGGGAAAAAGATTTATAAATTACACTTACAGATAAGCAAAAAGATAAGATTATACAATTTTCTTACATGTCCACCACCTCAAGTAGAATGACAGAGGTAAACTTTAAACTTTTATCTCATTATACTCCAGTAAAATTACATGTAATGTCCGATTCTACCTCGCCCCTGTGCTGGAGGAATTGTGGAGCGCGAGCTACACATGGGCATATATGGTGGTTTTGGCCAAAGATTTGCCAATTTTGGGAAGAGGCGGCGAAGGTGATCTCCCTGATACTGGGCCGAGTAATTAACCACTTACCCATCGGAGCCCTTTTATACATTTGTTGGTTACACGTTAAAAACTGTTTTATTTCCTAGAAAATTACTTAAAACCCCCAAACATTATATATATATTTTTTTCAAACACCCTAGAGAATAAAATGGTGATCTTTGCAATACTTTTTGTCACACAGTATATGCACAGCGGTCTTTCAAGCTCGATTTGTTGGAAAAAAATCACTTTTTTGAGTTAAAAAATAAGACAACAGTAAAGTTAGGCCAATATCTTTGTATATTGTGAAAGAGGATGTTATGCCGAGTAAATAGATACCATACATGTAACGGTTGAAAACTGCACACACTTGCGGATTGGCGACAAACTCTGGTACTTAAAAATCTCCATAGGCGATGCTTTAAAAATTAAAAACTGCTCTGCAAGGAGGCCTGTGCGCATGACATGAACGATTCGGTGCATCGGACCCTGTGCGTGTTCGCGGCCGCGTTGGCACACAGGAAAGACGCGACTGGGGAGTGTCGCTGGCCGGGGATGCCGCTGCATGAGGCGCCCAGATGGACACTAATTATTGGGCAAAGGGAGCATTTAGGGAGAGATGGCATGAAACCGCCATTTCAGATAGATTCAGAGAGAGTGAAGAGTTCCCATTAGGACAATATAGATCTCAGGTAGGCAAACTGTTGTGGTTGACATAATGATTGAAGGGTGGCAATTCAATTATGGGTGTATGGTTATGTTTCTTATACTGGCTGTCAGATCATCTATACATATTTATGTGATGGCATGTTGTGGGTGACTGGATGGAATTTGGTCTGATCTCAGCCATTCACAAGCGAGTTATATACTTCTATTAACATATAGATATGGAATAATTTAATGTGGCAGATAATTTGATACACATCTATTTTGTTTCAACATATTTAAGCACCCAACAACTGTATATGAGGCCATGGCTTTGTCCTTTGCATATGTTTGAACAATGATGTAAAGGTATGATAATTGATAACCCAACAATAATAAGCAACATAAAGAGTTGTGCGAACCCGAACTGTAAAGTTTGGGTTCGTACCGAACTTTGGGGTGTCCAGGACCCGGACCCGAACCCGGACTTTTCAAAAAAAGTTTGGGTTCGGGGTTCTGGTATTTTATTCCACGTGTTGAATAGCTGCCAAGGGCAGCCAATCAACAAGTGTTTCACTGGTTTGCCCTTAGAAGCCATCACAGCCATGCCTACTAATGGCATGGCTGTGATTGGCCAGTGGCAATTGGCAATTGGCCACTGTGACCCAGCCTCTATATGGGGCTGGAGTCACCGTGCTGCATGTCATATGTTCTCAGGCTAGTTTAGGGAGAGGATGCTGCTGGCTCTGTGAGGGACAGATTGCAGATATTATATAACATCTCATCCTGCATTACTGAACGATCTGATTGTGGACTAGGTAGCAATTACTAGTACTGCTGCTTTGAGGGACAGATTGCAGACCTCATCCTGCTGCACATAATGATCTGACTGGACTAGGTAGAGTCTACTGCTTAGAGGGACAGATTATTGTTCTAAAATCATCTCCAAGTTCTATAGGGAAAGGTTCCAGCTGTTGCTTTAAGGGACAGATTATTGTTCTAAAATCATCTCCAAGTTCTATAGGGAAAGGTTCCAGCTGTTGCTTTAAGGCACAGATTATTGTTCTAAAATAATTTCCAAGTTCTATAGGGAAAGGTTCCAGCTGTTGTTTTAAGGGACAGATTATTGTTCTAAAATCATCTCCAAGTTCTAAGGGGAAAGGTTCCAGCCGTTGCTTAGAGGGACAGATTATTGTTCTAAAATCATCTCCAAGTTCTATAGGGAAAGGTTCCAGCTGTTGCTTAGAGGGGCAGATTATTGTTTTAAATCATCTCCAAGTTCCATAGGGAAAGGTTCCAGCTGTTGCTTTAAGGGACAGATTATTGTTCTAAAATCATCTCCAAGTTCTATAGGTAAAGGTTCCAGCTGTTGCTTTAAGAGACAGATTATTGTTCTAAAATCATCTCCAAGTTCTATAGGGAAAGGTTCCAGCTGTTGCTTAGAGGGACAGATTATTGCTCTAAAATCATCTCCAAGTTCTATAGGGAAAGGTTCCAGCTGTTGCTTTAAGGGACAGTTTATTGTTTCTTGCACAAAATTTAAAAGTGCATCTACATTGCTGGTTTAAAAAAAATAAATTCCAAAAACTACATTTTCGGCCAATGGTGCATTTCTTGCACAAAAATAAAAAAAACAGTGTTGGCTCCTCCTCCTCCTCCACCGCCACTTCCACCGCCTCCTCAACCTCCAAATCCACATCCACCTCCATTTTTTATTTTTTTATGTGATTTTAGCTTAAAATTTATTTTAAGTTATTTCCCTATCCCCATTTCTTTGTAGGGCACTTGTCAGACTCTTACCCCCATTTTCCTTCCTTTTGCAGACCTCTAGGACTTGTCAGGACTTTGTTTCAGCCATTTTTGTGCCTAAAAGTTCGGGTCTCCATTGATTTCAATGGTGTCCGGGATAAAGTTTGGGTCAAGTTTGGTCCCGAACCCAGACTTTTTCCTGAAGTTCAGCCGAACCTGCCGAACCCGAACTTCCAGGTGTTCGATCAACTCTAGCAATATAATATAATATTAAACATAAATGCAATATATGTTACATAGCCATGTTCCGTTATTTTTAAGATTTCCCATGAAGTGTCTACGGCCTAATCTATATCCAATAGCCATCTGGTGATTACAAATTGGGAAATACTAATAAAGGTATTAAGCCCCGTCAGATTATTGGTCCTACAGTAAGTGGCCCATCACACGTAGTCATCATTCATAACCATAGCTGATTGGCTACCATGCACAGCTGCACCATATTTTACACTTGTTTTTGCTTTTGAGGTTTTAGTATATCAACCCCTCTGTGTCTCCAGTTGAAATCTTGTTAGTGCTCCGGCGCCGACCCAAGGAGCAGTTATGCACCTGTGGCTCATCTATAGAGTTGAGCGAACACCTGGATGTTCGGGTTCGGTGGCTTTGGCCGAACATCGGGAAAAAGTCTGAGTTCGGTACCGAACTTGACCCGAACTTTACACCAAACCCCATTGAAGTCAATGGGGACCCAAACTTTTCGGCACAAAAATGACTGTAAAAAAGTCCTGGAAAGTGCTAGAGGGATGCAAAAGGAAGTAAAATGATTTTAGAACAATAATCTGTCCCTTACAGCAACAGCAGGAACCTGACCCTATAGGAGTAGGCGATGATTTTAGAACAATAATCTGTCCCTCTAAGCAGTAGACTCTAACTAGTCCAGTCAGATCATTCTGTAATGCAGGATGAGATGTTATTAGATTTGCAATCTGTCCCTAAAAGCAGTAGTAGTAGTAATCTCTACCTAGTCCACAATCAGATCGTTCTGTAATGCAGGATGAGATGTTATTATATCTGCAATCTGTCCCTCATAGCACCGGCAGCATCCTCTCCCTACACTACCCAGAGAGCATGTGACATGCAGCACTAAGTGACTCCAGCTTATAAGGAGGCTAGGTCACATGATTCACTGGCCAATCACAGCCATGAAACGCTTGTTGATTGGCTGTCCTGCAGCTATTCAACATGCGTGATCAAATACCCGAACCCAGACTTTTTTTCAAGTGTCCGGGTTTGGGTCCGGGTCACGGACACCCCAAAGTTCAGTATGGACCCGAACTTTACAGTTCGGTTTCGCTCAACTCTACTCATCTACAAGGTGGGTCTCCACTCTCACATATTTCTGTAATAGATTGTATTGTTATATACAAGCTATGTAATCTAATAAAATGACACACACATTCGAATATAATTACAAATGGTCAAATGAAGAGAACACACGCTCTAAGCCAATTAGGCACACCACCATCCGCTGATCCACTTAAGCTGGGTGCAGGCTCTGCCACAAACGTAGAAGCAGAAATGAAGAATCTCAGGATAGCCGC